>OY856409.1:948435113-948907613 GCA_963693085.1 Alisma plantago-aquatica
ACCTTCTTTTTGTAACCATTGATTGCCAAGTAAGAGAAACCTTTTATCTACATCCTTCAGTTATCAATTGATGAAAATCCTATTGGAGACTTAAAGGATTGTAACTTATCCATTTCAACTCCAATTTGTTCATTCTTGATTATGTGGTTTGAAAATTAAATCCTTTACATTTTGTCCCACAAATCTATTACAAGATAATATCAATTCTAAAATAATTGACAAGGTAATCAAGATAATAACAAGCTTAATTATTTTTAGGGTTATCTTTCAACTCTATGATTACCAGTTAATTGTGATATAGGTTGTAACATGGGGAGTGGTGGGTCATACCAAATATTGGGCCCAGGATGGATCAAATTCGTTTTAAAAGAGCTAAAATCAAGGTTAAAACAAGGAGACTTCAAAAGGGCATATCTCTTTCATCCTAGATTGAAATTGAGTGAAATTTGGTGCACTGGAATTTTGTGAGTGTCCTCAACCAATGAATATAGGTCCGAGGAGGATAGAGTCTAATAGATGATATTAAAAGGGAATAAGAGAGGTTGACGTATGAAATAGGTGAAACCTTGGTTTCATATTAAATTGAGTGTCACCACTCACAATGTGGACACAAAATAAACTAAAAAATGTTCAAAATAAATAAAATCATGAAATTGATGGAATGAATTAGAAATAAAATATAAGATGAAGTAGGTAGCACATGTATGATGTGAGAGAAAATTCTAGGTTATTACAAACTCCACAAATAGTAAGGAATTTCCCCCCGAAGTTAAAACAACCCTTCGATTGAAATTGAGACCTCTTATTATGTATCATAATAATCTTTGTGTTCCAAACATGCATTGTAACCACTTTAAATATCAACTTGATTCCAAATTGAGTAATCGAGCATCCAGATCATAACATAGTTACATTAATCAACAAGTTGGAAAGGTCCTCACATAAGTCACAAATATGGAGAGGTTATGCTCAAGATAAAGTCACTTTGATCAAGAAAAGGCTAATACTGGTGAGAGGACCTTTCTGAGGTCAGAGGAACTATAATTGTATTAAAGTCTATTTGATCAAGAAAGGACTAAACAGTGCCCAAGATCAACATAAGTCGTACGCTGATGCGAAGCAGAGTGACTTGCACTTCACTATGGGTGAACATGTGTTTCTGAAAATATGACCCTGCAAGCTATAGATAAGAACATAGGAAAGCTGAGTCCTTAATACGTGAGTCTATTTGAGATTTTTGAATGGATTGGTGAAGCTGCTTATCGTTTAGCCTTACCCCCTCAATATAGTATGATGCATGATGTGTTCCATGTGTCCAATCTAAATCTCTATGTGAAGGACCCGAGCCATGTGCTGAGCATTGAACCTATTGAATTCCAAGGGAGGCTGACATACCTTGAGTCACCTGTGAGGGTAGTGGATACCAAGGTGAAAGAGCTCAAAAATAAAAAGATAGAGATGATAAAGGTTCTTTGGTAGCACCGTGGAGAGGTTAAAGCCACATGGGAGTTGAAGACGGATATGGAAAAGTCTTACCCTGAGTTTTTTGCTTGATTTGTTGAATTTTAAGGGCAAAATTCCTATAAGAGGGGAAGGATGTTATAACCTCAATTTTGCGTGTATTGATTGAAATGCAAAATTTCAAATAAAATAGATTTGAATGGAAAATTGTATGATTTGTTTTCAAAGAATGGATTCTTTTGTAAAATTTCCCTAGATGCATGATTTCATGGTTTATACTCTTTTTGATAAATCTGGTGATGGATAAAAAGGGAAAAAGGATAAAAGGAAATCCTATAATAAGAAAAAGAAAAAGAAATAGAAGATAATTGTCTGTATAAGTGAGAATTATGTAGAATTCTCTAGAAGTGGCATAATTGGCCACGATTGATTAGTTTTTGTTTACACATTTTCTAATAGAAAAAGAGCCAAAAAAAAAGAAAATAGAAAAGAAATAAAGAGAAAAATGATTAATTTTCATGCCTTAAATGCATTAGTTAGAAGGAGACTTGCATATGAATAAAAGTCCCTTTTCTTTTAGAATTTTGGTCCCAATCTTTTCACTCAGATATTTTAATTCATTAAAGACTTTCCCTTAAATTTGGAATTAAAAGGTTGAGTGGTTTGGGAGATATGGATTTTTATAGAATCTCTAAAGTGAAAGAGTTTGTGATAAATGCCACGATTTTGATTCCTATTAGAAATATATTTTTGGACCTTTTATTGTGACGCACACTTTATGGGCCAGTGGATCTGCAATCTGGTGTTGTCACCTACCTCAACTAGTTTTGGCAACCCAATTATAGTAACTCATCAACTCCTGGCTTCTATCCCTCTCTCTATGCCATTTATGTAATCCCATAAACCTATCCATCAGGTTCCAAAAGTGATTATGAATACAACCGTCCCTAGTTTACCTTGCTTTCATGCCCAATTAGGACTTTCCCCTTAAAACCACCGGAGCCAAACTCCAAGGATGGATGGCCTAAGAAGCCAGGCCTATATAAGGGGCATTGCCCTCTTCGAGATCAGAACTCAGAGATTATGAGAGCAAGACAAGTTTGAGGAACCCTTCTCTGCCTCCAATTTTCCCCACAAACACTGCTCTCCTATCCTTTATCTTCCTTGTGCTCTGTCAAGGGTCGGGTCACTATCCTCCTTTCCCAGTTCACCTCTAGCCAATAGAAGTATACCAGCTAATTCAGAGTATCCTAGAGAGAGTTTGTGCACCATCGCTTGGCACCCCAACACCTTAGATCTCAAAGTCAACCACAAAGTTGACCTCAACCTGGCGTTGCATCACGAGAAGGGGAAGTCGCACAAGGTTGAAGAAGGGAATGAGAAAATTTTCTTGCCTACCCCTAAGACACAAGAAGGTCAAGCCAAAGAAAGGAGGCCAGAGAGGGTATTCCACCTTAGTTCAACAACCTACTCGTGAGGAGAGAACCACTATGTGGCTAAATCCCATTCACAGAGAGCTAACCCGTGTGGAAAAGAAAAAAAGGGATCAAGATGATGATGTGGCTTTCTACTATTGGTCCAAAGGTAATTGTTTTATAAAAAGAATAACTAATTATAGGGTTATCCATGGGGAACATGTAATATATGGATTTTGATGAAAACATATGTAATCCATTAAAAATTCGGAGCTGATGGTGCATGAACGACCTTCCTGCGAGGACTACTCAATGAACACTTGGACAGAGCCATGGGCAATGCAGCCTGGTTGGAATCCTCCATAGCCAAGCCGATCTCTATGCTTGAGAATAATCATTCTAACCATGCCCCTCTCCTTATTTCCTCAGGTGTGCCTAGGCCTAAGAGGAAGCCAATACCTCGCACGCTGGCTAGTTGGAACATGATGGATGGTTTTAAGCAATTTCTTCTACAAAACTGGGATGCCGAAGCGTCCCTAGTTAACACTGGCTCCACCTTTCTTAATAGGACATCTGCATGGGCTGCTTGAGCAAGAAAAGAAGATAATAGAAAGAAGGACTGCCTGGGCCACCAAATACGATGGAATTAGCTTCAAACTTCCATCCAATTTGATCCCATCATCGCCAAGAACACGGTGGACATCCAAGCTGAGCTTGATACTATTCTAAGAAGGGAGGAAGAAGACTAGCAACAAAAAGTAAGATGCGGCTGGGTGGCTCGAGGGGACAACAACACAAAATTTTTCCATGCCACTGTCAAAGAAAGAAGAAGGCGCAACAAAATTACACGACTCAAGAACGATGCTGGTGATTGGGTGGAGGAAGGTGCTGATTTGAATTGACTTGTTTTAGATTTCTTTGCTATCATGTACCAGGAATCTCCATCAACTGTGTGCCAAAAAGCATGCTCATCCTTCATCAGATCCTTCACCCCACTCTCAACACAGGAGTTAGCTGGGTTGCACAAAATGCCGACGACGGATGAAATCTAGCAGACACTACATACCATGGAACCACTGAAGGCACCAGGCCCGGACGACATAGATGTGGCCTTCTTGCAGAAGAATTGGAGCCTTCTACAACATCAGCTTGTCCAATTCATCCAAGCCCCTTTCAATGGGGTCCTTCTCGAGGAAGGCTGCACCAACTCAACACTGGTGCTCATCCCCAATACCTCCCATTTGTAAACTTGTGGCCAACTCTTACCAATATCCTTGAACAACGTTTGCACTAAGCTCCTGTCCAAAGTGATTGCTGCAAGATTAAAGCCCTTTCTGTCGAGATGGATCTCACCTTTCCAATCTAGCTTTGTGCCAGGGAGGAAGATTGGTGACAACGTGATCCTTATAAAAGAAATCATTAGCTCGCTGGAGTCCCAACAATTTCACAAGCACTACTTTGCTCTCAAGCTTGACCTCATCAAAGCGTTCGACAAGATGAGTTGGTCCTTTGTGGAAGACACACTCCAAAGGACAAGTATCCTATCAATAGTAATCTCTATCATCATGCAATTGCTTCATTCAGGAGAATCATCAATTCTGTGGAATGGTGACATCATCAACAACTTCAAACCATCTTGTGGAGTCAAGCAAGGAGATCCCTTATCTCCCTATCTGTTTGTCTTGTGCATCAAATGACTCATCCCCCTCATTGAGGACCATGTTTATAGAGGTGAATGGAAGATAGTTCAACTCACAAACAACGCCTCTCTTTCTCCCATGTATGCTTTGTGGATGACATTATCCTATTTGGAGAGCTACCCCGAAACAAGCTCGGGTAGTAAAATGATGTCTGTGCCTCTTCAGCAAAGCATCTAGGCAATTCTTGTCCAATGATAAATCCTCCATATTCTTTCCACCAACACTCCTTGGAGCGCAAGAGAGAGAATAAGTTGAATACTGGATATCAAGGAAACCTCAAACTTTGGACGCCATCTGGGGGTACCTATTATACACAAGAGGAAGAGTAAGGAACACTTTCAGTTTCTCATTGAATGAATCCATGGCAAGGGCACAAGCTGTTAGCATCATTTTCTTTCCTTGGCTAGGCGAGTCACTGTCTCAAAGTCGGTCATTCTCTCACAATCATGCTATGCAATACAAACTGCCATTCTACCTATCTCTGTGGCCGCTAGGATTAATCAACTCACAAGAAACTTCATATGGAGTAGCTCTCATGCTGCTACTAAAGTCAGCCTGGTTGCATGGAGCAAGGTCACACTTCCACGACACTTGGGAGGGCTTGGCATCAAGCCTGTAAGAGACTTCAACAAAGCTTTGGTTGCTAAATTAGCTTGGAACTTCATACAAAATCTACAAATTCCCTGGATTACCCTTATGCAAGCCAAGTATGGAGGACAGAACACTCGAAGCAATGCCGGATCGCACACTTGGAGAGGCATTAAGTCTCTTCTCCCTTTCATCCTGAATAAATCAAGAATGGCTCTGATTTCTGGTAATGACATCAATGTGTGGAACGACTTCTGGATTGGGGAAGGATTTCAACCAATGTTGAGGCCAGAAAAGATGATCCCAGATGATCTAATCGACTTGAGGGTGGAGAGTCTAGTCTCATACGAGGGACACTAGGACTAGGACTTCTTACATCACTGGTTCACTGATGAATCCAGAGAGGATATTCTATGCATGCCCTCTCCTAGACATGAATATGGCGGAGATAAAAGGATTTAGAATCTCACTACATACAGACTATTCTCTACAAATTCTGCCTATAGGAGTCTCACGAATGAAGGACCCATCGATCAAGCTACTGGTGTTACTACCATTTGGAGCCTACCAATTCAACATAGAGTCAAAATGAACCTTTGGTTACTTTACCACAACAGGCTTTTAACAAATGAGATGCGCACCATAAGGAAACTCACCACAGTCACATCTTGTCCAAGGTCCCAGCATAATACTGAATCAGTTCTCCATGCCATTAGGGACTGCCTGACAGCCAAAGCCTTGTGGATGAAGCTGCTATCTAGCAAGGCCATCCTTTTCTTCCAGTGTAACTTGATGGGGGATTGGATCACCTACAATCTCAAGGCGTTAGACAAAGTTCTTGAATGGCCCCAAACCTTTGCCATTGCCTGCTGGTGGCTCTATAAGGCCAAGAACATCTTCATTTTTTAACACCACCGACTTTTGCTGGCGGTGTTGGAAACCAACTGCAGATCAGATTCTCGCATTGCAAAAGAAGCTTTTCATAGATCCGAAAGAATAGACTTGCTAGCTGCTAGCACTACAAGGACTAGTCCTCCCATTCTCAATAGAGACATCTTATTACATGTTGATACATCAGTGAACAAAGTGATTAACTCAGTAGCTACAAGCCTAGTTGCACACTCCGTTGAGGGTAACTGGATTGTCGGGAAAACCTAGAGAGGAAGAGGCACAAACCCTATGAGAGGTAAGTTGATGGTAGTAAAAAATGGGATGGAGAACTTAGCAAAGCAACAACTACATATTGGGATGGTCTTTACTGATTCCAAGAATGTCATTAAATGGATCAATGAAGTGGAATCAATGCCTGGGAAGTACAAGCTGGTGGTCCAAGCTATTAGAAGGCTCAATCCAAACAATCTCGCCCCTCCAGTGTACTACATCAATCAGAACCAAAACAAACTTGCAGACTGGTTAGAAAAACAATGTCTCAAGCAACCAACTAGCTACAGAATGTGGTCCTCATGCCCTCATCAACTCCTGCCCATGCTTGAAGATGAGGCCTTATCCTTACCTTTTCAGCCTATTTTGTCTAATGTAACGCACTGTAGCTTGTAACCAACCTAGGCAGGTAGTTCATGGAATTTTTTTTCCTTCAGCAGTCGCGCCCCTGGGTCAGGCTGTGCATTTTCCAGGTCCACAAAATGCATCATGTGCGATAGTGGCTCTTCTACTCAATTTTTCTTGTCCTCTCTACTTCCCCTTCCTCCCCCTCTTCTTCTCCTCTTTCCCTTCTCCGTCTTCCTCTCTTCCCTTTATTCTTTTTCCCCTTAATCCATCTTCTTATTCATGTGTAGTATGCAATTGAAACCCTAGCTTCCATTAACCTCCTTCTCAATCCTGACCAACGATAATCCATGTTAATGGTACAAAACCATTGCCAGACATTGCTACCAAAGTCCATGATACACAGATATCTCTTCCTCTTCTTCCATCCCATCTTCACAGCTTGCAGCCCTAGTTGTTGTCCTTCTTCTTCTTCTTCTTCTCATCCCTTCCTCTTCTCTCTATGATTGACATCATGCAAGTAGCCTAATAGAGTAAATTATCTGCCATTAATTATTGATGATGGTGGAGACTACAATAACAACCATAAGCCATGAATATCATCTCCTCCCTTTGACTGGTGGTCCACTGCCACCAATCAATATGACCATAACATGACTTGTACACAGTTTGCTGAAATGCAAACCTACAACTCAGCCACCTTGCATTCTCCTTATTATGCCAACCTCCAGGAATGCCATGGACAACGACTACTTAGTGGTGACCAATGACCATGGTTATATTCCATCTCTCCTCCACCAGCACTATCCGACACCCCTTAACCCAACCTAGTTGTCAACTTCTTCCCTTTCTTTCTCTATTTTTACCTTATGTGTTGTTGCCAAGGATAGACCAAAGATGACCATTTCTAACATGATTATACTATACTCCTCTCAGTCCTAACTAGGTGAACTTTGTTCTGAAGACCACCGGTGATGTGCATACCCCATCCCAACCTTCACAGAGTAACCTGAGGAACTCCTCGGGCAACCATTATGGTGGTGTGATCATTGGACATTATAGATGGAGAAAGAACATGGACCCCAATATGAATATTGCCATTTATGGACCAATAGCAGCATTCCTACAAAAGGATCATGCAGACCGGTGGAAACCAAATATTAATAAGTTGGTGTTCACTTTCCTATAACAAAGTTTATTGTTCATTTAATTGACTGAATAAATAACAACAATTATAATAATAGGTGAAAATGATTTACATTTTAAAGAGATGAGCATCTATGAGTAAACCTAACCATTTGGCACAATCCCTGGCCTATGATAATATGATGTACACATGTTCATGTAAACTAGTAATTTGACCAAAGGTTGTGATAGGTGAAGCATGGTCATCTAAACTAACTTACTATCTTTATTTTGTCATGGTAAATTAAAGACCCCAAATTCATAAGTCTATTTTAAGATACTAGATTGTATATCTAACTATGTTGGTCAATTCATGGATTCAATGGTGAAAGATAAAAGAACATGTATAAGAATGTACTTTCATAAATATGCATGTATTTGACTTTATGTTTTTTTGTAACCCAGGATATTCGTAAGGCTTGTGCAGAGCCCAACCTGGGGAGCTCAACCCCATCCCATAAGGAGCATAGCCCATTAAGTCATGTAGAGATCAACTGCGCTACGGGAGAAACAATTCTGAACACCACCACCAGGGGGATTTGAACCCATGACCCTACGTGAGGGGCCCTGTGCTGTGACCACCTGAGCTACTTTTCACCGGCGAGCATATATGAATAGCCTTAAGTACTTGAAGTTTTTATAGAAGATATTATTAGAAAGAGAATATTGTTTATTACAAAAAAATAGCTATTGGGGATATAACATCAACTACAATAACATGAAATCTCCAAATGAAACCTTATGCATTATGGAGACACACATATAACTATTTCTAAGATTTAGAAACCCCAACTCCACATTAAGTGAAAATTATGAGGTTTAGATATACATACAACTATGATTTGGTAACTGTGAAATAATGTCGTACAAAATACTTTTAGGTTGAGAAGAATAAAAGGTGGATTTCACCCCTAGAAATAGAGTTAAAACTTGAACATCAGGTATGTACTCACTTGAGGTGTTTGGGCATTAATCCCCCTTTTCATACCCTTTCTCTTTTGTATTATTGTTCTTGAAATGAGGCATGATCTTTGAATTATTCTAAACTATATTATCCTTTGACATTATCTTTCATGTTCAATTTAATCACTCTCTATACCATTGAGCTATCATCCATGTGTTAATTATCAGAAATATTTCTTGGATTTAACTGCCTTATGGCACATAGTTGGTACTGAATTAATTACCATGACTTAATTCTATTTGACATATCCTATTTTTTAAGAAATAGTGACACTTACCTAGTATAGTGTAATATATGAGTGGGGAGTATGGCCTTAGTGGATCACATTCCATGGGCTTAGTCCCTAAACTTTGGGTGTATGGCCTTAGTTGTACACACCCTTGAGAATAGTCTATAAATTGGGGGTATATGGCCATGGTTTCTATTATGAAGTGATTTTTCCATGTTTATGATCCAAATGTCAAGTATGACCTTGTAGTTTCTAATGATGCCCAATTTGATATCAGTTTATCACTCTAGTGATCTATGAATGATTTGGACACCGAATTGAAATTGTGATACCCTTATATCATAATTTGTACTTTATGACACTTAATTTAACTTAATTTGTGACTTCACTCGATTGACTTTATCTGTAGATCAAACTTTATCAAATGAACTTGAAACTTTTTCTATAAGTAGAGGGAGAATATGTGATGAACCGATCAAAATATTGTTTATTTGAATGTTGCATCTAAAAGATACCAATTTGATAAGGATTGTCCTTTTATCGCCTTCAAAAACCCCAAAATCATTTATCTAATCTAATTGGACCCGGACACAAACCTAGAACTAGGGAGGATGCTGCTAAGGGAAATTGTCTCCCTCACTCATCTATTGTTGGGAGAACACAGACAGTGGCACATAATTTCAAATGCTAGGTTCTCTCTCCTCCCAAATTGCTTCCAAGTCAAATCTACCTCAACAATCCATAGTCTCTCCTCCATCCAATGAGGCCTAACTGACTCCCTCTATCTCACAAATCCAAAAACACTTGAAGGGAAGTAGACTGAGCTTGATGGAGGAGAAGTCCCATCTAGTACCAGACCTTTGGGTGGCTATTAAGGCCCTCATTAGATCCACCACGTCTCCTTGTGCCTTCACCATACATCAATTGGTCTCCTTTAACCCCTGACTCCTCCACCCAACTCCACTTTGGTTGGCGAGAAAACCAGAGAGGTTTGTTCACAACTCATAGCTCCTTCCATAAATTCCACTCATATCCACCATCAATGGCTATTGAGGGAGCCTCCCCAACCCTTGTGTGGAGGTGCAAAGGGATGAGGAGCTATACCCACAAAACTCCCTTAAATCTCATAGGTACCTTGTCGGAGAACATCTCTAGGAGCTGGTGCATGGATGCAGCCTATGGACAACTCCACAAAAGGATATGATGACACTAAGATTCACATGTCCTTCACAGACACTGGTATAACTTTCCATCCTTCCTTTGTTTCATCTATTGTCTAGTCTAGACACCATCTTCCCATATTGAACATGGTTTTGAGCCACCATGAGCTCTTTGGCCTTGCACGACCACCCCAAGGTCAATGGAGTGCTCAATGAAGCCTTGTAAGCACTTCCTCTTGATCTGACTTTCTCAAGTTTCCTCCCTCTCCTCACTGCCAAGCCATGGCATGAGTAATTTGATTGATTAAACAATTGAGAGAGGATATTTAATGATATATCCTCATTGTGTCACACGAGTTATTTATGTCCCTTGGGTCTCTTCGTCATTTTTGCCCCATTTAGCCCATCGTGCAGACTCCCCTTAAGCCAAGATAGCTTTCGGGTCAGGGGGATCCATAGAGCTGGATCTCTTCCCAGATCTGCGAGACATCTGGCTAAATTCTATTTTATTTTGATTTTATTCTTCTAGATAATATTTGATTGGTCCATCTTGTTAAGTGTGTTAAAAATAGCTCTAGTGTCCAAAAAATGCTCAGAAAATATCCACATGCTCAAGAAAATGATTACTTTAATATGGGACCATAATATCAATCTGTCACTATGGTTTTCTATGAAGTTAAAATATATTTCTCTTATCATCCTATTAGGGTTTTCTATAGATATTTCAAACTCCAATACTATTGAAACCCATGATTTATGTGATCAAATGTTACATGATGAATTTGTTAGACTCTAATCATATATTGATAACTAGATCTCATGACTATGACTAATGGATCATTACCCAATCTATTATTGTCATGTTTGCACATGAAAATGACTAAATCATTTAATATCTTTAATCCATGATATTTTCCTCATTAGATCATATATAAATCAAAATATTAGGCCCCAATTTTAATCATATGGTCTTGGACCAGTACTTTTAATGACTATAAGGTAGTAAATGCAATGAGCATAATAGTACACGAATAAATTCCCTAGTAGGTCATTAGAGAAATGAGCTATGTATCGATACATTGTTGTTCTCATTGTACTATGATGAAAAACTCATTAGACTTGTAGGTTTGAATAATAACACTCTAGACCCCAAAAGAGGCATGCTTTTATATTATTCCTCCTTGAACAGATTTGTGGTATTGAATGATACTTGTATGTACACTCATTTGAAAATCTTGGCTATGTATTTGTTTGAGCTAACATTGTTCCCTATTGAGTAGTCTTTTGATTTGTATATATATACTCTTCAAAAACCTTGAACATAAATTGTAATTCCCCTTACCACTTCTTATAATAATGTTGTTGATATTGGGTATAAGTGACCTCCTTATATTAGAGGGTGGAACTTGTATAACATGGTGACCTTCCCCAAGTAGTTGGGGCGATGGAGCCATATGCATATGCATGCATACTGATTCATTATAAGTGGGGAAATTCGTAATAAAAATTAAATTATTTGAAATAATGACGAGTTTGAAAACCACATTGAATATTTTGCTTATAAGTCCTGCCAGGTACTATATTTTGCTATAAATGTTTGCAATTGTTCAATATTGCTCTTTTCAAAGTGTACCGAAGCATTTGCATTGATTGCATCTTGAATTACCTAATTTTAGGTATGAAGACTTGAAGAATTGATAAAGATGATCTACTATACTCTAGCCAATATGTACCAGAATGAAGAATGCTCATAACATGTGATTATATGTAAAGGGAATATAGTATCTAGTTTTATCTTCTATTTTTGTAATCTTTTCTTTCCTTGTTTCCTTCGGTCCCCAGATGTAATAGAATCTATAGTTCTTTTCAATGACGTGAAAGGATATTTCTTTTTGCATATCATTTGTGTGTGATCTTCAGGCCACTCAGAGATAGAAGCTCTAATCCCCTTAACACGACCTACCCAAACAATGAGATTGGGATTAGGTTGAGAACTGTTTCGTGACAGTTGCACATGCCCCTTGGGTTTTAGTCCCTAAACAGGTAATATGTGGTGGTGCAGCTACCGCTTTCCATATAGTTAGACATTAGTAGTTGAGTTATTCACATTTGCATTGCTTGTTTTATATTTATGCATTATCGAATTATTATTTATGTCAAATTTATTTGATTGATTAATTCAATATCTCTTGAAATGCCTCATAATCAAATTTTACTTGATCTTGATTCATACTTCTTATTTCTATTTGCATATTTTTTCCTTCCTCAATTTTTATTCATCACGCCCAAAAAAACATTTGAAGTACATACCAACGTTTGCTGATGTTTCTCTATTTTCTTTGTTTACATTGGGTATATTCTTATACCCTCTTTAGGTTTATTTTAAAGAATTATATAGATTCTAATTGGACATAAAGACATCATATTTTAGACTCTATGTCTTGAAACATAGATGAGACTGTTAGATGTTGTCCTCTACAAGTTTCCATAGAATGGTGTAATCAACTAATTTATAAATTTAATATATTTGATACATTATGTATATGTTGACGTTGTCATTTATTACTTATTATTGTTGATGGTTGTTCATGATACCTCCAATTATCCTTCCTCCACATATTATGTTGAATCCCATAGGATTTAACTGTTAATCAACTAAATAAATAAAAAATAAGTAGTGTGATTCCAGTGCTTTATAGCATAAAAGTAAATCTAGGGACCCCTAAAACCCCATAATTAGAAGAACTTCTCTCCCTTCATTGTTATCACACCTGCAGTGAGTAGGTATTGAAAGTCAATGAATCTACTTTGATTGTGCCCTTTGAAATTCTTTCATGGACAAGGGTGCTTGAGGTGAAATCCTATCATTGTTTTTAGCCCCCCCCCCCATAAAAAATTTTCATTTACCGTCTGGGGCACTAGAGATAGATAGATTCTCAATCAAAAGATGCCCAATGTTTTCTAGTGTCTTTACTAATATGATCCAAGTGATGAACAAATTCCCTCTAGTCACATTGCATGTCTTAGATCTAGAAAAGATTGTACATGCGCCTATCTTCATAATTACACGCATTATCCCAATGTGAATTTGGGAGGCTTTGGAACCTTTATGGGTGTGTGTTTGGATTTGCCTTTCAACCTCTCCCACATCTTATTATTCCCGAATTATCTGGCTTCCCACTCGTAATCTACCTTGTTATAAACAACTTCTTGTTCGTTTGTCTTGAAAAAATCTTGTTCAATATATGCTCAAATAGGAAGATTTCTTTTCCATAAATTATATGGACAATTTATAAGCCCCTCCAATGTATTCCTTCTCTTCCTCCTCTAGTGAGAGTTTTTTTAGTGATGACCTAAATTCCATGGTAAGTTCTGTATATGATTGTTAATTATATATGCAAGGTAGAAAAGAAATATGTCTTTAGGAATTTTCCTTATCGTCTTGAATATCCCTAATTTCTTAAGGGTTTTCTCATAGAGATTCCTAGTCGCTTCACATGTTTTGGTCTTCATGCGCATATCATATATTTCTTGGTATTCATTATTTCTATGCACGAATTTGTTTTCCAACTTTTAGGTAGATGTTGTTGCAGCAATTGTAGGTCTAAAAGGCATCTAGTGAGAAGCGGCAAAGATGATAGAAGCATTAGTTATGGTCGCTGACTCTTCAACTTTTTTAGCCTTTGCCTTTGATTCAAAAATTTTTCCCTTCCTTGGTTCTCTTCTTTTTTGGGCCTTTAGAAGTTCTCCTTATTGCTTTCCTATTCTTCTTTTTCTTTCCCTTTTACTCTAATGGCACATATTATGAGGATACCAAGGGTTGATGCTGCATCTTCTTCTGGCTCATCCAGTATGGGTTCCAAGAGATTCATTAGGCATTCTCTTTCCAACTACATCTTTAGCCACTCAACAGAGGTCATCCCCTTATTTGGATATATGTACTTATTAATTATGAGTAGCAGGTGCTCAATCTCTTCCATTTTATGTAACCTTCAATTCTCCAGAGTCGGAGTTCGAAACAAACATCATGTGTGATAAGATTAAAGGGATGAAAAATAAGTAGCAATAGATGAATTGCATGCAGCCAATTGTTAAAGATCACTGGGTTTGAACTAGGGCTTAGAAACTGGAGCTGAAAAAAGTCTCATCAATCAAATCTCATTCGGTTCTAATGAAAGTCTCAATGGGATTCTCCTCATGGTCATGTCAAGGAAAGAGGAGATCATAGAGACTGACAAGTTAGGTCGAGGGGGTGTCGTCAATCTGATGAAGAATGGGATCTTTGATATGCCAATACGAATGATGAGGGGCAAAAGGAAAAGTTAGTCTATGGGTCAATAGAGATATCACAAATTACAGGTTGTAAGTATGCCAATTTTCAAGTTTCATCAGTGTCATTGGTTCGTCAAGAAATGATAAGAATAATAGAGGTCGATGGAAAATGTTGAACAAGAAAAGAAAACTAATGAAAAACCTTGTTGCGGGGTGATCAACAAGAGGATCGTCGGCCCGTGAGCAGAGGTAGAGAAGCAAGGGGTCATCACAGAGGACAAAGGAAAAGGGTGCAATACCACAAGCTAAAATTCTATGAAATAGGGTGTTAGGAACATGTTCCCATGGTATTCGACCAAAGAGGTTATTTTCACCGGTCTCCCTACTCTAGCTAGTGTTGGGTCGACTATAGTTTTCTCTTAAATCTTGAGTCTTTTTTCTCACACCAGTGTTCTACTAACAACTTCAGTGGTGAAGCTATTGTTTCTCTCTCTCTTGTTTTGATCACAGTAGCTTGTTGGTGGCAACGATATGGAATTAATGCAATAGGTGGCGAGAGTGGAAGTGACAATAGTTTTTCGATGATGACGATGGTCGGTTGATGATGGAAGATGAACAATAATCTCACGAGGTGTCTGGATTTGACACAGACTAGTGTGGGGTGTTATTTTTGCTTGAAGAAGTGTATCAGGTGCGGTGAAGTGTTTTTCTCATTTTTTTGGGTCACTGGAAGAATTAGGGCACGATACTTCATCGGTTCTATTGAAGTTACCTTGGTTTGGTTCTCTATTAGTTAGTGGATGATGGATATTTAATTCTTTGTTCCCTAATGGGTCAACTAATTATTGTTGGTTGGATGGCTATTTTGGCTGAATGCCCGATGAAGCTCCTTCTCGTGGCATCCAACGGGATTGTCGTTGGTCTAATATTTGTTCACTTGTCTCCCAACGAGCAGTCAGGTATCTATAGACTGATGAAAGCATTACCTCTTCTACAATTACCCTGGCTAGTTTCCTAGCTAGGCCCCCTGACGGTACTCCCGACTTTGAGAAAAGGGATGTTAATGATGAGTTTGTGGGACTTTTATGTACCCTCAGTCGGTGGGTTCCCTAAATAACTTTAATCCATCATCTTTGGTGTATGTGAGGAGCCTCTGATGACTTCTTGATGATGGCAATTTTGGGTTTGTTGTTCGACATATATTGACTTGTAGATAATAGATGAAGGTCTTGGAGGTTACTACCTGATCTTCAATTAGTTTCCCTTTCATTATAGGATGACAAAATTAGCATTTACCTTTATTTTATATACACTAGAAATTATGAAAAACTAAAATTGCTTTAAGAAAATAATAAAAGGACAAAAACGACAAATAGAAGATTAAAACATAACTATATTAAAAATTAGTAAGAATTTCTACAGACTCAAATTTGGAAAGTGCAATGAAGGGTATATAAGTCCTTTGGTTGCTTCCCAGTAAGCACTAATTTATAGTTTTTATTTTGATTTTCTATGTGGTCTTCTCTAGTCTTGTTCTGGTGGTGATGTATTGGGTTTTACTGGTAAATCTCAGCTCTCCTATTGAATGCTTCATTGTCATACTATATTTTCACCATGTGTCAATTTATAGGGAATGTTCCTAACTTATCACGATACAACTCCATCATAACAAATGGGTATATTTTGTTTACCATTAAAGGACCAGACTACCTTGACCTGAGTTTTCCAAGGAAGATAAGAATCTTGTTTGCTTCACTTGCATCTTTTCTTTTCAAGCGGGCATCATGCTACATTTAGCTTTCTGTTGGTATATGAGGGTGTTTTCATAGGCATGGAGCCTCGTCTCTTCAAGTTCCTACAATTGTAGAAATATTTTCTTTTGATTTGTCTTAGAATCCATTTTGAGAAATGTAGTGGCCCAGAAAGATAATTTTCTCAAATAACCTCATCATGTCTTTTGATTCACAGGTGTGGTAGCCACGACTTCTACCGACTTGGAAATGTAGTCAATTGTAACTAGAATATACATATGGTCGGGGAATACTTTAACCTCAATCTAATCAGATATAGACATTTAATTTCTTTTTTAAATATTTCCAATGTGTTGGCACGCACCACAAACCTTATCATATTTGTGAGCATCCTTGAATAGGGTGGCCAGTAGAACCCAGATTGTGGATTCTTCACGGCGGTTCTATCACCGCCCAAATGCTTTTCATGTGGTGAGTATTAAAATTCATATAGGATCTCAGATACTTCTTCTTCTGAGATACACCTCTTATATTGATTTTCAATACACTTCTTGAACAATAAAGGGCCATTCTAATAATAGTTCTTGAAATCAGAAAATAGCTTCTTCTTCTCGTTATATGTTGTTTCAGGAGGCAGTTGTTGACATGCCAAATAATTACAAATATCAATGTACTATGGAACAAATGTATCCACGACCTTGGACATCATTTGAGATTCATTAGGGTAATTATCATAATAGGGAAGAAGTTATGCTACCAAAAATTGCTTCTGGAAAATTGGTCGGCTACCACATTTTCTATACCCTTTTTATCAATGATTTCATGATCAAACTCCTACAAGAGAAGTGTCCATTTTAGCAGCCTTGGCTTGGTATCCTTCTTTGTCATTAAGTATTAATTTGCACCATGATTAGTGTACAATATGACCTTCGATCTAGTCAGATAATGTAAAGATGGGACCCGAGAGGGTATCCTTTCCCTACTAAATTTGAGAATAAACTCTCTATCCAAACATACTGTCTAGCATGCTCAAATAAACATAATTTTTTCTCAAATGATGATATAAAAAAAGAGACCAAAGTATAGCAGTGAAATAAAAATTCATGACTATATTCAATTTTACAAAGATACATCATCATCTCCCATAAAGGATTTACATGAAAGTTACAACATAAGGATTTAAGTAGAGGGATATCCAACTATCTTAACTCTGTCTCCCAAGAGCTCCACCTAGCAGGTCCATGTACCATGTCCAGTCTTCCAAGTCCTTCACCTAGGGTTGCACCACCTCTAGGTGAATAGAAAGACAACACCCACAAAAGGAAAAACAAAAGAAAGGGACATCAAAAAATCTAAGTATGTGCAATAATTAACAACTACGCACTACATTAGGAAGCTCAAATGAATAACATTAAGATAAGGGATGATCGAGAAAAATTAGTTCGAAGACAATTATATCAAGTCAAGAGATGAGGCATGTATAACTAAAGAATATCAAGTAGTGAATCTTGCCTTTAAAAAATGTCCATTAATAATACAAACAATAAATTGTGCATGTAATAAAAAAAGATTAAAGTTATTTCAAGCATGGTGAAGACAACATTGGATCTCAACCTAAAATAATGGGTGGAAAAGCACACCCTAGGCAGAAAAGCATGCCTCTATATATAATGGGTGGAAAAGCACACCCTGGGTGGTAAAGCACACCCCTATAAAAATGGTTGTACATATGTACCACTACAAGAAATAAGGACAATCTAAGCATGCATGTAAATAGGAAAAGGAAATTATAACTTTAGTCCATCTAAAATAATAGGATTAAACATCCAAAATAAATCTGTTGGGGTTAGAGGACCCATAAGAATTATCTAAGAAAATAAGAAATTCATAATGATGAAAAAGAGAATATCTATTCATACTTCATATGGGAAAGAATGTTTGGTCATTATAGAAGTGCTTGATAATAGAATAGATGCAATACCTTAACTTGAGTTGTTATATCATATATTGAATCCTAACCTCCAAGTCTAGCATCAACTCAAACCCACATACATGATTGGGTCCATGAATTCAGGTTGTCTAAAGTGTCCAATATCTTTGGGTTGTAGGTCAGGAGTTGTGGTGGTTGTAGCTTCTTGTAGGCACTCTTACATCTTTTGCACAAGTAACAAAGTTCTCAAAAAAGAAACAAGGATAGGTGTCAGAGCTATCAGAGCACAATTTGTTCACTACAAACATGATGTTTTGATGTTGCTTTGTGGTCATGGTGGAGGGGAATAATAGGGTAGGGATAAGATAATAGGACAAGGAAGAGGCAATCTTGCTACAATAGTGTGTTGTCATTACAATCTTGGGACAAAATCATAAGAGAGAGGTCGAGGAAGCAATCCTAGTTGTTGGTTGTGTGCATGGACATAGTCAATAGGGTATATTTATATAAGAAGAGGAGAAATGTTGTGGTCCAACTTCCTTTATATATATATATATATTAACTTCCTTTATAATTTAATTTCACATTGTGTTAAAAGAAACTCATATTTACTTGGTTTGATGATTCAAATAACATTTTGGTCAAGGCATATGTTCCACAATGAAATTAATCCTTTACATGAAAATGTATTTTTTTTAAAACAAAACTTCTCCACCATAAAAAAGTTTTATATCTCCTAATATAATTCCTTGGTATAATTAACATATCAATCACTACTACATTTTTGGCCAGTAACGTTGCTGCCCATAACGTCATTTTTATTAGAATAACTGACCTAATAGACTATTGCATCGATTTTATCATAAAAACCGACCTTACAGGTTTCCCACAGAAAAAAATCACGCGATTTTGGCTTCGCACGTTGATCTATAGCGTCAGTTTTACTAAATAACCGATGCTATAGCGTCAAAAAAATGCGGGCACCACTTTGGACCTCTAGCGTCACTTTTTAAGGATAACCGATCTTATAAACACTGACCTGTAGGGTCGGTTTTTTAAAATAACCAACCTTATAGATGGTTTATGAAAATTCGGGCACCACTTAGGCTGTAGCGACGGTTTTTTGGTTTAGCCGATGCTATAGAGCACGGCTGTAGTGACGGTTTTCTCAGTTAACCGATGCTACAGGTCGGGCTGCTAGCAAATACATGCACGACCTAGGACCTATTGACTTCTATTTCATTTCATTTTGCTCGAAAGCACAGCGCTAGAGACCCCTCCTTCCGACGCTGGCGTCCATCTCCGTGTCCAAGGAGCTCATCTCCGCTTCCGACGCCGCCGCCCTATCCAAAGAGTCCAGCCGTGTGCTGCCGTCATGCACTCCTCCACCGTCGTGCCGTGTGTCACCGTCGTGCAAAGGCCATGCACTCCTCTATCGTGCAAGGGATGTGCACTCTTCCGTGCAAGTCGACGACGAAGAAGCCTTAGGTGTTGCAAGGGTCGTGCACATCTCTTCGGTTCTTTTCCTGCACAAGCTCCCTCACCGGCCGATTCTTCTCAAGGTATTGTCTCTGCCGCCTCACTCCTCTGTTTACGTCTTACATCGGGACTGGGGTCGGCGGTGGGTAGCGATGGGTGTTGGTGGTAGTAGCACGATCGTGCCATAACCACGATCGTTTTTCTTATTATTGTAATGCCACGATTGAGGAAAGGTTCGGAGTGGATGTATTTGTTAGGTTGCACGACCGTGCTGGGTAGCACAGCCGTGGTGGTTGTGGCTGAGTGTATGTTATGTTAGGTAGCATGGTCGTGCTGGGTAGCATGACCGTTTTGGTTGGTAGCACAGCCGTACTGGGTAGCACGGCCGTGGTGGCTATGGCTGAGTAAATGTATTTGTTAGGTAGCATGGTCGTGTTGGCTGAGTTGCTGAACTGCATTTGTTAAAATCTTTCTATTCCTCTAATATTGATGTATATTGACCCTAATGCCTTACATTATAAGAGAATTGTGTAGTCTCAGATTGACACTTTAGGGTTTATATATGAGATCATCGAATGCATGATGTTTAACTTAATATATAAATAAGACGATAATATATTTGTGCATGTATCAACTTAGAAACCCATTCAAAATTTACTCATAGGAGTAAATATTGGATAGTCCCCGGTTTGGGACTGTTTTTGGATATTTAATCTCACTTAGGATGTAACTGTATAATGTATGTTTAGTGTTGAAGAAAATTTTAGTAGTATTTCCTCATTTGTTCTCTGGGTACATATGTGAGTGGTTATTTACCATTTACATCGGTGTACTTGGAGAACTTAGGGGAAATGCTGCTGAAATTTTCTTCAAAACTAAACATACATTATACAGTTACTAATGAGATTAAATATTAAAAAATGGGATAGGTGGTATACTTTAGTATATAAGTAATTAACTTCCTATCAATAAAAACTTACATCTTATAGTATCAATATTAAATGCTTAGTTTTATAATTAATTTTTAATGTGATATAGAAAATGGATCGAAGTTGGATGTCTATCAAGAACCGTTGTAGTCCAGAGTTTGCCAAAGGTCTTGATGAATTTATTAGATTTGCTGAGGAACATAGGAAACTACCTACAAATAGGTTCTATTGTCCATGTAGAAATTGTGGTAACAATTTGAAAGTTGATACTGCTGAGGAAATTAAGGATCATGGCATATGCAATGGGATCATACAAGTTATAATGAATGGTATTGGCATGGAGAGAAAATTAATAATGGATCAAAAAATTTCGATACTAATAGTTATGGCATAGAAGATATAGATAATGATGATAATTTCAATGATGAACTGATTCAGGATGACCTGATTCAGGATGATATGGTTGATGAGATGCTACGCAGTTGTCAGGACAATGTCATTGATCCACCTTCTTTATTTGCAAACATAGTCCATGATGCTGAAAAACCTTTATATAAGGGTTGTACTAAGTTCACGAGGTTGAGTGTTGTTATGTGATTATATACTCTTAAAGCTCAAAACTGGTGGAGCGATAAGAGTTTCACTTCACTGTTGTCTTTGTTAAAGGAAATTCTTCCTGAAGGCAACGAGCTTCCAATTTCAACATATCAAGCAAAGAAAATAATGTGCCCAATGGGAATGGAGGCTAAGAAGAATCATGCATGTCCAAATGATTGTGTGTTATTTTAGAAGGACTATAGTAATTTAATAAATTGTCCAAAATGTGGTGCGTCAAGGTATAAGACCACAAATTCAGCTAAGGCTAAAAATGGCTCTCCTGCCAAGGTGATGTGGTATCTACCAATAATACCACAATTTCAACGCTTGTTTGCTAATACAGAAGATGCGCAAAATTTGTCTTGGCATGGGGAGTTAAAGGCCAATGATGATGGCATCCTACGACATGCATCTGATTAACCACAATGGAAGAAAATTGATTTATTATACCCTCAATTTGGTAAAGAACCAAGAAACTTAAGACTTGGACTCTGTACAGATGGAATGAATCCCTATGGTACATTAAGCAGCCAACATAGCACATGGCCTGTTATGATTGTTATATACAATCTTCCTCCTTGGTTTTGTATGAAAAATAAGTATGTCATGTTGTCAATATTGATATCAGGGCCCAAGCAACTTGGAAATGATATTGATGTTTACCTTCAACCTCTAGTAGATGACCTAATGAAACTATGGGAAGAAGGTATTATGACATATGATGCTTCACATAAAGAGACCTTCAGTTTGCATGCTATGTTGTTTTGCACGATTAATGACTTTCCAGCTTATGGAAATTTGTCTGGATATAGCATAAAAGGTTACAAATCATGTCCTATTTGTGAGGAAAATACTGATTCAATCAGAATGAAACATGGTGGTAAAATCGTATATCTTGGTCATCAGAGATTTCTCCCACCAGTGCATCCTTATCGAAGGCAACGCAAAACCTTTAATGGGTCAACGGAGGAACGAAGTGATCCTAAACCTATACCAGGAAATGTTGTATATGATAGGGTGAAACATATTGTTAATGAATTTAGAAAGAGTTCAAGTAGTCATACACTCACATGTGATAAATCTCTATACAAGAAGAGGTCAATATTCTGGGATCTTCCTTATTGGAGATCTTTGGCAATTAGACACTGCATTGACATCATGCATGTTGAAAAAAATATTTGTGATAGCATCATCAGTACGCTATTGAACATACCAGGAAAGACTAAAGATGGCATCAAATCTAGAAAAGATTTAGAATTAATGGGTATAAGAAAAGAATTATCAGTGGAGATCAGGGGTTGCCACACATATTTGCCACCGGCTTGTTACACTTTGTCAAAGAAGGAGAAAAAAACTTTCTGTGAGTGCTTGTATAATATTAAGATTCCACAAGGATACTCTTCTAATATTCGTAGATTGGTATCAATGAAGGATCTGAAACTGATAGGTCTCAAATCTCACGATTGTCACACCTTAATGCAACAAACTTTACATGTGGCTATTCGATCTATATTGCCGAAGCATGTAAGGTTTGCAATCACAAGACTCTATTTCTTCTTTAATGAAATATGCAAGAAAGTGATACATCCTGATACTCTCGATAAATTACAGAAAGATGTAATTGTTACCATGTGTCAGCTTGAAATGTACTTTCATCCTTCATTTTTTGATATCATGGTTCATCTTGTAGTACATATTACAAGGGAGGTGAAGATGTTGGGTCCAATTTTCTTACACTAGATGTATCCATTTGAACGCTACATGAGTGCTTTTAAAGGTGATGTTCGGAATCGTTATTGTCCTGAAGGGAGTATTGTTGAGGGTTACGTGGCTAGGGAGGTGATGGACTTTTGTAATGATTTTTTGAATTGCAATGAAACTTGTAGCGATCAAAAAATTCCCATCACGCTGGATCTTATTGTGGCAAAGGAACTCTGGGAGGATGAGTGAAAGGAATCAGTCGTGAGTTGTGGGAACAAGCACATTTGTATATTTTACACAACATCGATGAAGTTAGTAGCTACATCACAGAACACAATGATCTTATCAAGAGAAATCATCCGCGATCCAGTTCAATGTGGCTTGTAAGAGAGCATAATCGAACATTTATTAGGTGGTTTGAAGAGAAAGTATTTAATCAACTATCTGAATCACCGAATAATGTTGCTGAGAACATAAAATGGCTCGCCTTTAAGCCAAAAATGGATGTCATGTCATATGAAGGTTATGACATAAACGGATTTTCATACTACACAAAGCGTCAAGATGAAAGTAGTGTAGTTCAAAATAGTGGGGTCACTGTTAAAGCTTGTTCGTTGTATTTTTCCAGTGCCAAAGATAAAAGACCACGCGAAGCTAAGATGTCATATTACAACATCATTGAGGACATATGGGAAATGGACTATACAAATTTTTGAGTTCCTATATTTAGGTGTAATTGGGTTGACAACAACAAAGGAGTTTTAGTGGATGAGTTGGGTTTCAAATTGGTGAATTTTGAAAAGATTGGTGAGAAAGATGAGCCATTCATCATGGCAGACCAAGAAAAACAAGTATTCTATATTGATGACCCGGCAAATAAAAATTGGTCTATCGTTCTTCATGGAAAAAGACAATTTACTGTAGATCCTATAAATGAAGAAGAATACTACGAAAGGTATCATGATTCCAGCCCATTCTCAGTTGGTTTGCCAAGTATAAATGTTGAAGATAACACCGATGAATATTATAAACGTCAAGACTATGCTGAAGGAATTTTCCTTGATTAACAACTCAACCAATACTAGATGCATGTATTCCTTGAATTATTTATTTTATTATCATTCAAGCTAGTATACCTTATCACTTGTGCTTTTATTATCACTTATTTTTTTATCATGTATACTTGCAGGTTCTAAGATGGCGAGTGAAGATGAACATTCTGAGCATGAGCATGAGCACCATGAGGATGGTAGTGGTGATGCTAAGAAAAGTAGAGGTCCCACACTAATACGTAGGCTGTATAGGAGCTCAGGGCTAAAGGGGAGAAATTGCCACTCCAATTTGATATCACAGGAGCACCAGTTGGGGAACATGCTAGTGCTTTCAAGCATTACGTAGGGGCGACCACGCACAGTAAGGTGCCAATAGATATAGAAAATTGGCATGATGTTCCTAATGCCAAAAAAGACCTCATATGGAAAGATATATTTGTGAGTGGAAGTGATATTATTTTAATATGTTTTTTTATCTATTGATTCTAATTTAATTTGCTTGGAATTAATTGCTTTTCAAAACAACATTATTAATTTCTTCTTTTGTATGTATAGGGTGTTTTTCATCTAAATGAAAAAGATCACAAGAAAAGAGTGCTACAACGTTGTGGTGTACGATGGAGGGGTTTTAAGACATATCTCGCAAGGGAATTTATAGATAATCCTAAAAAAAATAAGAAAGCAACAGATGTATATATATTTATAGATCCTGAGGTGTGGGAAAGATTTGTTACAGCTAGGAGATCGGAAGAGTTTCAGGTAATAAAGATTGTGATGTATTTTATGAATCTTTAATTTTATACAATTACGGAGGTGAATCTTTTTATAAATGTTTGCTAAGTCTAAATTGCAATACTTCATTTTAAATGATCAGGCTATCCACCAGTCTCAAAAGGAAAGACGGGACAAAAATGTGCATGACCATCGCTTGGGGCCCGGTGGTTATGCCTTCCGCCGCCAACTACAAGAGAAGCAATCCTCTTCTGGAGAAGAATCTAGTACAACTCAAGTTGAGCATCCACCCCGACACTTGACATGGATTGATGCTAGAAAGAATCGAGCAGGTGAAATTGTCAACCTTGCAACTAAGGAGGTGGCACAAAAGATGTAGGTTTATCCCAACTAAGTAAAGAGTAACTCCCACAAACTTAGATTTATTTATATCTAATTGATATTGTGTTTTAATATTTTTATTAACTATGAATAGATTGATCTCCACGAGCAAAGGAAGGAAAGTTCATCCCAACTGGCCACATGGATGAACTATCAGTTGCGCTTGGTACAAAGGAGCATCCTGGCCGTGTTAGGGGATTAGGAGCTGGCATAGGATTCAAGTCTTATTTTTGCCCTTCACAATCTAAAAGAGGTCGTGCAGGAGGTCTTACATAAGGGGAGGTTGAAGTATTAGTAGCGCAGAAAGTAAAAGAAATAATGTCTTCATATCAGCCTACTCAACCTTCTCAGCCTTCTCAACCTTATCATACTGTGCGTCTCTCAAGTGATGAGGTACAAGCCCATGCTCCAGTTGCAGAAGGTCATGGGAGCACTCCCGATGACCCACCACAACAATATGCAGTAAGTTTTTGTTCTATATGTTGTGTTATTAGTATGATATATGATAATATATATAGTTGTAACAGGTATGTATTCTACTTCTTGTTATATAACCTATATTATTTCAATCTAGGTTGGTATGAACTGTAAACTTGCAATAGAGGTTCCAGAATATAATGTTGTGGCAGCAGGCAAGGTGTACAACTTTGGTGGAACATTGCATTGCCAACAAATTACTGATGACATTTGTCGTGTGTCCATCCATCTTGTGTATGACGGAATGGGGGACAAACCACTACCCATACCTAATCCTGAATATAGTACAATTGAAGAAACAGAGGGTGCTATGGTGGGTTGGCCTAGACACTTGGTTATCAATGACAAGGTATACTTGAATTCTACCATGTTTTTCATATTTGACTGCATATATGAACTCGTCTAATAGAAGTATGTAATTTAATTAACAGGTTTGCAAACCAAAAAGTAAAAAATCTACTAGTCGTCCTCCTATGCCCAAGCCATATATTATTCCAGAATCCACATTCGATGAGTTGGGAAGTAAATGTAAATGTTTGTGTCAATACTTAGCCAACCAAAGCTCTGGACTACAAATGTTGATCAATTTAACAGAAGATGCAACTGGGAGGGACTTTGACAATTATATTTTTCTTGATGATATTATAGAGTTGTTCCGTTATGATTGGCTGAATACTTCAATATTAGAAGTATGGATAAGGTAAGGATCTATCAATATAGAAAATTCCAATACACATTTTTAGCTTATTTCTACATATGAAAATAATTACAAATGTTTAGCAACCATTTATATACTGAGACCACAAACTTTGATATAAAGAATGTTGGATTCTTAGTTCCTTCGGTCACTAGTCAGGTGGAGACACATATTGACGAAGTGAGTGATTACTTCTCTGATGCATTCAAATATTTTACTACTGTGGGAAAGGAAATTATCCTAATTCCTTTTAACGTCGAGTAAGTATTATTATTCAATATAATTTTAATTATGAATAAATGTATTTTATTTTAATGTTTGTTTTATTCTTACTCAGATCTAGACATTGGGAATTAGTGGTGATTGTCCCAAAATTAATGACTCTTTATTATCTTGACCCAATGGGAAAAACAACAAGGGGTCACAAACTGAAATTGCCAGCTATGGCGTAAGCATAAATATAGTCAATGCTTCAACATGATATTTCTGTTTAGAATTTCTATTTTACCAACTATCGTTTAATTTGATAGGGGTATAAAAGCTTTTCGTGAAAGCGGAGGACAAATACACACAAAATTAAAGACATTGACTTTGAAAAATGTCAAGGTAGCTATACTTTGACAACTGCTTAGTCTTATATGTATTAATTTTCAACTCTTATATGTCAACTCTTATAGTCTTCTGTTTATAGTAGTTACTAACATTAAGTATAATTCGTTATTTGTAGTGTCCTATACAAAATAATGACTTGGCTTGTGGTTACTATGTAATGAAATATATGCAAGCTATTGTCAAACAAGCATCAAATGACATTCAGACTATAGATCAGGTAATAAAGAATAACATCATAAATTTACAAATGAGTTGTAGTCATTTTATGAAATATTAGCATGTGCATTTTCTATTTACAAATATTTACAACTCAGCCTTACACACGTGAGGACTTAAATGAATTCCGAGAAGAGTGGTCAGATGCTTTTCTAAATGAAGTCAACATAGCATTGGAATAAACATGTCAGTTATGTTCCATTTATGTATGTGGTTTCAGTACTCTTTCATATTTACTTTTGTATCTGACATTTTTAATATATATCATCTCATATTTGCAATCTATCATTTTGTAAATTATGATGTGACTATGTATACTCAACTCAATATATATGAATCATTTTTATTATGAATGTGTGGTTTGGAATGGTGACAGTTAAGCATAAATGCTCCCCTCTCCCATATCTTATATATTCTTATTCTTTTGTTTTGTTTTGTTTTGTTCAATTTCTACAGAAATTTTAAAAAAAATCTGACCCTATAGCGTCAATTTTCTTAAAAAAACCAACGCTATAGGTGTTTTGGCCGTTCAGCGTAGAACGGTCGTGCTGCATAAAATGGCCGTTCTACGTTGAATGGCGAAAACACCTATAGCGTCAGTTTTTTAAGAAAACCGACACTATAGGTCTTTAAATATAATCTGTAGAGTCAGTTATTTATTAAAAAACTGACGTTATTGGGTTCAGGTATAGTTTCATTTCTCATTTAGGTTTAGTTTTTGAGAGCCTATAGGGTCGGCTGTTTACTATACAAGGTCGGTTTTTTTGGGTTAAAAAAATCGACGCTACAGAGAAATTATTGTAGCGACGAACACTTAGGCGTCAGCTAAAAAGTGACGCTATAGGCTTAAAAAAACCGACGCTATAGACCATTTCTGTACTAGTGAATGTTCCATACCATCTTTGTACATTATGTATGCCACCAACCTACTACTAAATTGGATGCTTTTAAAACAACATTATACAGCTCAGTACTTTCTTTTTCAAAATATTGTAACCTTGAAAACCCATAACTTCCAATATTATGAAATATTAACTATATTTCCTTAATTATATAAAACTTCTATATCTCTCTATTTATTTAATAAGGAGAAAAAATATAAAGATTTGGAGGTCTACATATTTCTCCTAACAAAATATATATAAAATATCATAATTATCATTAAGATTCGCCAAACTATCAAAACATCATTCCAATTTCCAAGATGTATTCTTATCTACCAAATTCACACTTATCCTTAAATAAAATAGCACAACGCTTCAATATGACTTTATTTTCTTGTGGCCACTTTAAAAGTATTTCAAATCCATCATCCATTAATCATGATTTCAAACACTATTTGTAATCCATATCTCCAAAATGGTTAACCTATAATTTCTACAAAATTTATCAAAAATCAAAACTGTAATTAGAAGTCTCCATTTAAAATTTCACCTTATTTAGACAAAGTAATCTCATGATATGAAAGTTTTAATGTTTCACTGAAATTATGTAAATGATCTAAATCGTTAAATTTAATTCGACTATAGTTCTTGTATTTTTTTTGAACCATCAAACAAGCTCTAATTGGTATAAAATTTTATATCACACTTTAATGCCAGCGTATCAACTCGTCCACTAATTTTCATAGAAAAATAAATTCATTTAGCCGTATAACAAAAATATCTCCAAAAACTATTAATTTTGGCACTTATGAATTTTATAATTATTCAAATAATCTCCAAAATTTTGAGATCTTAACCATAGATCTAATAAATGATTTTAAGACTCATAGCAAATTTTGGGATCATTTGCATAAACAAAATCTCAAAGTCATATATATGAAGTTATAAAATATTGAAAGTCGAGTTTGTCACACCTAAACATGTGGAAAATGATTTTATAATTAAATTTTCTTTTCAGAGTTATTTAATGTTTTTGGCTTAAAAGTAAATTCTCTATCCTAAATTACATTATATAATTTAAGATTGTCCAAATTAGATGAAAATTAATACATAGGCTAATCTTAGTATGCCGATTTCAAATTTGAGGTTTATTTTCTCTTTTTGAGACTTTTAGTCATTTATTTAATACTTTTGGCTCTTATCCTATTTTCTTTTCCAAATAGAATTAAGATAGTTATTTTGACAATAATGTGAAACTTGGCAACCAAGCTAATTGACACCCAAGAAATACATTTTATCATTATATTTTGCTTTTGAGACTTCCTTTTATGAGTTATGCGACCATTATGAACTTTGACACATTATCCTTGTATTTATCAGAACATTATATTAAGTCCTATTGATGTCACCTTGTTATAAAATGAGTTATATATATGTGTATATATATTTATTACGAAAAAAAATTCACCTTTTACACAGTTAACATCGTCAGTATATTTATTCCACTTTAATTAAATTATACGACAATGTTAATATGAAATTACTAGTTCCTACTCCAAAGAAAATTATTCATTTTTACTTATTCATCATGTTAGTAAAGAAACTATATGTAATATATTTCATGATTTTATTTACATGTTGGCACATAATTAAATTATGATCAAAATGTGTTTTAATTTTTATCATTGTTTGGTCAAATCTAAGAAACCAATCTTACTAGATTTCTAATCATGGAATAGGGTAAGATCCTAAATTTTGATTTGTTATAGATAAGATCTAAACATCTTGAAAGCAAAGACAATTTCCAACATTTACTTCTTGGTGATTGTGTAGTTGACCTAAGCTTCATCAAAAGCCTTTCTTGCATAGTAGATAACAAGATGCTTTTTTGTCATTCTTTTGCCCGAGAACTGCCAGCACAACATAATCACTTACATCGCACATAATTTTCAACGGGAGATTCTAATCTAGATCTTGGATGATAGGTGTGGTAGTGCGGGAACTTTTCATAGTGTTTAAATCTTTCTAGCAATTATCATTATCATTTAGGTCAAAGATAACATGCTTTACCAAGAGGCTTGAAAGAGTCTTGGAAATAAAAAAATTCATTGATGAAGCATCTATAATAACCAACATGCCCAAGGAAACTCCTCACCCTAATCATGGACTTAGGCGGTGGAAATTTGGCTATGACATCAACTTTTCTTGGATGTATTTCTATACCTTTCTCAAGAAACCTTATATTCTAAGACAATTCCTTCATTCACCAGGAAGTGGCACTTTTCCTATTCAGAACTAGGCATCTTTCTTCACAATATTTCAAGACCATAGAGAGATTATTCAAGAAGTTGTTAAATGAAGTGCCATAAAATGAAAAGTCATCCATGAACACCTCCATAATGTCTTCTAAGAAATGAAAGAATATAGTGATCATTCACCTTTGAAATGTTGTTGGTGCATTGCATAACCCAAACGGAATATGCCCAAAGGTGTAAGTACTATAGAATCATATAAAGGATGTCTTCTCTTGATTTTTAGGATGTATAGGGACTTGGTAAAATTATGAGTAATCGTCGAGGTAATAGAAATATGAGTGATGAGCTACATGCTAAAGAACTAGGTCAATGAAGGGTAGGGGGAAGTGATCTTTTGTAGTCATGATGATAAGATTCTAGTAGTTGATGCACATTCTCCAACCTGTTGCTGTCTTATTGGCAATTTCATCTTCATTGTTACCCTTAGCTATTGGCAACACCTCTTTCTTTTGTACTACATGGACAAGACTCACCTATTTTTTATTACTTCTTATAAATGAAATCTCTTATGTTTCATAGCTTTAACACTTACTTATTCACTACTTCTCTTAGGTTTTGGTTTAATTTCCTTTTCCCTTGAGCTAAGGCATTGCATCTTATTCTATATGAATTCTATGCATATTGTCAGCAACATTCAAACCATGGATATCAATGACGGAGTAAATGATTTCTTTTCATCTCATCTTGAGCTCATTCAAAAGTTTATCTTTTTTCTTATTCGATTGAATAGTTTATAATCACCATATCTAATTCTTCATCATCTAGTAATTCATAGTTGAAACCTTTAGGAAGTAACTTCAGTTCATGCTTAGGCTTTGGTGCCTCTTCTTCATAAGGTTTCCTCTCAAGGGAAGAATATTTCATTATTTTTATCATAAAATCTTCTCGATAACTACCATCACATTCTTTTACATCTAGATAAATGAGTAATACTACTACCTCATGATCTTCCACATTAGGACTAGGGTTAGACAATTCACTCATCAAAGGATCCACTATAGGTATTCTTCTCATGTATTTCCTCACAGAATTGGTTATAGTATCCATGAACTAAACCGATTGAAAGAGGGATGGTTCCCTCATGGAATCTTGGACCTTGAAGTCAATGCAAACATTTCCAACCCTTACGGTTATAATTGTAGCTTCCACAATGATTAGGGATCTTCTTCTAGAAAGGAAGGGTCATCTAAACAACATAGGGAAAGTTGTATCTTCAACTGTGTCAATAACAACTATATCACTAGGAATAAAATAACTTCCTACTTGTATGCAAACATCCTATATGATTCCAATAGGCTTGTTGAAGGTGTGATCTATGAATACACATCCCACTCTTCACCATGTCAGTCAGACCCAACCTCTAGGAAAATGTGAGCAGAATTAGGAAGATGTTTTCTCTAAGATATACTAAACTCTTTCTTTCCTTATTATCTCTCACATTAAATGGGTTGGTGAAGGCTCTAGGTGCCTTATATTTGGTTGGCATCATTGACTATTGAAAAGAACTAGACATTTTTCTGAGCTTCATAGTTTCAACCTTATCCCCAATCCTTCTCTTGTTAATAAGGTCCTTGAGAACTTTGCATGACTTGGCATTTCTTTATTTGCATTCAGGAATGGGATTTTAATGTGTGGCTTCTCTACGATTTTGATGAAATTCTTGTACCTCTTTCTAAGATGAGCCTTGATTAAATTATTTTGGAAGGGTAAGGATTCAAGTTAACTATGCAGGGAAATATGGCTACAGACCAGGTAGTGGATATAAAAATTTAATTGTCATATTCCCCTTTAACGTATGATTGTGTCAATAACTATATGTAATGAGAAGGATGGTTTCGAGGTAATATTACGTCTTGGAGAAAGTGCAGCAATGATTCCCTCACATTAGTGGCCGCCTTTGTTCAAGTCACACCAGGACAACATCTGCAGTAGCTCTTGGTTGATCACGAGTAGCAACTTGACCTTTTCCTTTTAGCGGAAGGCAACAACCTCCTCTCCTCTATAGTAGTCCACACGGACCATCAAGAACTCCTGTCATTCTAGAAGTACAGACAAGAAGGAGCTATTCCTCTAGTTGGTGTACTAGCACCATCTTTCTCTCCCACAATTGTTCTCCCTTTCTATCCCTCCCTTTATCAGGTAGGACTTGCTCAGGTTCTCTCAGTTACCACAATCAGAGAAGAAAACAATTTTCACAGCTAATTTATGTCTCTAAGAAGCCCCCAATACCCCACTATTTATAGGAGGGTCGGGGTCAGGGTTCCCAGTCTATGCAGGAGTCAAAGGGGATGAGATTTCATGAATTTTTACATCATGTGAGTGGAAAAATGGTCGATTCATAGGTGAACAGATTGATTGGAATATGAGCTGATCGGTTCAAGCCTTGAAATAGTCTTTTCATCAAGTTTTTCAATCACAATTGTATTGGCAATTAATATATGAGTTAATTCACAACATGATGTCAACACTAATCCTTCTATCAATCGATTTGTTCCACCAAACGGTCTGTTCATAACCTGAACTGGTTGGTTCATGGTCTTGAGCCGATCATTTCAGTTACTGAACCAGTTGGTTCATTGACCAGATTGTGAATATTTGTTTCATTGACTTGACACATTGAAATGATTGGTTCAACACTTGAACTGGTCCATTCTCAGCTCAGTGACTCAACATTCAACCAATGTTGCTTAAATTTAATACCTAACTCTTTAGTAAATAAGTTTAAACTATATTCATGAAAGAACTCCTATTCCAAGTATATCCTATGTCTGTGACCCTAAAGGTTCCAAATTACGTTGACAACGAGTGTTCATAACTAATTTATGACATCACAAGAAATTAACGATATCTATAAAGACATCTTTGCCTCCCAAGTAATTCAGAAAGTTGAAGAACAACTTCAACCTACAATATGTAATTGGTGTTACAGTGATTTTCTATTTCCTTTGTCGTTGATATCTAGATTGAACTCAATATCATATATTGATTCACATGTGCATGCACATGCACATGCACATGCTTTTCACATTCTCACTTATCAAGTGGATGTGAAAAAGTGCATTTTTGCAAAAGTATGAATGAATTTCCAAATTTACCATCATTATGTTCAATCTTGACCACAATATATTTTTCTTGGCCTCTAAATCAATATTGATACTCAAATTCAAAATATGGTGAACAATGTAGTTTTTATACACATGGTGACACCACATATTTGATTAGTTGTTACTTGATCCCAAGAAGTGAATTGGTCAATCAAACTTCATCATCTAGTGCTCAAACGTTTTCTAAAGATTCTTAACATTTCCACAAAGCTATGATCCAAATTTCACTTCATTTGGACATTCCTACAATTTTCTATGAATTCTTGAAGTTTCATGCTAAAATCCCTTTTATCTGCATTTTTAATTGGTCTTTTTCATGTTAGAACTCCGTGGGATGTGTAAGGGGTGAGTCAGGGCCCTTAGATCTGCCCCTCTTAGATCACAGCCCAATCTGACAGCTGAGTGGTTGTCTCCTACCTCCCACAATCAACATGGAGGAGTTATGGAGGACCAAAACCTGCAAATCACTTGAATAATACCCGATTCAAAATTCTAACCTAGTAAATCTCTTAGTCTCATGTTTTTATGTTCAATGAGCCCTAGTTTGATCCCCTTTATTGCCCTTCTCACCATCAAAGCCTTGCCTCTTGCTTGGACTTCTCACTCAAGTGGCCATGGATTCTACCCCAACCCCTTTAGCCCCAAAAACTAATCCTAACACTATAAAAACACCACCCAAAGGCACGCAACAGGCACTCCTTTGCCTTATCTGTGTAAACATGCCACGGAGCAGCTATAATAGCCCCCAATTTCTCCCTATTTTCCTCCAAATATTTGGATGACGCCGACGCTAATCTTTTTGGGCATCTCGTCCTCACAATGCCTGCCCAGCGATCGAAGTTCCCGTCTGATCCACGGGGTTCTAAGGGACTCAGATGAAATCTCCACTGCTAACCTCGAAGCCTCTTACTCCAAAATGCCCCACTCTGGAGAGCTCTCCTCTACCTACTTCTATGGCTTGTTTGGAGTCTATGTTAAGAAGTAGAGGGGTCCTAGACCGGCTGGTCTAGAAGGCAAACCAATCGGTTTAAGGGGCCCAACAGACCACGAAGTGAATCGATAAATCAAGAATTGAACGCACCAATTAGATCCAACTGGTGCCTCTCAGATAGAAAGCTTCCATGCACCTATGTGGCACAATCTAAGCCACCCAATCTAGTGATCCAATGATTCCCCATTTTTCCATTTAAGGTATTTTCTCCTCCTCTCTACTCAAAAATCCAATAATTGGCCAAAACTTGCAAAAATCATCTCTTGTTTCCTAGCTCCAAAAAGTACAAATAAATAGTCATACTTGATCAAGAAAGCCCAAAAAAATTATTAGAAATACTTGAGAATACTAATTACTTATGTATTTCTCTATTATCTCAAAATTTGATCTCTTGTTTATATGATTTGTCAAATAATCCAATAGTGATGTTTAATCTTTGAGAAACCCTAATTCTGACTCTAATGATCATCTTGAAAACAAACTTGGCTAAATATGAGTTTATATCTAATCTTTTGATCATCTGCCCTATAATATTAATCATGTACCTTGATATAAGGATTAACCTTAACATTATGATAATGGGTCTAAATCTTGTGAAATCTATGATCATATGTATGATCCATGACCCTACTTTTATCAAACTAATCTTGAATTCTAATTATTCTAAGTATCATGGTGATGATTTAGAAATGTGAGATGACTTGGATAATGATCATGAAATAGGGTTAACACATATGATCCTAAAATACCTAAGTAGGTCATCCACACTTGAAATATTCTTGACACTTGAAATAATGTTGAATATCATGGAATTATTGATTATAAGTGGATGCCCTAACCCTATGATTGACATTGGAAAATGTAATTAATCTCGAACATTGTAACATGATCTTATAAACATCATGATATTGACCCTCGATCCAATTATTGTGATTTAGGATCTGACTCGAAGGGTTGTCCTATTACTTGTTGATCTGTACTCAAAATATTTAGTGAAAGGTATGCTATTATATCTCCTCCTTGGTTGTATTGAATATACCTTTTTTTGTATCTATTGATTGTATACTTGGCTATATACTTGGTTGATCTATTGTTACCTAATGACTAGGCTTCTATTTTTCCTATACTATATATTGAGACAAACTTGTAAACATAAATGATATTGCCCATTCTGACTTCCTGTATATTGATGATGATAATGTTGATAATGTTGATGATGTTGATATTGAGTGCAAGCGGCCTCCTCATCTGGAGGTGGAACTTGTACATTAGCCTCCTACCTCATATGGAGAGAAGGAGTCGAGTGACCTCCCCCATCACGTTGAGGCAATTGAGACACACAAAATATATAAGCATGCTTATCGATTACAACATAATGGGAACCTATAATAAAAATGGAATTGTTTGAAATAAACATCGTGTTGAATAAATATTGAGATTTGGAAAATCACTTATTATACTTTTTCAATATAAGTCCTGCCAAGTATACTCTTTTTCTATAAACTATTTTATTTGTTTTTAATAGCAAACTGTGCAATTGCATGATTGTGTCATGATTTTCTTGATTTAGGCAAACCAATTAGAACCTTGACTAGATCGCTTCCACACTCAATATACTATGATGACAAGGATAAATCCATGATATCTCCTATTTTGGGTTAGTTTGTTCTTTAAATCCCCTATTTATGAGTTATTATTTCTTATTGTATATGCCAGTGTGAGAGATCCTATTGGGCCACTCAGGGACGGGCGCTTCAATCCTTTTACCACTATCTAGGCAGTGAGATTGGGATTGGGGTAAGAATGGTTCCGTGACAGTTGGTATCAGAGAATACACACTCCCATATACTTTAAGTAAATAATTTCTCGAGTCTTTTGAACCTCAGAAACCTTAAAATCTATAATGGTGAAAATGAGGTGTCTAGGCTCGGGGTTCTGGCATAATTTCTCTTATCTGTCTTCACGGTGGCTGAGATTCCCCTCTCTACTTGGCCTTAATTGATCCAGAAATGGACCTAAAGGTTCTCCATTGAAACATAGAGAGTCTTCTAGCATCTCATCACTTCTTTAAGGACTACCCTAAGCCACCCATGTTGATGGATATTAGGTAGTAGGTAGTCTTCTCATCTCCTCGTGTGGTCCTTCTCTTGTGACCTTTTTCCACATGATGTCTCGATTATGGGTATCTTATGCATGCGAAAAATGAATGTCACTAGAAATTATGAAAAAGAAAATGATACCATGATCTGACCTTAATTTGAAAACTCAATTTTGATCAATGATAAAATACTCATGTATGACCCCTAATATCATGCCAACTCTATTTAACCAAAATGAGACTAAATGTTTCCTATGTTTGAGATATATATATATATATATATATATGTATATGTATATATATATATATATATATATATATATATTAATAACCATGATTTGGTGAAATAAGAAAGATTTATACCTTATACCTCATTATTGATGAGGTCCGCATTTGATTTAATCCATGATCCCCTATTGTTGACTAAACCTCAAACATAGTTAAGCAAACTCATATCCTACTTGATACATGTCATGACTATGCTACCAAGTGACTATGCCTAAGACTCACAAAATCATGATGTAACACTATGATTCATAAAGTAGTTTTCATATTGACTGTTGAAGACTCTTGTAATCTCTATTTTGATATGATGAACATGGACCTAAATCATGCACCTATTTTCAAATTATATCTTGATCATGAAAGAAAGAGAATACATTTATGACCCCGGTCTTGAAAAATCTTAAACTAGATGCCTTGTTATGATCTTGAACTTTGATCTTATGACCTTGATAATGTGATTTGACCATAAATTCTCTATCCCTATTTGAATAAGATCAATGGATAAGGACTAATGTAGTTAATGTGCTAGATTAGGGTGGTACTTTTCTCATGACTCCCCTAACCTAAGTCACATCCCTATTATGACTACCTCTAAGCTTTCACCTTGTTGATCATTTAGTGTTTGTAAAGGTATCTCCTTTCACCCGATTTGGATTGGTTGACCTGGGCCTAATAGGTTAAACCCATGGTTGATACTCGATCTTGAATATTGATTTGATAATGACCTTGATATATGACCATGTTGACTAAACCTTGTGGTTGATTTCCTAGATAGACCTACGTATAGATCATTCATCAACCTTGGATACCACGATAATTAAATCTTGATATATTCCTCAAATACTTATCGATTGTTGTGTATAGGTGAATGATCACCCCTAAGATATAAAGTGGGAATCTAAACCCTAGCTTCAAAATTCTGGACCTATAATTTTAATGTCTATAAATCTTGACTCTTGATACTGATTAATAAAATTTTAACTCATGATTATCAATGTCAGTCATAATACCAATCCAATGATCATGCTATTCAGATCTTGAGACCACCCTTGATATATAGTGACTTTCACAATCCCAAATTTTGAAAATTTTGAAATGATGACCATTTTGACACTCTATCTTTATGACTTAAGGTTTATCTCTCATTCGGACTAGGGTGGGACCTCCCATTGATTTTGAGCTTGAAATAATGATATTGAAAGTTTGATGTTGTCTCAAATTGTTGAAATATGAAATCTCAAATCATGGATGTATAACCCCCACCTAGCCCAATGTAGAAGTTAGGACCCTGAGATATTGGGATTAAAAGTCACCTTGTACACTTGATTCAAGAACTCTATTTATTTGACCTAAAATATGATCTCTCCAAATTTGTTATCAATAGGATGCTTTCTATATTTGTGACTCATACGATGACTTTGAACAATATATGCAATGACCTTGATACTCAATTAATCGATGATAAAATGATGTTGATACCAAGTTTGTTATGATATGGAACATGGAATCCCAATTATGATTGTTTTACTACTTGAATTTTGAGGACATGATTGTGATTATACAATTGAGGAGGTACTGATATTTGAGGATGCAACTTGGATTGGACTGTCCCAATTTTGAGGATGTTGTTGAATTTTGGGGACAAAATTCCTTTTTAAGGAGGGAAGGGTGTGACAAAGTGCATTTTTTTCATAAGTATGAATTAGTTTCCAATTTTAACCTCATTATGTTCACTCTTGACCACAATATATTTTTCTTGTCCACTAAATCAATATTGATACTCAAATTCGAAATATGGAGAACAATGTAGTTTTTATACACTTGGTGACACCACATATTTGATTAATTGTTACTTGATCCCAATAAGTAAATTGGTTAGTCAAACTTCATCATCTGGTACTCAACTTTTTCTAAAGATACTTAACATTTTCATGAAGCTATGGTCTGAATTTCACTTCATTTGGACATTCCTATAATTTCCTATGAATTCTTGAAGTTTCATGCTAAAATCCCTTTTATTTACCTTTTTAATTGGTCTTTTTCATGTCAGCAATCCGTGGCATGAGTAGGGGGAGAGTCAGGGGCCTTAGATCTACCTCTCATGGATCATGGCCCAATTTAATGAACAAGTGGTTGTCTCCTACCTCCCACAATCAACGGGGAGGAGTTATGGAGGACGAAAACTTGCAAATCACACGAATAAGACCCGATTCAAAATTCTAACCGAGAAAATCTCTTAGTCTTGTGATTTTGCACTCAACGAGCCCTAGTTTGACCCCCTTTATTGCACTTCTCACCATCAAGACATTGCCTCTTTTCTGACCTTCTCACTCCAGCAACCATGGCTTCTACCCCAACCCTTTTAGCCCCAAAACCTAATCCTAACACTATAAAAACACCCCCCATGGCCCGCAGCAGGCACTCCACCTTAGCCATGTAAACAAGCCCCAAAGTGGTTGTAGTAGCCACCAATTTCTCCCCATTTTCCTCCTAAAATTGGGATGATGCCTATGCTTATCTTTTTGGGCATCTCGTCCTCACAACGCCTACCCAGTGATTGAAGTTCCCGTCCGATTTGTAGGGTTCCAAGGGACTCAAACGACATCTTTGTTGTTGACCTCAGAGCCTCTGGCTCCCAAACGCCCCACTCCAGAGAGATGCCCTCTTCCTACTTGTGTGGCTCATGTGGAGTCTATGCAAAGAAAGATAGGGGTCCCGGACCGGCCGGACTAGAAGGCAAACCAACCGGTCCAAGGGGCCCAACAGACCACAAAGCGAACTCATAAATTAAGAATTGAACCCACAAATTAGATCGAACCAGTGCATCTCATCTAGAAAGCCACCATGTACCTATGTGTTGCAATTTCATCCTCCCAATCTAGCAATCCGATGATTCCCCATTTTTCCATTTAAGGCATTTACTCCTCTCTACTAAAAAATCCAATAATTGGCCAAAACTTGAAAAAATTGTATCTCCTTATTTCTAGCTCCAAAAAGTACAAATAAATAGTCAATCTTGATAAAAAAAACCCCAAGGAATTTAATAAAAATACTTGTGGAGCCTAATTCCTTCTGGATTTACTATTATCACAAAATTTGATCTATTTCTTATATGATTTGTGAAATGATCAAATAATGATGTTTAATCTTTGAAAAATCCTAATTCTGACTCTAATGATCATCTTAGAACCAAACTTGTCTAAATATGAGTTTAGATCTGATCTTGTGACTCATGTACCCTAGAATATGAATCATGCACCTTGAGATAAGGATTACCCTTAACATTATGATAATGGGTCTAAATCTTATGAAATCTATGATCATATGTATGATCATTGACCCTACTTTTATTAAACTAATCTTGAATTTCAATTATGCTAAGTATTATGATGATGATTTTGAAATGTGATGATTACTTGGATAATGATCATGAAATAGGGTTAAAACATATGATGCTAAAATACCTAAGTAGGTCATCCACACTTGAAATATTCTTAAAACTTGAAATAATGTTGAATATCTTGGAATTATTGATTATAAGTGGATGACGTAACCCTAAGGTTGACATAGAAAAATGTAACCCTAATCTTTAACATTGAAACATGATATTCTAAACATCATGATCTTAACCCTTGATCCAATATTGTGATTTAGGATCTGACTCGAAGGGTCGACCTATTACTTGTTGATTTGTGCTCAAATGACTATTATATCTCCTCCTTGGTTGTATTGAAGATACCTTTTATGTATCTCTTGATTGTATACTTGACTATATACTTGATTGAGATGTTGTTACCTATTGATTAGGCTTCCATTTTTCCTATGTTATATATTGAGACAAACTTGTAAACATAAATGATATTGCCCATTATGACTACCCATATATTGTTGATGATAATGTTGATAATGTTGATATTGAGTGCAAGAGACCTCCTCATTTAGAGGTGGAACATGTACATTGGCCTCCTACCTCATATGGAGAGGAGTCAAGTGACCTCCCCCACCGTGTTGGGGCGATTGAGTCACACAAAATATATAAGCATGCTTCTCAATTACAACATAATGGGAACCTATAATAAAAATCAAATTGTTTGAAATAAATATATTGTCAAATAAATATTGGATTTGGAAAATCACTTGATGTACTTTTTGAGTATAAGTCCTGCCAAGTATAATCTTTTGCTATAAACTATTTTTTTTTATAATGTACCATACAATTTCATGATTTTCTTGATTTTAGGCAAACCAATTGGAACCTTGAGTAGATTGCTTCCATAGCCGATATACTCTGATGACAAGGACAAATATGCAATATCTCCTATTTTGGGTTAGTTTATTCTTTAAATCCCCTATTTGTGATTTATATTTCTTATTGTATATGCCAGTATGTGAGATCCTATTCAGTCACTTAGGAACGGATGCTTCAATCCTTTTACCACCATCTAGGCAGTGGGATTGGGATTAGGGAAAGAATGGTTATGTGATAGTGGACTAGATATCAAACACTATAGGAGGGAAAAAACCCATCTACATCACTCACAATAATCCCCATGTGTTACAATGCATTGGGCACCACCTTTATGGTAACCCTTATTCAAGGTCAAGGTGGATGATGCCAAAGTACATTGAATGATATGTGATAAGTGTACTAACTTTAGGTCTAAGAACCACAATAACCACCATCACTATGAGAGATGATTTTAACTACCAATTATGGTTTTCATGTGTCACTCTCAAGGTGGGTCTATCCTATACACCATTCTCTAACAAGTATCTATGTGTTTGGTTTGATATCACATATCATGACTGATGAGATTATGTCATCAACCAACACACACACCCTAGTCTAATGTGTTATTGATGCCTATTAGTCTTCCACAATAAATTCAACTAGGGACATAATAAGAATGTACATACTCTTGACATTAGTAATATCTCATTGTTTAGGTCATTCGCCTGAAGACATATGCCATTTAGTAATGTCATTCTTTAGACATTCATTATGTTTCATATCATCTCATAACTGATGGAAACATGATAAATTAGAAGATTTCCTTTATTATTAATCAAATCATTTGCAAGATATGCCATCACAATCATCATATTATTGGCTCTCTGGACATACTTACCAACACACTCTGATTTTCAGTTAGATCCAACTACCCACAAATCTTATTCTTTGTGATCATGAACATGCCCATCATGTTTCTGCTATATAAGTGCTAATCCAGTGGGTTATAAATATTTGGTTTTAGTTGGTGTATTGCGTATTCCATATCTCCTCACTTTACAAAATCTTGTATGAGATAGAATTGCCATAGTATGCTATCTGATAGTCCTACCCTAACAAGTAGATCCATTGTTGTCATAGTATTTCTACTATGTCATCAATGGTTGGAACATCCTTCAAGTTCATCTATATGAACTTGTAGATCCATACGGTATCCCCTTTGGTGTGTTCACAACACTAGGGTACTTAGCTTCTATTGTAGAATAATTTATTATAGTTTGGAACTCTTCCAACTTACAGTTCTAACTTATATGGTCAACCACAAATTTTGTGTTGCGATCATAAATTTTCTTCGTCAATTTAGATGCTTGCATCGATGTAACTCTTTAAATTGAACTCTTCATTATTTCTATAATTTAGGAACTGATCCTAAGTGCTTCTCAAGTACTAATGTATGTTATGTGTGTCATTCCAATAACCTTCATTGGAATTTGACAAATATCATCTTTTCATGTCCAATACACACAAGATAATGGGATGAGTACATTATATTGCATACATGATAGATCCAATTATGAATGCATATGTCATCTTATTTATGTTTTCCCATTATTCAAAGAATTTGAATACAAGGTTCTTGATAGACTAATCCCATGTATCATGGATGGATTCTCTCTCATTGAGTCCTTTATGCTAAACCCATCCAACATATTTCCAATATATGTGTTCATATTTAGGTCAAGAAACATTTCCATCTATCTCTATAGATCTCAATTCCTATCACATAGGATGCTTCACCTAAATCCTTCTTAAGGAAGGTTCTTTCCATGCCAGGTTTCAATACTTATAGTATTGGAATGTTATTCAACATCAATATGCGGAATATAAATATGCTCCAACTAAATCCTTTGTAGTAACGAATTTCATCTTGTAATTTAGATGCATACTTCAATCACATTGATTGACAATTTGTATCTTATAGACTTTATTTACATTAATGGAGTTTTAACACCTTCAGGATGTGTCACGTACACATCCTCTCAAATATTCCTTTTAAGGAATGTAGTTTTAATATCCATATGCCAAATCTCATAGTCTTGTTAAGGTGCAATAGAAAGCATGATCCAATGGATATAATCATGATAATTGTTAAAGGGATTTCATCATGTTTGAGACTTTGAACTTGTTTGAAAACCTTTGCAACCAATCTTCTTTTTTAGATTATCCATTTCAGTCTTCCTCTTAAAAACCCAACTACACCCTATGGGTTTTAACCCATTTAGATGGTATCACCAAGGTCATACCTTATTGGTGTACATAGATTCCATTTTGGATATAATGGCCTCAAGCCATTTCTCAGTCTCTAATCACTCAATAGGTTCTATATAGGTTGTTGGCTCGTCATCTTATGACCAATTAACTGCCTTTTCTAAGTTGTAACATATCAAAATATTTTAAGCTCAAGGCGTGTTCTACTAGAACTACACTCTGTTGGTATATATGCCCATAGAGCCATCCGAAGTGATTTCATGGAGTCAGATATTAATTAATCAATTAATGTGATTATTTGGTTAATTAATATATTCCATAATATTCTAATTAATCCATGAGTGTTTTAATTAACACAGTGTTTCTGTTTACCGATGGGGTTAGGAAACCTTACTTCCCTTCATCTCCTATTTAAAGGAGCTTGACGACCGATATCTATATCAGATATTGAGAGAGGTTTTTCGGTTTATGCTCACGTACGTAAACCCTAGTTGTCACCATCCTCAGGAGAGAAAGGAGAGCATCTCAATGCTAGCATGCCACCACACAGAGACGACTCATTCCCGTTGGCTTAGGAAGCATGACATGGAGTTCCATTCCATCCACTTGGATGAAGTAGAGACGCAGACGCTGAGACGCTTGCATTCAGAGGACATCTATGACCATATGTACGCACCACGAGCGGCGTACATCACCGCACGAAAGGAGCACCGCCGGATCTTCCTGTAATGCACTTAACAAATGGGAGTGAAGTTCCGTCCATGTAGGCCAATAACGTTGCACACCGTCATGCAGCGGAACATCGTCGGACTTGCTCTGTGATAAGGTATATCCCGAAAACACTCCTTCTGTATATGTTGTTGTTGACGAGATCTTATGTTAGGTTGTGTGGATTTTGTTACTTCCTCCGCGCATGTTTTCTCCACAAAACCCAACAGTGGTATCAGAGCAACGTCGATCTATGACGTATTTGGATTTGTTTTGATATGATCGAATTGTTGTATACTGTTTTTTATGTTGCATATGATGCAAATTAAATATGCTAATGTGCAAATCTAAACCTAATTCCACATACGCCGCAAGCTTCTATTTTTGACGTTTTGGATGGGGTCGACTATGGAAAATATTGATTTTCCTAAGTGCATGGAAGTAAAATTCTATAGACCTTTCAGGGGCTCTTCCCCTGAGACCCCGCGAGGGGCAGCCCCTGTGTACCATACAAGGGGCGGCCCCTCTATACCCCGCGAGAGATCCCCACACAGGGGCACTGCTCCTGTGTACCCTGCACAGGGGTTATGCCCCTGTGTACCCCACATAGTCTGTGTGGGAGTCAAAAAAAATATATATTTAATGGGGAATGTCCCCCATTAAAAGTACTACATTTTAATATGTATATACGTATATGTAGATTACCTATGATATCATACACGTCGCCAATAAAAAATTGTTTTATGTGGTGAATGCATGTACGGTTATGGCCTAGTATCCCCTTTTGTGAATGTTATGAATGAATGTGGATGTCAATCTTGTGGATATGTTTGTTTGTTAATGCTATGGATGTATAATGGTTGCATATGGATCCTTTGTATAAAGTATTCAGCTTGCAAGCCGAGCCTCATCTCTTATTTCAAAGTGTAATTAATCCTTTCCCTTTATATTTGTACTCATATGATGTAATAAAGATAGGAATAGTTTTAGTCTTTGTAAACTTGATGTAAGGAGGCTACTTGAAGATCCAACTCTAAGGAGTGTCCATGGAGAAGCACCATGACGATCTAATTCTAAGAAGCAACTTGAAGTTCCAACCTCACGAAGCATCCATAAAGTTGTTCATTGCAATGTTGATCATTACATGCTTACTGGTTGATTCACAGGTTTTGCATGAGATGCATAAGACCATAGGTGGACCGTAATCCTTTGTTGCTCCAAAAGATTACAATAGTATGGCCATAACTGATGTATTTGTGTTTGTGAGCATGTCTATCGCTTGTGGTTGTGAATATAGTAGTATATGATACATACTATAAGTATGTGGTGTTTGGATATGTATATGTATTAATAAAACCCCTCAATTAATAATATTAAGTTTTAGTTGCCTTCCATAAATCAACACACATGAAAAGCTTGATCGACTATGTGTGGGCACGCCTCCGCGTGGTAAACTGTCTACCTTGTGGAAGTGTGATGGTGGGTGTGTAGGTCTACCTCCGCAAGGTGCACACTCATCGTGTTGGCTTATGGGTTGGACTTAAATAGGGAACCTTGATAGGATCAAGTACCTAGAGGCACACAGATGCATCATGGCAAGGAGTTGTGCATGATCATCTATCCAAGAGTTGCATATGATGCAATTGGCAAAAGTTGCCTACCTTAGTATTTGGTCTTTAACGCCGGCGTTGGCTAGGCATTGATCCAATTATTTTGGATCTTGGCTCACTAGAAGGTTGTACGTTGCAATCTTCCGAGTTGATAGTGAGGGCTATCAATTCGAATAAAATAGTGGGAGCATAATTAATTAAAGGCATAGTAATCTCATTTATCAAATCTTTACAAGTCAAAATGTTTTGGACTAAATGCAAAATTTTCTTTTGTAGCAATCAAATTGCAAATAACACTCACACTTTCTCATTGTGATCGGTCCTTGAGAAGGACGGACTTATTGGAACCAACTTTCAAAACTAGTTTAGGACGCTGAGAATTGTTCTCACACATGGGCGTAAGCTCTATGTCCTTGAAACACTAGAGCCAGTGGAACCCGCCGCAAATGCGCCCAAGGCTGAAAAGGATGCTTACAAGAAGCACCTTGATGATGTCGTGGATGTCAAGTGCTTGATGTTGTGCTCAATGAACTATGATTTGCAAGAGCAGAATGAGAACATGAATGTGATGGAGATGGTAACACATCTCAAGAACATGTATCAACATCAAGCAAGACAGGAGAGATATGATGTCTCTAAGTCTTTGTTCAGGAGCAAGATGAAAGAGGGAGACTCAGTTGGCACCCATATACTCACTTTGATTGGGTACGTGCAAAGCCTATCTAAGCTGAGATTTCCCCTAGGTCAAGAGTTGTCCACTGATGTGATTCTACAATCATTGCCTGGAGCATATAGTCATTTTGTCATGAACTACAACATGAACAATCTTGACAAGCCGTTTTCAGAATTGTTGGGCATGTTGAGGATAGCTAAAGCACAGATGAAGAAAGACAAGCCCAAGTCTGTGATGATGATAAGCAAGATGAAGGGAAAGTCAAAAGGAAAAGGCAAGGCTAAGAAAGGTTCTAAAGTCGGGCAGAAGCCAAAGTCATCCGTGCTCAAAGCTAAAGGTGGGATCTCCAAAGAATGCATTTGTCACCATTGTCATTAGGATGGACATTGGAAAAGAAATTGTCCTCTCTACCTAGAGGAACTAAGGAAGAAGAAGTAGGGGATAGAGATCTCCACTTCAGATATATACATTATTGAGATAAACTTAAATACTTCTTCATCATGGGTACTGGATATCGGATGTGGATCTCACATATGTTCTAATATGCAGGATCTGATAAGAAGTAAGCCTTTACAAAAGGGACAAGCCGAGCTACGGGTCACTAATGGAGCAAGAGTTGCTGCCACTGCAATTGGAGTTATTAGTTTATCTTTGCCTACGGGCCTTGTAATAGAATTAGAGAATTGCTATTATGTACCTTCTATTAATAGATATATTATTTATGTATCTTGTATGGACAAGAGTGGATTTGAATTTCACATTAAAAATTGGAATTATTTCTATTTCTAAAGATGAGATCTTTTATGGAAATGCCCCTATGTCTTATGGTATCTACTTGTTAGAACTTGAGACTGGCATATACAACGTAAATACTAAAAGGTTAAAACTTGACAACTAAAAAAAACATTCTTATGGCATTGTCATCTTGGGCACATAAATGAAAAGTGCATATCTAGACTCCATAAGGATAGTTATCTATACTCTTTTGATTTTGAATCATTAGAGGCATTTGAGGCATGTTTATTAGGGAAGATGACCAAGACTCCTTTCACTAGACATAGTGAGAGAGGCAGTGATCTGCTTGGGCTCATACATACTGATGTATGTGGACCTTTTAGATCAATTGCTAGAGGAGTCTATCAATACTTCATTACCTTCACTAATGACCTCAGTAGGTATGGCTATGTATATCTTATGAAACACAAGTCAGAAACTCTTGAAATGTTCAAGACTTTCATGAATGAAGTAGAGAAGCAACTTGGTAAGAGTATTAAAGCACTCGGTTCAGATCAAGGTGGCGAATACTTAAGCCAAGAGTTTGAGGACCTTCTGAGAGACCGTGGTATTGTATCACAATGGACTCCACTTGGTACACCACAACATAATGGTGTGTCAGAAAGAAAGAATCATACATTATTAGACATGGTACGATCAATGATGAGTTTAGGCAAACTTCCAATATCGTTCTGGGGATATGTTCTTGAAACTGTAGCATTTACACTTAACCGTGTACCTTCCAAATTGGTTCAAAAGACACCATATGAGATATGGAATGGGAATCATCCCAATTTGTCTATGTTAAAGATCTGGGGATGTGAAGTTTATGTTAGGAAACAATTTCCTGAAAAGCTTGGACCCAAATCGGAAAAATGCTATTTTGTTGGATACCCTAAGGAAACTCGGGGATACTACTTCTACACACCAACTGACAACAAAGTGTTTGTTGCTAGGACTATTGTATTTCTTGAAAAGGAATTTATTTCCAAAGGAATTAGTGGGAGGAAAGTAGAGCTCGAAGAAGTTCAAGACCAACAAGAAAGCAGAGAACCTGAGGAGGTACATAAGGAACATGAAGAATCACAAAATTTTGTGGAATTTCAAGTTACAAATGTAACACATGAACCTCGTAGGTCTAGTAGGACATGACTTGAGCCTAAGATATTTGGATTTCTCATGACTCAAGACAATGACGTATTGGGCATAGCAGATGAGCCAAATTCCTATCTAGAAGCTACTAAGGGACCAGAATCTGAGAAATGGCTCAAAGCCATGAGATCTGAGATGAAATCCATGTACACCAACAAGGTATGGACCTTGGTGGATCCACCCGAAGGGGTCAAACCCATAGGGTGCAAGTAAGTATTTAAGAAGAAGACTAACATGAATGGAAATGTTCAAACCTATAAAGGTAGATTGGTTGCGAAAGGATTCTGTCAAATTCAAGGTGTTGATTATGACGAGACCTTCTCACCAGTTTCCATGGTTAAATCCATGAGGATCATGCTTGCCATTGTAGCTTATCAAGACTATGATATTCAGAAGATGGATGTTAAAACAACATTCCTTAATGGGAATTTACTCGAGGATGTGTACATGACACAACTTGGGGGTTTTATTGATCCAAAGGAAGACAATAAAGTATGTAAGCTGCAAAGGTCAATCTATGGATTGAAGCAAGCATCTCAGAGATGGAATCTACATTTTGACAAAGTAGTCAAAAAGTTTGGCTTTAGTCAAAATGAAGATGAACATTGTGTTTACAAAAGGAGTAGTGGGAGCATAATCATATTTCTCATATTGTATGTGGATGACATACTATTGATGGGAAATGACATCCCTACTCTTCATATAGTAAAAGGTTGGCTAGGGAAGACCTTCTCTATGGAGGATTTAGGCAAAGCATCCTATATACTAGGGATTCAGATCTATAGAGATAGATCTAGAAGGATTCTAGGCCTAAGCCAGAGCACATACATTGACAAGGTGCTAAAGAGGTTAGCATGGAGGGTTCTAAGAGAGGTAACTTGCTCATGTCCCATGGGGTTATGATCTCTAAAGCCTAATGTCCTAGTTCATTTGATGAACAAGAACACATGAGTAAGATTCCATATGCATCAGTAATTGGATCTATCATGTACGTGATGTTATGCACTCATCTTGATGTGTCGTATGCTTTGAGCATGACAATCCAGTATCAGTCAAATCCAGGTGAATGCCACTGGACTACCGTAAAGAACATCCTAACGTACTTGAGAAGGACCAAGGATCAATTCTTGGTATACAGTGGTGAGGAAGAGCTTGTGGTAAAGGGTTACACTGATGCTAGCTTCAAAACTGACAAAGATGACTACAGATCACAATTTGGATTTGTGTTTTGCCTGAACAACGGAGCTATGAGCTGGAAGAGTTCCAATCAAGAGCCGATTGCAGATTCTACAATAGAGGCCAAATATATTGCCGCATCTAATGCTATAAAGGAAGCTATGTGGATCAAGAAGTTCATTTCTGAACTTGGAGTGGTTCCAAGCACTGGTGATGCAATTGAATTGTTTTGCGACAAAAATGGAGCAATTGCATAGGCTAAAGAACCAAGATCGCACCAACATTCCAAACATATTCTACGACAGTTCCATCTCATATGAGAGATCATACAATGAGGAGATGTGAAGATTTGTAGAGTACCTATAGAAAGAAATGTGGCTGACCTACTCACAAAAGCACTTTCACAATAGAAACATGACAGACATGTTCGATCACTTGGATTGAGATTCATGAGTGATTGGATATAAGTGCAAGTGGGAATCTGTTGGTATGTATGCCTATAGAGACTATCATTTGATGATTGTAATGGGATACTATGTAAACGATTTGTAATACTACATTGATCATATCAATAAAGGCAAGTTTCCAATCTATATGTTTGGGTTTTATATTGTGAGATGACCATAAAACTTATAGATGTCTATAGAATAACATACTCAATGACATATGTCTTCGGGTTGATGACCTGAACAGTGAGATCATATGTATGCTAAGAGTATGTATTCTTGTTTTGTCCCTAATCGGTTGTTATTGTGGAAATATCCAGAGACATCAATAACACATAAGATTAGAATGTATGTTGGTTGATGGAAGAATCTCATTATCCATGATATGGAGATATCAAACCAAATACATAGATACTTATTAGAGAATAGTGTATTAGATAGACCCACCTTGAGAGTGACACATGGATACCATGATTGGTAGTTAGAGTCACATCTCATAATGATGGTGGTGATTGTGGTTCTTAGACTTCAAGTCACTACACTTATCACATGTCATTCGGTGTACTTTGAAATCATCTATCGTGGTCCTGAATAACGATTGCCATAAAGATGGTGCTTGGGTGCACTGTGACACATGGGGATGATTGTGAGTGATGTAGATGGAATTTGTCCTTCCTATGGGAGTTTGATATTCCAGTCACTTGATAAGCGAGACTGAGAAATGCATGGCCATGCTGATGTTATTGGATGGTTTTTGGGAAAATCAAGGGAGCCTAGAAATTTTCTCATTTGATGAAGAAATTTGCTAACGTAATATGAAATAGTAACATTTTCCTGACTAATAACTAAAAATATGATTTTTTTATTAGAATTGCATTGAGTCGTCAATTTGGTGTCTTTATGTATATTTTAGTATATGGAACTCAAACAATGTAATTTTAAGATGAAATTATTCAAAACTAAGCTTTAATGAATTATATGATTACAAGTAACATTTGCATTACAATTACTACTAAAGAATGCCACATCAATTGCATTATAGAAAACTAAGATTCATGTAGGTGGGATAACGAGGGATAACATAACCATGCTATAATTTTATACCAAATAATATCCCAATGTTCAATCTTTCATGCACTAGCTCCAACTAGATCAAAGAAGGAGAATTGAGAAAATTTGAGAAGAATAATCTAGTTTTTTCTTCCATTGTTGACAAATAACTTCAGATAAGAAGGTTGACATTAGGGAAAAGAGTTGAAGAAATGAGAAAAAAGGAAGTAACATACTTAGATTGAGTCTCTTGAAGGTTGTAATGGAGATTCCAAGTTTAGATTTTCATAAAACTCATAAAATAATCAACATGCAACAAGACCTCCACCAAGAACAATTCATCTAGCTCTGAAATGAAAAAAAGAGGTTTGTATTATCTATGGGCAATATAGGGATTGCCATTTGTGAAAGTAAAAAATTTTAATAGTCAACCAAAATAGTCATCCAACTTTAGAAGCTGGTCAAACTATCAGCTCACAGTGGTCAACCACGAGTCCTCAGTGAGATTAGTAATCAACCAAATTCATAATAATTAGTCAGTTAGTCGATTTGACTAGAAAAATAGTCAGCAAGTAAAGGAGAAACCATCAATAAGTACAAGACATTAGACAAGGATGGTGATCTATCACAACAATCTAATGACTTGGATTAAGCCATCACTATGGGTAGTGAGCCCAACTTTGAGAAAGGTCAAGCTTGATTTAATATCTTAAGAACTAATTTAATTAATTGATGATGAATTCAAATTCATCCTTGTATAAGTTATAGTTTTAGCTTAGATTTGCATCGATATTTGTAATTTTACTCTTGAGTTTATTTATATCGGGTTTTTCTTATTTTTATGTTAATTTGTAAGGTTCTGAGCCAATTCCTTGATTTTCACGATAAGTTTGAGCTTCAAGTCCTAGACACCAGTGTGGGAGTGGTGGTATCTCCATTGATCTACCCCATCATCGATTGACAATTTCATCAGTCAATAATTTCATTGAATTAAACCATCTACCTACGGTAATAGCTCCATGGGTGAGCTTGGTTCTAATTGAATTCTCACTGGCTCACACCATCCAATACTTCTATCAATTTCCAACCAAAGGAACACCCATCCAACAAAGAACTATGAGAATCTTGATCAACAACCAATGGCCCTACATCCTTCCCATCAGTTAATGACCAATGAAAATTCATTCTCAACAATCGGTGGCCCTTCTACCTTCCCATAAGTTGACAACTTATGAACTTCAACCCCATCCATGATGAAAACATAGACTCCTATCGACCAATAAAAAATCATCGATCTATCACATCTTCGGTTCATAATCAATGAAGTGTTAAGTGATGTGTAACATCCTCGAATTTTCACCTTCTTAAAACCCCATGGAGATGAGAAGACAAAATCCGAAAATGTTAGCAATTATATCAGAGAGCGATGTGGAAGCATAATTCGCATACATGAACATACAACCATGATGCATACACCATAACATTCTTAACATTCAACATATTTATATTACAAAATGAATTATTACAACTTACATTTACACATTGAATAGAGAATTTTACCCGTCTATGAACATGTATGCTAACATGATCTTAACACAATAGGTACAACCTGGACAACTGCTCACTACCTTTCTTTTATCCCACGCTAGCTCTGAACCTAAAACATACGTGAAACAACAAATCAACACACAAGGTGTTGTGTACGTGGGTAGAAAGATACATACTAATATGTTTGCATAATTGAAATAACTTGAGAAAGAAAGAGTAAAAGAAAACATTGTTTAAAGCGATAATCAGGTAAACACATATTTTTAGATGTCTTTTGATGCGTTTGTACTACTAAGTGGTGTCGGACTTCATTTTTCCCCACCCCTTGGGCTATGGGAACCGAGTGTCGACCTTATATTTAGAGGGGAGAGAGAGAGATGTCACACTTCATTTTTCCCTGCCCCTTGGGCTATGGGAACCGAGTGCCGACCTTATATTTAGAGGAAGAGATAGAGAGAGGATTGAGGGAGGGAGAGAGAGAGCATATATCCACTCAGTAGCTACAACCATCTATATTCTTTATTTATGTTCTTTAATGTTTTGCGGAGCATATATTACTAATACACATCCAAGAATTTATATGCAAACACAAGCATCCAAAGTACATCATATCATTATGCATTCATGAAAACTAGTCTTATACTTAATAAAACCCACGTACCTGAGATCAGAGATTCTTATCACATCCATGATCATCTAGATAATCTGGTCATCACATGATTAATAACATTTAATCATCATTAATACAAGGTTCATCATAATTAATGGTATTTAGGTCTAAATCAGGGTTTTGGTCAAAGCTAGATCAATCTGATGTAAGAGAGTGTTAATATTATTTTTAGTCTGATATATATGTCATTATTGAGGTCTGTTACGAATTTCATATTTTTCTTAGGCTTTTCCTATTTTCTACAATTAATATGAGGATTAAACATGTAATTAGGAAATAATGAGAAAAGGCCTAAAATTGTTCAATAATATCAAGATAGGAATTCACATATAGATTCTAAGTGATTCTGGGGTTCAAAATATTTTCTCATATTTTATTTCCATCATTTGCTATTTATACAAATTAAATGAACCCTAAAAGAAGAATTTCACCCTAAATTGAATATCATTAATAGGCGTGCTTAAAAAGCCTGATCTAAGGGTCCAATAACGTAGAGTATACTTTTCTGAGTCTACGAGTATTTTTTGGGGAATTTATAGAATAAGGGGTCTATTTATTAGGCATTTTCTAAGAAAATGTCATTTTCTGGATATTATAAGTATTTTACCTTGCCATTGGCTGAGGTGGTGACGCTTCATTGCTCCATACTGGCAGGGTCAGCTCCTTGGCTCACACCATGGCCTAGTTTTCTTGTGATCAGACTGGCCGTTTTGGAAGGGCAGATATCCAAATGAATCGGTTAGCTCGGTTTGGTTGGAAGTCTGAACCGCCAACCTCTTGTGACTCTAGCATCCTCAACCTCAACTCTACGTGTGAGTCCTCAGCAACGGTGCCTCTGTGGCCATGAGCTCTGACCGAGTTTGTAGTGAGGACCCTCGTGAGTGGCAGTGTCTTCCTCAGAGAAGTAGTACCCCAGCTCCGTCAAGGATCAAGGATAGTCATCGACATCTCAGCTCAGTGGGCATATCTGTTGGATGGGTCTCAGAAGAGCTACCCGCTCCCAGCACCTCTGCAAGGGAGGTCTTCACTCAGCAAAAGTTGACCCTCGCTGCTTCCTCAGGAAAATGCACCACCATTCCTAGATGTGGTGGTTCTCCTCTACATCTCCAACTGCTAAGAGGTCTCCAAGGTGACTCAGATCTCCTCATCACATGGATATCCAGTTGCCTTGCCGCCATGGAAGGGGTAGAGTAGGGGAAGGTGCTTTCGGCATCTCACATTCAGTTGATGGTGGAAAAGACTCCACCTAAGAAATGAGAAATTTGAGGGTGCCATGATTTCTAGGTACTGAAGTCCAGTCACCTTCCTAAACCACGACCAAGAGGGGGTCCGTCAGCCTGCCGGTAGTCGCCCCTGACCTCCTTCTACTCAAAGTTGAATCTTGGCGGATTGTTGAAGATCCGTCAGGACTTGGTGAGGAAATATACGACTCTAATGTTGGTTTTTTTGTGCAAAGCCTGCTCCTTGAGCCCTTCTCCAGTCCCTCCATGTGCCCTACAACTGGCAGTGGAGAGGAGAAATGAAGTGAGAGCTTTTAATCCTCCGTCACCCCACTATTTGACACAGATAAGGGGTCGATATGCTTAGGCTTTTGCAGAGATTGTGATAAGTGAGAAAACTATCATGTGATTGCCCCTCTTGCCTCGGATCTAAGTGACACCTCAACCAAGTTCAGTTCCTCCATTTTCGGAGGTAGGTGGAGACTTCAAAGTCATCAGATCCCTAGTAAAAGGATGGCTGGGATAGTGGCACATCTAAGATCCTCGGTGCCCACTCAAGGTTGGGTAGTGTTGCATACAAAACCACATACCTAAATTGATAATGATTAATGACAAGGTTTCTCTACGTTATTTGGATGACTCATTCATATTTTTCCAACACTTACATCTCCTATAAGAAACCTCAATATATGGTCATCTAGATATATTTCTCAAGTACCCTCATAATTAAGTATATAAACCTTGAATACAAGTTAATTAATCCTCAAACCATAATGGCAAATTCAATCCACTTTGTTTGATTATGGATCATACACAGGTTCATCATTCCACCCTTTGGGTCCATGTGTATCCCTAATGGTAAATGAAGTCATAACTATCCAACTTGATATTTAAGGGCATCCAACTCAAAGTATACATATCAATATAACTTCTAGCATCCTCAACACAAAATCAACTTACTCAAATTAACCATATAAGACCTCAACTTCCACAATTATATCATTTTATTCCAATTATGTACTCAAGTACTAGTCTAAATATCAACAAACTAAAATCAGGGTTATCACATTCACCCCACCTTAAAAAGGAATTTCATCCTCGAAATCCAGCTAACATCATACTTAATTTGATATATATATATTTCACTTCATAGAGGTCACCATTTCTAGCTTCCAAAGTTATCATACTTCTAGGTGTACCCTAATCTCTCATCTTAGGGTTTAGAACATCTAGGGTGTACCCACCCCACCATAAAAAGGTTGAAGCATCATATAAGGGCTTAGTCAGAACTTGACATTCTATTATTCTAGAATTTGCATCCCTTATTACCTTAATAATTAGGGATTTACTTACTCATATAGAGTAGGGAAGGTATTACTAAGGGTTTCACCTTTACATGCTTAAAAATAGAGTCTCACCCTAAGGTGTGAGAGTTTTCATCAAAGTATAAGATAATAGATTTAGAAGCATTGAGGCTAGGTACTATACTTTGTGATCATATAATCTAAGATACAAGGAAATCTTTATTTCAATTTCATGATTTTATACTTATACGTTTCATGTATGATATGAAGGGAAAGAGAATATATTAAATCGAGCTTATCATGATTTCAAACTTGGATATCGAATGTATGATATAGAGAGTGAATGTAGAATATGTCAAGCTTATATGAGTGGATCTTCATACATAATTCATCTTTATAGCTCAAGTGAGGTTTCTAACATCATATATAATAAAGAGAAGTGAAAGGAATGATATTTATGAGTATCATATGCACAAAGCATTTTACTCTCATAACCAGAGTTTAATAGATTACCTCACTTACAACTGATGATCAGCTTCACAAGCTTAAGTCACTCAAGCTAAGACATCACTCAGTCAAAGGATTGACTTTCTCCTTATGAGTCACCTACCCATTTTTTTTCAACTCTCACATATAGGATTGAATCATACAAAAGGACTCAACTCATATACGCAGGAGTAACCCAGCTTAGGACACATCATTCACATATATCTTATAATTTTCATATATTGTGGGGTAGGTTCTATGACCCTCTCCCTGTGGGTCTCACTCTCTCTGGAGTTCACCACGTAACTTGTACTAACACGGGAGTCCTCCTTTGTAAAATATCTTGAGGCTTATGAATATTCAACCTTATCTTAACTTAAATTGCCTTAATAAGAAAGGAGTATGTCTTTCGTCATCAAGACTTAGCTTAGATTTTCTAAAATTGGACTCATCTCATATGCAACTTAAATCTTTATAAGGAAACTTATACCATCATAGATCAAACTTAGATAAGATTGTACATGCTTATTTCAACCATCATTCTATCATCTACTCTATGTATCACCTATCTTGATAAGGATCTAGACATCTAATCTAGACTACTCTCTCTTATAGACTGATGTCACTCCCTTTCACTTAGGTTGCATGAACACTAACTACTCTACAGTGTGAGGGACACATTTTTATATTTACATATATATAATAAAATATTATATAGTTTTTCTCCGAGATGAAAGATGTCAGAGAAAACCGTCGAGGCTCAAACCGATTGGAAAACAAAACCAAATCAGCAAAATCGAGTGTCCCACACACAATAGGTAGTCTAGTGCCATGTAACCTAATGAAATGGTGAGAACAACATGTAGAATAGTGTAGCTACCCAAAACATATGAGCTCTATATGGAAAGGGTTTCACACACTTGTCTAAACCTAGTTCTCAAACATCTAGGTTCTAACCTAGAGGCTAAGTCAAACCTAGTCCTTTTTTTTAACAACTTACTACGTTTCTAGGATTTAAGGTGAAAGATGAAAATTAGTTTAACGTTTCATGGTGAGAAATTGTTAGGTGTAGCTATTGTTCATGCTCTGATACCAACTGTAACATCCCTGAATTTTCACCTTCTCAAAACCCCATGAAGATGAGAAGACAAAATCTGAAAACATTAGCAATTATATTAGAGAGTGATGCGGAAGCATAATTCACATACATGAACATACAACCATGATGCATACACCATAACATTCTCAACATTCAACATATTTATATTACAACATGAATTATTACAACTTACATTTACACATTGAATAGAGAATTTTACCAGTCTATGAACATATATGCTAAAACGATCTTAACACAATAGGTACAACCTGGACAACTGCTCACTCCCTTTCTTTTATCCCACGCTAGCTCTGAACCTAAAACATATGTGAAACAATGAATCAACACACAAGGTGTTGTGTACGTGGGTAGAAAGATACATACTAATATGTTTGCATAATTGAAATAACTTGAGAAAGAAAGAGTAAAAGAAAACATTGTTTAAAGTGATAATTAGGTAAACACATATTTTTAGATGTCTTTTGATGCATTTGTACTAAAAAGTGGTGTCACACTTCATTTTTCCCCGCCCCTTGGACTATGGGGACCGAGTGTCGACCTTATATTTAGAGGGGAGAGAAAGAGAGATGTCACACTTCATTTTTCCCTACCCCTTGGGCTATGGGGACCGAGTGCTGACCTTATATTTAGAGGAAGAGAGAGAGAGAGAGGATTGAGGGAGGGAGAGAGAGAGCATATATCCACTCAGTAGCTACAACCATCTATATTCTTTTTTTATGTTCTTTAATGTTTTGTGGAGCATATACTACTAATACACATCCAAGAATTTATATGCAAGCACAAGCATCCAAAGTACATCATATCATTATGAATTCATGAAAACTAGTCTTATACTTAATAAAACCCACGTACCTGAGTTTAGAGATTCTTATCACATCCATGATCATCTAGATAATCTGGTCATCACCTGATTAATAACATTTAATCATCATTAATACAAGGTTCATCGTAATTAATGGTATTTAGGTCCAAATCAGGGTTTTGGTCAAACCTAGATCAATCTAATGTAAGAGAGGGTTAATATTATTTTTAGTCTGATATATATGTCATTAAGGTCTGTTATGAATTTCATATTTTTCTGATGTTTTTCCTATTTTCTACAATTAATATGAGGATTAAACATGTAATTAGGAAATAATGAGAAAAGGCCTAAAATTGTTCAATAATATCAAGATAGGAGTTCACATATAGATTCTAAGTGATTCTTGGGTTTAAAATATTTTTCTCATATTTTATGTCCATCATTTGCTATTTATACAAATTAAATGAACCCTAAAAGAAGCATTTCACCCTAAATTGAATATCATTAATAGGTGTGCTTAAAAAGGCTGATCTAAGGGCCAGTAATGTAGAATATATTTTTCTGAGTCTACGAGTATTTTTGGGGAATTTATAGGTTAAGGGGTCTATTTATTAGGCATTTTCTAAGAAAATGTCATTTTCTAAGAAAATGTCATTTTCTAAGAAAATGTCATTTTCTAGATATTATGAGTATTTTTACCTTGCCATTGGCTAACGTGGTGACACTTCATTGCTCCATATTGGCAGGGTCAGCTCCTTGGCTCACACCATGGGCTAGTTTTCTTATGATCAGACCGCCCGTTTTGGAAGGGCAGATATCCAAATGAACCGGTTAGCTCAATTTGGTTGGAAGTCTGAACTTCCAACCTCCCATGACTCTAGCATCCTCAACCTCAACTCTACGCGTGAGTCCTCAGCAGCGGCGCCTCCGTGGCCATGAGCTCCGACCAAGTTTGTAGCGAGGAGCCTCGTGAGTGGTAGTGTCTTCCTCGGAGAAGTAGTACCCCAGCTCCGTCAAGGATCTAGGATATTCGTCAACATCTCTGCTCAGTGGGCATATCTACTGGATGGGTCTCCTATTGGAAGAGCTACCCGCTCCCAGCACCTCCGCAAGGGAGGTCTTCACTCAGCAAAAGTTGACCCTCCCTGCTTCCTCAGGCAAAAGCACCACCATTCCTAGATGTGGTGGTTCTCCTCTACATCTCTGGCTGCTAAGAGGTCTCCAAGGTGACCCAGATCTCCTCATCACATGGATCTCTAGTTGCCTCTTCGTCATGGAAGGGGTAGAGAAAGGGAAGGTGCTTTCGGCATCTCACATTCAATTGATGGTGGAAAAGACTTCGCCTAAGAAATGAGAAATTCGAGGGCACCATGATTTCTAGGTACTGAAGTTCGGTCACCTTCCTAAACCCCGACCAAGAGGGGGTACGTCAGCCTACCGGTAGCCGCCCGTGACCTCCTTCTACTCAAAGTTGAATCTTGGTGGACTGTTGAAGATCCGTCAGGACTTGGTGAGGAAAGATACGACTCTAATGTTGATTTTTTTGTCCAAATCCTACTCCTTGAGCCCTTCTCCAGTCCCTCCATGTGCCCGACAACTGGCAGTGGAGAGGAGAAATGAAGTGAGAGCTTTTAATCCTCCGTCGCCCCACTATTTGACACATATAAGGGGTCGATATGCTTAGGATTTTGCAGAGATTGTGATAAGTGATTAAACTATCATGTGATTGCCCCGCTTGCATTGGATCTAAGTGACACCTCAACCAAGTTCAGTTCCTCCATTTTCGGAGGTAGGTGGAGACTTAAAAGTCATCAAATCCCTAGGAAAAGGATGGTTGGGATAGTGGCACATCTAAGATCCTCGGTGCCCACTCAAGGCTGGGTAGCGTTGCATACAAAACAACGAACCTAAATTGAATGATTAATGACAAGGTTTCTGTACGTTATTTGGATGAATCATTCATATTTTTCCAACACTTACATCTCCTATAAGAAACCTCAATATATAGTCATCTAGATATATTCGTCAAGTACCCTCATAATTAAGTATATAAACCTTGAATACAAGTCAATTAATCCTCAAACCATAATGGCAAATTCAATCCACTTTGTTTGATTATGAATCATACAAAGGTTCATCATTCCACCCTTTGGGTCCATGTGTATCCCTAATGATAAATGAAGTCATAAGTATCCAACTTGATATTTAAGGGCATCCAACTCAAAGTATACATATCAATATAACTTCTAGCATCATCAACACAAGATCAACTTACTCAAATTAACCATATAAGACCTCAACTTCCACAATTATATCATTTTATTCCAATTATGTACTCAAGTACTAGTATAAATATCAACAACCTAAAATCAGGGTTATCACATGATGGAACCCCAGACTTCCAAAAAAAAATGAGAATTTTCCATGGATTGGCCTATCAAAATCTTGCATTCATCAACCCATGAGGATCTAACAGGTAGTGAATAGTTGGTTCCAACCAATGGTTCATGTACACATCATAAAAACACACACATATGTGTGTGTGTGTATATATATATATATATATATATATATATATATATATATATATTTATATATATATAAAAAGTTTTGGGACACTCATTAATTGATGTAATTTGCCCATTGATGGGATGTTTGAGCATTATAAGACATGTCTTCTTTAATACATGTTTACCCCTTCACATCTATTCTGGATGACAACTTCATTAGAAATAGTTAGGAGATTTCAAACCTTGTAAGCCATCTATAAATACAATCCAAGGTCTCCAAAAAAAGGATCTGACCATGATGTCGCTAGGCTCCTAGTTTGGATTTCAAGAATCCATCTCCAATTTTCATCGTCCATTTTTATGGTTTGACAAACACATCAATGATGAACTCATTCTACCATCACCATACACTTGATGATACATTACTATAACAAGTCTAAGACACAAAGAATGAGATCGACTACTTATAGTTCACCTCCAATGAACATCAAAGGGTGCTCTTGCTACTTGTTTGATGCCACATCCCCAAGTTTGAAGAAAATCTTCCACACACCATGGTTTTCTCTCCTCCTTCGATTCCAATAATGGTTGTCATCCTCTTTTTCTGTACTGTACTTGTTACTATCATCACGAGCAAGCAGTCATCTTGCTATGGTGTGGGGAGTACACTCTCTACTTAGTTTTTCTCCTTTCTACTGTTGTTGTCTGCATAAACATCACCTATTTTGGACAAAATATTTATACTTGTAAATGTTTTTTGACCACTTACATGTTTATTAGATCTTGTATGTAGAGAATATCTAACCCAAGTTTAGGTATCAATTCGTGTTAAAACCTTGATGAAAGTTTCAAATAGATGTTTTATGAGGTGATAGGTGAATAATCTCTAGGTAACATGACAATAAGTGTAGAATAATGTCTATTTGGTTTTTATAATAACACCAAAAGGAGTATTTACCCATCCTCAACATATGATTGTTCATACTTTATATGATGCAATGAGAGAGAAAAGATAAGTAGTGGTGGTAAAACCCATCCACCTTGGTGTTTCTATGTATTTACAATTAAAACCCAAATCTAATACTTTATTATTTGGAAATCTATTTAATATAGACAAAATAGACTGATGTGTTTCATACTAGTTTTTTCTTGGTTACATTGATCAAGTAATTCTTGAATGCATTTCCCTTTAGGTTCAATCCCAAATTATATTACAATAAGATCCATTTTCTTGGGGGTGGGGTTTTTGTATGTTTGATTAAGGTAAAATCTAGGGATTACATCCCTAGAGAATTTTTTGTGAGATTACTTCATCAATGGACCACACCAAGAACCAAAAAACCTATCTATTATCTCTTGAAGCATACAAAGATCAAAACTCCCAACAGTTTGAATTAGGTTTCCTTCCCCAAAACCCTAAGTAATACATAACCAAAACATTTAGAGGAGGTGTGAAGAATTAAAGATCACTATTATTATCAAAATTAATGAAGAAAAAATTATATAATGAGAAAGATAAAATGTGTCTATGCTTAAATATGGAATACGGTCTCACAACATGGAAATCAAGCTTACTTCATTGTACTCCTCAAAACTAAAAGGATATTCTCTTTAATGCATACAAAGGGGAGTTGTTAAGTTGATCTGCCTCACATTTTTATTCAAGAGCATACTAGCTTCCTATCAAGAAAATTTTGTGTCTAAAAAACTTAAACACATAAAACATAGTGTCTTGTTATGCATAGTACATAGAGTACATCAAACTTTTGATAGTCTAGTAATATTATAATCAATACATACAAATATTGCTACCATTTTTTAGCTAATATATGTTGATGATCAATTGTATGTATATGTACTTTTGATCATGCTTTGAGTTTTCTTCTATCTATACAATCAATGAACATCTTGCTTTTCATAATTATATCAACATTTAGTCTAAGGACGCATTTTGTTGTTTATCAAAATTTAGTGTCAAGACACATTTAGTTAAGTGTTTTGCCCAAGGCCCTCTCTTTCCAACCTAGGTGACACATTTGGTTAGGTGTTGTGCCCAAGGCCCTCCATTACCAAATTAGGTAACATATTAACATGAATTGAATACATTTCTTAAGATATCAAGATTAGGCAAAATATTGTGTCTAACTTATCTAATCATATATGAACTACTAAACCATTATTGACTGAGGAGAGGTGAAAACTCCCTTTATGATCCTTTTCAATATCTCTAGTAGAGGATGAGGACATGTAACATTCATTATTCTACCCATCTAATATGAGTTTGCAAAAGGTGTTGTGACACACCGTCACACCAAACCAAATTACCCAAAAGAAAATGCAAAATCAACTACTAATTAACCACATAACCAGCAAAAAGAAAAAAAATGGGTAAATTTAAATCGATTTATACATTGCAGACATGTCTAGAAACGTTTACATATAAGCTCAGCAACCTGCATACAAGCATATACCACATCAGGTATTTACATATGTGTCTAGTGGCTGAGGCCACAACCTATATACAAAAGATTTTTCCACATGTACATGCCATATACAACTTTAGTATACTTGCCAAAAATTGAGTCATTATATACATATCATCTGCAAAACATCCCCTACTCGAACTCTACTAACAACTACTAGGCAATGTTCAACTCCAAGCTGCTCCTCTTCAACACCTTGGAACTGACCATGTCTTTGATGACCACCTAAAAAGATGTGGTGATCCACGAGGTGAGTCCCATGTCCCAGCGAGAGATATAACTCTCAACAATGAGTATTGATCATAACAAGTTATATAAGAAGATTAAACCAACTAAGCAAATAAAATAGGAATAACAGGCTAAACAACTAAAGTAGGTTAAGCATGATTAGTATGGTTAGGCATAGCAGCCTACATGACTAGTAGGTAGTATAACAACAAGCTTGATTAATAAGATATCTAAAGAACAGGTAGAACTAATATCATCTAAGAAGTTGCATAATATAACAACTAAGTGGTATAAGAGACAAGGCAAGGGTTAACAACCAATGTGAAACACATTTAACCCTAATATATATACTACACAGCTAGATTACATATTTCATTAAGCCTTGGGGAGAGTGAGGTATACCACTCAAACTCCAACATACCACCAATTGGTCACAATCAGTTCCATATAAGATCTAGGAGTGTCAGCGTCCTAAGATCTCACCCCTCGGTTAGTACGAGTGAAAATGTAGTGACATATCAGTCAAGCTACATGCTGTGACATATATTCAAGCTTCTAAACATCGACCCATACTTGGTATAAAGGTCATGGCACCTAAAATTTGGGTATACAAAACCCTATCATCTGAGGTACAACTACAACTGTCGTCAATCACATCACATATATACAAGTATCAACCATTCTCAAACCAAGTCATGACTGCAGCCATCCTCCATAACCGTAGGATAAGGATCTCAAGGATGTACACTCCCTACTCCCATGCATACTCAATGGTTATGTATGTGACTCCAAGCATCACATAGTACTCATTTCCCCATCTAGTAAGTCCTGACATTGAATGGTTCTATGACTTAGGGAACTACATGATTAGGGTTTCACTTGATTAGTTATGTCAATTGGGTGAATTTAGGTTGCATCAAATAAGTGGACATAAAAACCTTAATTTATTTATGTCAAGCATTGATATGTAACAACTCTAAAAGATATAAAATGTATGAGGTATAATTCTTATCACATCACCACATGATTCCAAATCATGTCACATAAATCAGAGGACTACACCTCCATTAGGGCTCATACCATGCCCAAGGGTCATTAAGACCATAACATCCTAAACACCTACAAGAACATAATTATCTTTCCACGCCTTATAACAAGCTCAACAGACCATGACCGTACTTGTGATGCATAGGTGAAGCATGCATTGCTTTGAGAAGCTTATGATGTTCATATGGAAAATACTAGTGTTACAACAACATTAAGAGAGTATTCCACTATCATGCATTCTCATAAGGAGACTAAGAATGTACAACCATCATCACATATTGCAATAGGGTTAGGTGTAACAAGACAAGCTAGTTTAGCATTACACATCATCTCATTATGGTGACTATTTTTTTTCATTCATACGAGGGCAAAGGTAAGATTACCAAGTCATGGGAATTGAACCATTGGTTTAACATCATCAAAACCAAACCATGAGCTTCATTCAAAACCATTGGATGTTGGAACAATAAACCCTCACCATTGAATCATGGTATATATCCAAGACCATCAGATGGGATAGATGAAACCATAAGTGGCAAAACCAACAAAACTTTGAACCATTCAACTAAGGAAATCATTGAGTTGAGACTGAAAGGAATCACCACATAAGGCCTAGTTAAGCCATCAGTTGTAGTGTATAGGATCACCATCGGTTGTGGTCAGGACCACCATTGGTTGTGACACCCAGTGTCACCATCATTTGTGAACCATCAGATCATGAGTTAGAAGAACTATTGACCTAAAAGTTAGAAGAGCCATCAAGTGTTGAACTAGAACAACCATTGGTTGATGACCCAGGCTAGCCATCGGTTGTGAGACTCAATCTCACTATTGGTTGTTGTCAACAGGTGTAATGACAAATCCAAAAACTAAGGGAAAACCATTTCCTGTTGAACCAAAAGAACCATCATTTGAACCATCACATGTAAGCACAAAAGACCATCGAATGTGGGAACCCTAACCATCATTTGTGGAAGGGAAACATGACCACGGTTGTGTCCTAAAGATAGAACCTAAAGAAGCACTTAAAACATAACCATCAGTTGGAATAATAATTCTAAGAAAAATAGCAATAAAGACCAAACCATCGAGTTGCAAAAGAAGAAGGGAAAACAACTCATAAACCCTAATTATGACCATCATTTAGAGAGCAAGAAACATCATTTGACCACATGAAAGTAAGGGATAAAGCTTCCTATACCAAAGGGAAGTCTTGCACAAGGTTTAACGTACACCAAAGAAGCTAAAACATCCAAGAACTAGAACCTAAGCCGAAACCCTAGGCAAGATACTACCTTTCTACCTAGAACTTCATTTTTAGAGCAAGATTTAGCACATGCAAGATATATCTAAGCAATAAACATGGAGAATATAACTCATCTCTAGTTGAAGAAGAAGAACCAAACAGAAAGATAGATTGAGAGAAAGAGGTAAAATCCCTAGCTTGAACATTCCACACGGTCAAGCTAGCTCCTTCTCTAAGCAAGGAAGCAAACCCTAGGTCAAGGAAGCAAGAAAGGGGTGTTCTTTAGGCTCTAGAACAATCTATGCCATGAAACACCATGGTTCCAACCTATAAGAAAGAATGAGTAGGACAATAAGTAAAACAAAGGAGAGATGGGAGAACTCACTTTTTTAGGTCAAGAACAAGCAAAGGAAGCTCCACAAGCTCAAAAGGAGGAGAGATATGAACCCTAGCCACACATGCAAGGAGATCAACCACCTTTGTCTACCTTGGTAACCTTCTTATCCATGTATCCAAGGAGGGACGATCTCTAAGCAGCAAGGAAGAAGGAACGGAGTCCAAAGGGTTCATTTAAATGGAAGGGGGGAGGTTTATGAAGCTATGGGCGAGAGAGAAGAGAAGGCTAAGGTGTCCCACCATGTTTGCCAAGTGTCCATGGACATAGGACATCACATCCATGAAAGAATAAGATCCATCCATTTTGAGAGTATGTAGGGCCATTGGATCTTGGATACCCAGGGTGGCCATTGAGTTTTAACAGATGGTGACCATCGTTTGTTGAAATCCTAGATCACGAGGGTGAAAGCCATCCTTTGAGAATCTTCTCAAGGTAGACCATCGATCCAAGGATCTCAAGAGAGGAAACCACAGACCCCCACACATCTAAGGACCACAATTGGATCCCAACAACCAAGGAGAGCTATCAGATGTTATCCATCTAGGAGAACCATCAAGTTTTAGCCTTTATGGTAGTTCATTATTCATGAGGGCAAAACCCTAACTCACCCTAAAAAGGTGTCACCACCCAAACCAAAGTACAACAAGGAGCCCCAAGGTACAAACAACTCAAAAATGATAAAAAAACATGTGAAGAACAAAAAGCATGTGACAAATTGCAAAAAAAAAAATCATAGATATGGGTAAATTACATAAAAGTCCAAAACAAGCATAAAATTGCTCAAATAGTGTCCAAACTAGACCAAACAGTCCAAACAAGCATGATTAGAGGTTCACTTGATTAGTTATGCCAATTGGGTGATTTAAGGGTGCATCAAACAAGTGAACATAAAAAACCTAATTCACTTCTAACAAGCATATAAGTATAACAACTTCTAAAGATATAAACATGTGAAACATAATTTATCATCTCAAGATTACAAGGCACTATAAACCTACCAAATCAAGAGACTATATGTGTCATAACATCATCACATGGTACTATTCATTGCATTTTTTGAGACTACACTTGTCACCACACCATCACATGATATAAAACCTTATCACAACATCACAGGGTATCAACCCTTGTCATATTAAGAGGATTACACCTCATTTAGGGGTCAACCATGCCCAAAGGACATTAAGACCATCAAATCATTCCCTGCAAGTTCATCATTATCTTTCCATGTCTTATAACAAGGCTCAACAAACATCACCACTCATGTGATGCATAGGATCTGCATGATGTTGCAATAAATAACTAAAATATGTTTATAGGATAACATTGTAGGGTTATCTTAGAATTAAGAGCATTCATTTATTATATACATATACAAGGAAGATATATGTTTGGTCATCATCACTCTAACACTATACAAGTTTAGCATAAGAAAGCATAAATCATAAAGCTATGATGACCACTAGCTAACACATTAGAGTAGCAATCAATCATTAGGAAGGATATTCCATGATTATATTAAACATTCAAGGAACGTTAGCATAATTAACTTCCAACATTTATTAACATTAGGGTTAGGTTCAACAACATAAGTTACTTTGATTGTTACAAATCAACATTTATACCCAAACCCTACTTATGTCATTCCCATTGGATTGTAGATGCATCAAGTGAAGCATCACCACCACATTCCATACCACCCTCAAGTATGGATCCACACATAACTCAAGGTGTAACCATTAGGTTATATTATACTAGGGTTCAACCATATTAAGAGAGTACTCCATGATTGCATTCGGCATTCAAGGACTATTCATAACCACTTACCATCATTTGGTTATATTAAGACTAGGTATAACAAGTTATACCTCATTAGGGTTACCCATTAATTCATTATGTTGACTAAAAATTATAATCATATGAGGGAAAAGGTAAGACTACAAGTGTACTACATTGAACCATCAAATTATCCTAATTAGAGTCATAAGATTACACTATAGGCTTCACCCAAGACCATAGGAATATTGAGGCATCAACTTCTAACAACTAAATGTTGAGAAGGTAAAGCCATTGGTCATTTACATAAGTAAACACCTTGAACAAACCACCTATAAAGTCATTGATTTATGATTTTGAAAGAATCCCCATCTAATCCTAGACATCCCTTGATTAACAACTCCATTAAGAGTAGGGTAAAACCCACAATCGATTCTTCATTAAAACAAATCCATCATCAGCAAGTAAGCTCCTTGAGTTGATTACATAAAGGAAACCATATAAATCACATTATTGGGATCAACATGTTATATTAGGCATTGTTATAATTTATTGGATTAAGAAGCATTAGATCTTAACCATTGGGTCATGCTCATATGTTCAAACCATCAATTGGAGTATAGGTCCAACCATTGCATCAAGTGACCCAAGAAACCATCGGTTTAGGGCTTAATTGATGCTACAACTACATCCTTAAGTCACCATCGGTTGTGGAGACCTGATCCACCATTAGTTGTGACCATTAAGTCACCATCAGTTGTTAGATCATCACTATATTCATTAATTACCATCGGATATTAAGCTAATGTCACCATTGATTGATAGCATCATTAGGGTACTTAGTTGTTGATCATTAAGCTTCTAATTGAGCCAAAACCTGACCTAAGGGGTGACCGTCGGGTGTCACCATTGGTTGACACCCTTGTTAACCACCATATGTTGTCATGAAGACAACACCATCAGTTGTTGTAATGGTACTACCATCGGGTCATGTGTTCATAGAAGAAACCAGTTTAAACCCTAATATTGACCATCAGTTGATAGGTGCTTAGCACCATTGGTTGTCAACCAACCTGATCCAAGTCTCCATGTACCTTAGAAAGAATGAATGCATGTTTAAAGGTTCATTTTTAACTGAAAATAGAACATGTAACACCATAAAAATCAAAACCCTAATCAAACATAGCTTCTACAAGCTTAGATCATCATTTTTAAGCAAGAACATGAGTTAGCAAGGTTATGGTAAGAAATAAAGATGGAGAAAGTTATAAAACTTGCCTCTAGAAATAACATCAGATCCCAAAAAGCAGAAAACTCGAGTAGGTAGGAGGGAAAAGTCCAAGTATAAGTTCTGAACTCAGCCATCTATAGCACCTTTCTCCACCAAAGAAGTAAACCCTAAACATAAGGAGCAAGAAAGGTAGGATTTTTTTAGCTTTAGAGCAACTTTTATCATGGAAGAGTATGGTTCCAACCTGGAGGAAGGTTGAAGGAAGAAGAAGAACAAAGAAAATAGAGAAGGAAGGAATAAAACAACTTGCTTTGGTAAAAAAGCCTAGGAGATGACTTTAGAAACCCTAGATTGGGCTAGTTGAATCTCTAGGAGACCTTCTTCTCCAAAAAGGGTGTTGTATTCTACCTTGGACCACCTAGTTCTGTAGAAAAATAGAGTGGAGCCAGTGTTACAGGTTAGAGGAAAGAGGAAGTGAGCAAAGGCTTCAAGATTGCGCAAGGAAGAGATAGATATAGCCCATGGATAAGGAAGAGAAGGAGCTTGAGGTGTCTAAGCAGCTCTCCATGTGTCCATGGCATAAACCTTCCATCAACATGCAAGAAGCAGGTTCTTTGGATGTTGGAGACTGATAGGCCATCAGTTTTTTGTCTCCCATGCCAGACATCAGTTGTTGGGGGAAAGTACCATCATTTGTTCATTTTTTAGGTCAATAGGTGGTTTGAACCATCGGTCATGTTTATAAGTGAACCATCACTTCAAGTGAACCAAAATAGAAAGAACTATTGCCCTAGAGCTTTAAGATCACCTGAGGATGTTCCCCAGTGGTCCCTTTGGCTGATGACCTCATCGGTTGTTGGCCAAACCAATGGTACCATCTATTGTTAGCCCTAAAAGAGGCTCATACATGAGGGTAAAACCCTAAATCACCCTTGAAGCAGATCACCACCAAACCAAGGTACAATTGAGTGATGCATGGCTCAACAATCTCAATAATGATGAGATAACATCAAAAGAACATAATGAAAGTGACAAATTTCAAGATAAACCTCCGATTTTGGGTAAATTACAGAAAAGTCCAAAATGTACATAAAATTGCATAACATACACAAACAATGTCCAAATTGGACCAAACTTGAATCTTAATCTTGTGTTATGATTCCAAAGAATATAAAATTTTTATAATATGGTTCAAATAATTAAGTTGTGGTAATTAAGCATGTTCAACACTTAAGAAAGGTTAGGGGTCTCTCAACTATAAACCCCTAACTGGGATTTTGCTCCCAAAATCCAAGGTAAACAAAGATGTATACTTATCATGCACCCCATCCTCAATCTTACACATTATTACTTTCATCTCATGGAGATGTCACATCATTCTTATAGAATTCATATTCTTCTCCCTCAACTCATACATGTGTCACTTGCACATGTATGATAGTACCTTTCAACTTGTGACTCCAATTGTAGTTCTAAACTATTCTATCTGTTGTATCACACATCACTCAGAGGTCATACTTGCTGGCTCTTACCAAACATGAAACATCATGTATCTCTTATCATATGTATCTTGACAAGGTTTAATCATTATTCTTCTTTTATAACATCCCCTAATTGTCAAGAACTATGAGACATATGTTATTTAGAGGATTTTCCGATCATCTCAATGGTCGATTGGTCATCTATCTAGTTGAAGAATCATACACTATCTGCAATTGTTAACAAATATGACTTCCTGGTTGACCTTGTTAGGGGTAAGGCAAAAACACTATATTTATCTTACCAGGATTCACACAAACACATTTGATATATGTATTATAACTTCATGAGGATATTATAATTAACCCCCAACTCACTCTTATTGAACTCACTCATAAGTATAGTTTCTTCAACATTCTTAAGGTTTAGCAAAGATGTTGACCATGATACTGATACATCAGTTAGTCTAAATGACTTAACCCTAAACTCATCATGGTCATGTAACTTACGTCATCCACTCTAATTCTTATCCATTGGTATTCTAACCCTAGTTTATCTTAAAGGAATATTGTAAGACATGTCTATTGATCAACAAACCATCTATCCTTGATAGTGGTCTTGCCCAACTATTAGCAGACCATACACAATATTATGGAACCACTCTTTTTCCTTCCAAACAACATTTAGAGGATCATCATTGACTCTCTCTCTCTCTAAGGGAGAGGAACACTTGGAAAGTTTATTCTATAAACATCTCAAACCTTCATATACGTCCCATATTGTTGATACATCGTGGATACTAGGATTCATTACCTTGATATCCACCTCATGTGCTATAAGGGACTAACATACTTATCTCATCTATATTTACCAATCATAAAAAATCTCAAAACATATAAGAGCAGTCTTCCTAATTATTGGAAGGCTTAAAAGCATACACATCGCAGCTTTATAATCTTGGAACCATAGTCCAAGAAACTCCATGCTATTACAAGTTATCCACCCTCATGTTAACAATGAATCCAAACATACCAAGTGGAAACAATCTACTTGAAAGTTGTGCCCTAGAAAGGAAAGACACAAAGGGAAACACACTTCTCACATCACAACAGCATTGTCTAAGGGTCACTCACAAAAAGGTAACTGATTCTATTTTCATTATGTAATTTTCATCTTCTCTTGAGGTAAGATTGAGTTATCTACACCGTGATTTCTTATTCATTATGCTCTTTAGATTGTCTCAAAATGACTACCTAATTAGAGTAATTAGAAACATAACAATCTAAGAGTTCCACATTTACCTATCTTCAATATTTGAATACATGGTCAGGGTATCCAGGTACTGATATTAGGTAGTATGCATCATGTTTTCATGTCTTGTTCTTTAATTAGACATCATCCTAGTCCTAATTCCTAGTGTCCTTGTAGACTCAACAAACCTAAAGATCTGATAGAAACTTGTGAGAACCATTACACTTAATGAGATTACTTGAAAACAAAACACAATCGATCATTAACTAATCACATTCCTAGAAAAGAGGTAAATTAAAATCGATTCAACATAACCAACATGCTCTAAAATATTACACAAGATCTCAAAGACATAATTTTATTCATATTATACCAAGAATATCTTACAATTGTTCCATGGACTCAGCCACCACATATACATATACTTAAGAAACATGATCAAAATATGCCACATGTACAAACATCAGACTGCCACTAAAACTTGATTCCATTGAAACATCATTTACAAACTTTCTTGTATGGACCTGAGAGTATAGGGTACAACTCTAGGACACATTAGACAACTAACTACCTTATCAAAGGTTCAACACCAAGACTCCTCATTGATGCCACATGTCTATTGTCACTGCCGTCGATCACCTAAAAAGATGTGGTGACCCGTAGAGTGAGACCCATATCCCATCAAGAGATATAACCTCCAACAACACTTATTGATTACAACAATTTAAGTAACGAAAATAGTTTAAACCAAATGTGTATGTCAAACAAATAGACGTAGAAAAGGATAAGCTCAATAAGATACATAAAGGAGCAGATAACAACTATCATCATTAGCCAGACTATACTCATATTCTTGTAAATAGTATAAGGAGTCTAATAGCATGAACATCTCTAACATCATAAATCAGCTCAGAAGCATAAGAATAGCTAATAGAATTAGCATGTCTATTAGATTAGGCTAATCTACATCAAAGTAGAAGTAACTCTAGAAATACTTCTATCAGCACAAGCATGATTGATATTTCAAGCATCTCTAGTTGTAGAGGCATAGATAGCAATTACAACATATCTAACTATTAGAGGCATGTCAAACAATATAAGCATAGTTAACAACATGTGGTATCTATCATCATAAGCATATCCAGCAATAGAAATATATCTATCAACATAATCATGGCTAATATATGTACTCAACTACAACATAAGAACATTTACAGCATAAGCATATTTATTATCTCTTAATGCACTAAATGCCAACTCTATATAGAAAGAATTAAACAAGGGTTATCATACAATTTGAAGCGTTTTGTATAAACCTAAACAGATATGGTGCATGGTTGTATTACATCTTTTACTAAGCCATGGGCGCATGACACTAGTGAAAGGAGGTGGGTACGCATACCCTACCATCTGAGGTACAACTATATTTTTCTTCCAATCTTATCACATATTTAACCACCAAGACATGACCACAATCATTTTCAAAAAGTAGGCTAGGTATGACCGTAGCCATCCTCTAAAAACACTTGGTGTTAAGATGACAAGAACCCCACATACTCAATAGTTATACACTCCAAGTTTCCTTTAGGAAGACTCGTTTCACCATGTGGCAAGTTATGACACTCAGATGGATCTCTAGCACAGGGCACCACATGATTAGAGTTTCACTTGATTAGTTATGCCAATTGTGTGAGTTAAGGATGCATCAAACAAGTGGACATACAAACCCTAACTCACATCTAGCAAGAATATAAGTATAACAACTTCAAAAGAGATAAAACATATGAAACAAAATTTCTCATCTCAACATCACAAGTCACTATTCACCAACCAAATCAAGAGACTGTACTTGTCATTACATCATCATCACATGGTACTATTCATTGCCTTTTTTGAGACTACACTTGTCACCACACCATCAAAGGATATAAGTCCTTATCAAACCATCACAGGGTATCACCCCTTGTCATCTTAAGAAGATTACACCTCATTCAGGTCTCAAACATGACCAAAGGTATTTAAGACCATCATATCATTCCCTCCCAATTCATCATTATCTTTCCATGCATTATAACAAGACTCAACAAGCATCACCACTCATGTGATGCACAAGCTCAATATGATGTTGCAATAAATAACTAAAAGATTTTTACAAGATAAAATTGTAGGGTTATCTTAGCATTGAAAGCATTCATTTATTATATCAACATATAAGGAAGTTATATGTTTGGTAATTGTCACACTAATAGTGTATAAGTTTAGCATAAGAAAGCATAAATCATAAAGATATGATGACCACTAGTTAACACATTAGAGTTGTAATCAATCATTAGGAAGGATATTCCATCATTATATTAACCATTCAAGGAAGGGTAGCATAATTAATTTTCATAATCTATTAACATTAGGGTTAGGTTCAACAACACAAGTTACTTTGATTGTTACAAATGAACATTTATACCCAAACCCTACTTATGGCATCCCTCTTGGATTGTAGATGCATAAGGTGAAGCATCACCACCAAATTCCATACCACCCTCAAGTATGGATCTACAAATAACTGAAGGTGTAATCATCATGTTATAGCATACTAGGGTTCAACCACATTAAGAGAGTACTCCATGATTGTATTCGTCATTCAAGGACTATTCATAACCACTTACCATCATTTGGTTATATTAAGACTAGGTATCACAAGCTATATCTCATTAGGGTTACCCATTAATTCATTATGGTGATTATGAATTATAATCATATGAGGGAAAAGGTAAGACTACAAGTTTAAGGCATAGAATCATCAAATTATCCTAATTATAGTCATAACATTACATTATAGGCTTCACCCAAGACCATAGGAATATTGAGGCATCCACTCCTAGCAATTGAATGTTGAGAAGGTAAAGCCATTGATCGTTTACATAAGTAAACACCTTGAACAAACCACCTATGAAGTCATTGAGTTGTGCTCTAGAAATAATCACCATCTAACCCTAGACATCCCTTGATTAAAACATAAAGAGTTCCACTGAGAGTAGGGTAAAACCCACAATCGATTCTTCATTAAAATATTCCATCCATTGTCAAAAAGTAAGCTCCTTGAGTTGATCACATAAAGGAAACCATATAAATCACATTATTAGGATCAACATGTTACATTAGGAATCATTCTAATTTATTTGATGAAGAAGCATTAGATCTTAACCATTGGGTCATATTCATATGTGAAAACCATCAATTGGAGTATAGGTCCATCCATTGCGTCAAGTGACCTAAGAAACCATCGGTTTGGGGCTTAATTGATTCTATAACTACATACTTAACTTTCCATAGGTTGTGGAGACCTGATCCACCATTGTTTGTGATAATTAAGTCACCATTAGTTTTTATATCAACACTATATTCGTTAATCACCATTGGATATTAAGCTAATGCCACCATTGATTGATAACATCATTAGGGTACTTAGTTGTTGATCATCAAGATTCTAATTGAGCCAAAACCTGACCTAAGGGGTGACCATAGGTTATCACCATCTGTTGACACCCTTGGTCACCACCATCGGTTGTCATGAAGACAACACCATCAAGTCATGTGTTCATAGAAGAAATTAGCTTTAAATCCTAATATTGACCATTGATTGATAGGTGCTTAGCACCATCGATTGTCAACCAACCTGTTACAAGTCTTCATCTACCTTAGAAAGAATGTGTACTTGTTTGCAAGTTCATCTACAATAGAAAATAGAATACGGAACACCATAACAATTGAAACCCTAGTCAAACATAACTTCTACAAGCTTTGATCATTGTTTTTAAGCAAGAACATGAGTTAGCAAGCTTATGGTAAACAATAAATCGTGGAGGGAGTTATAAAAATTGCCTCTAGAAAGAAGATAAGATCTCAAAAAGAAGAGAACTCGAGTAGGTAGGGTAGAAAATCCAAGCATAAGCTCTGGACTCGTCCATCTAGCACCTTTCTCCACCAAAGAAGCAAACCCTAAGAATAAGGAGCAAGAAAGGTAGGGTTTTTTAGCTTTAGAGCAATTTTTACTATGGATTGCTCTAGTTTCAACCTAGAGGAAGGTCAAAGGAAGATGAAGAACAAGGAAAATAGAGAAGAAAGGAAGAAAACAACTAGCCTTGGTCGAAAACCCTAGGAAATGACTTTAAAACCCTAGGTTGGGCTAGATGAAGATCTAGGAGACCTTCTTCTCCAAAAGGAGGTCATCTCCTACCTTATATCACCTGGTTCTGTAGCCAAAAAGAGTGGATTCAGTGCTCCATTTTAGAGGAAAGAAGAAGTGATCAAAGGTTTCTAACTTGGGCAGGGAAGAGATAGATATAGCCCATGGATAAGGAAGAGAAGGTGCATGAGGTGTTTAAGCAGCTCTTCTTGTGTCCATGTCTTAAGGAAGAGAAGGTTTGAATATAATACCTCTTGCCTTGCCTAGTGTACTCCCCCCCAACTTATCACTCACTCTGTCCCCAGAGTATCAAGGTGATAGGTTGAGAAGTACATGGGCAAGGGTGTCAAGGTTCTGTTAAACCCTTGTTGGCTCCATGAGAACAGAGCAAATTGGCGGCAAACTTCTTCCGTAATGTATGATAGTCGATGTCCTTCATTTCCTCAATGTGTTTGCCAAGAATGTTGAGGGTATACATCCAGTAAAGGACGTGGAAACCACAATCGTTTGATTTTTTAATTTGTTGGGGACATCTATGGAAGAAGGTTGGGTGCTTGAAATGTTCTCTGTTGTACGCCTTTGTGTATTCACTGAGAAGGTCATGTAGTCATTCAGCACAATCCTTTGCCACTTCCTCTGTGGGTGTGTTTGCTATGATGTCATACTCTCTCTGGTTTAGATTGGTCTGGCTATCAAAACTATTATAGATAATTGTAGTTTCATTATGTAGGTTCGTTGCTAGCAGTATCCAATGCTCAGAGTGAAGGAATGGAAGCAAAAGGAACTTCAGAGTCATATGTTTAAGATACGAGATAATGACTTCCTTTGTTTCTAAGTTCATTGTTCTGAGTAAATCATCGTTCAGGAATGCTGACGCCATGTAGACTGTAGGCAAGTCTCGTGCTAGAAGATATTGGTAGGCAGCCATCACGCTTACAGACATTGAACCTTTCACTTGTACAGTCTCACGGAGTGCATCGGACATTACAAGAGTATTCCCTTGATGGAAAACTAGATTGTCATTCTCTACATATAGCCGAGACATGATGAGTCTGAGTTCATTATTTGAAAGACTCTTGCATGCAGCAAGGTCAAAGTTTGGGAATGTCGATGGTATATTAGATAGAGGCATGATATCATTGGAGGATCTATTAATGGTAGCTCATGTTAGCAGATCTATGTCCCCCTTATCTTCCGTCATATCAAAAGTGTAGGGGTCCCATTGTCATTTTTCTAGGACCGTGGTAGTCTGTTGTTTTTGTTGTTCCAACTCCTTTAGAACTTGTCTAAATGGTTTCTTTTGAGGATGTTGGATAGTAGAGAACAAATAGAAGGGTACGTCGTCATGTGCCATTGTTGAGTCCTTGAAGAATCATCTGTTGCAAATGAGTTCCATGTCGTATCGTCCCTGTAAAGCATGCATATCCTCCTTAGCTAGATCAGTAAAGGGGATGTGTCTTTTAAGCACCTCAGTGAATCTGATTGTGTAGAGAGCACAGTCCCCTAAACCTTCTAGCGTCTGAACGGCTGGGTTTATGATTCTGAACCATGGTTGGTTCCAGCCATGTGCGAGAGATGGGAAGACGGCCCATATGACTTTGAGAAGCCAGAAGGGAATGCATCGCACTTCTCCAGCTTCTGATCCGATGAAATTAATGTTTCCCACCTTAAGCTCACTGGCATAGAAATTGTACACCTTGGCGTCGCGGGCCTCGGTGTCAATAATCATAAGGAGCCAGTGGATGGAGACTTTGAAAGGCAGTGTGATGTAGCATGCCTTTATCGCAAGACCCGTTTGCAGCCACTTGATGGACCTTTCCTATAAGTCCTTGTATCACATGCAGAACGCTAAAGTAGGTGAAGCATTGAAAACTGGCTACTTTTTCTTCAGGCTCTGAAATTCCTCGATAGAATTGGCAAGCAGGACACATAAGATGGCCATCTTCACCGCCGACTGAGGTCGTAGGAGAACACAGAAATCTTCACGTGTCAACTTGCACTTTATTTTCTTATTATTATAGAGGATGTCACCTCCATCCTTGGCATCATCTACAATAGTATTCAGGATGAAGATGTCATGAACATCTAATGTAGAGATGGCCTCCATATCTAAGTCGTGCATTTTGTGAGGTAGAGGTGGCGGCAGGGGAAGGTCTTCTAGAGGAGGAAGGGAGGTATGTTCATTGTCATAAAAAAAGTGTTGGATCCTCATTCTCATCAGAGTTAGAGTCAAGTTTATCATCGGTGTCGAGACTCACTCTGTCAGAATCCTCCTAGTCTGGGGGAATGACTGCAACTTGCTCTGGAGTAGATGGTTCTTGAGGAGTATTAGTTGTTGCGAGCGGGCTAGTGCGGGTTTCCAAGATGCATTGTAGAAACTTAGCAAAGGCTACATCTTTGTTTGTGTCCCCCAGAGATCCCATAGCAGAAAAATTGAAGAATTGGTCTACATAGGACATTGTCATATTTTCTTTGTTGTCAGGAGAGTGGTGGTCTTTAGAGTCTTTACTACCACCCTCCTTGTGGTCTCTACCGTCCCCCCTTTCTGTGTTATCTGCTCCTCTGCTGGTGCCCTCCCCAGCGTTTCCTGGGTCGTCTGGTTGGTCATCTGAAGAGGAACTGTCGGTGTTGGAGTCGGCCGAGGAGTCAGAATCATCATCGTTGGCTTCATCATCTTCGTCATATGCCGCCTTGTCTTTGTTCTTTTTAGTCGATGCTTTCTTGCATCACTGATGAAGTGCTTGTAATTCTTCGAGGGCCACTTGCGATCTGTGTAGCGTGCTTCAGTTGAGAGGAGTCATGCAGTTAGATCGGTTACTTTTGTTTGTAGATGATTTAATTCTTCGTTTGAATGCTCCTCCTAGTGAAAGATGAGTTGTGTGAGGCTGCTATCCATGCAATCCATGCGCGTGCTCATTGCAACCTGTTGCTGTTGAAGCTCATGAAGGATTTCAGGCAGAGGTTGTGTTTGCTTGGTAACACGGTCGACTTGCTTGACTATCATTTCTTATTGGGTTTTCATGCTAAGCATCAATTCCGGTAGGGTACGTAAGTGATCATCAACAAGGTTGACTTGCTGGACCGCTGCTTCTTGTCGTTGTTGAATTCTTATGAGAAGATACAGTAAGGCATGAGTCTGCTCGTCGAGTTTGGATACCTGCATAGTGAGATCATGCACACAAGAAAAAATAGAGTGTAAGATGTTAGAAGGATCGGAGAGGAGGGTTCGAATAGCATCAAATTGACGTCTGAATGCCTCTTCGACTTGTGAAAATCGGATCCCTATGGAGGATGGGTGGGGTGGCTGGGGTCTAGGTGGAAGGGCGGTGGTGCCTTGCAAGGGAGACACCATTGATGGACCTGTGAACTGTGTGACGACTATAGAGGGAGTCAATAGTGGTATCAGTGTGGTGGCAGATGTGAGTGGTGGTGACATCCCAGATATGAAAGGTGGAACCGAGTATGCAAGGGGGAAGGTGGTGGAGGTGAAGGTGAGATCGGGTGTTGAGGTGAAAATGGGCTCGCCTATTGATAAAAGGAGTGAATCAGAAGATGTAAATCAAGTTGTGGTTGTGGATAATGGAATGTTGGTGGATAGTATTGTTGAAAATGGTGGAAGAGTGGTGTGGTGTGGAATGATGGTGGATAGTGGAGTGGTGGAAGATAGAGGAGTGGTGGAAGATAGAGGAGTGGTGGAAGATAGAGGTCTCGACCCCTCTATTCCTAGGATGGTGGGGGCGGATGTAGAGGTGGTCCCAACATGCACACCCAATATGAAGGAGTATGATTTCGGATACATGATGTTGTCTTCATTGTGGGGGTGGTCTGTCCCTGGGGTGATCTTGGAGGTGGGCGTCTCTGACTGTTGTTGCTTATGTATTTACAGTTTGGATGGTCATGTCACCGGTACTTTCTTTGTCTTAGTCGCGGGGGCAGTAACATTGTGCTCCATTTTCCCTTCTTTTGCTTGTTTCCCTTATCCTTTTATAGAGGCTAGTAGGGTAGCAAGCTCCTCTTTAGTGAAGAGATACTTATCTTTATCGTAATCGGTGAGCTCAGGAAGTGCTAACAGCATCCTTGTTTCTTTAACAGTGGGGCAGAAAACATAGTGGAGCTTTTTGTCCTTCTCTTTGATGATATAGGTGTTTTTTAGAATCTTCTCGTTGGTTAGGTTATCACCCTTTATCAATGTACAATTTTGTAGTGGTCCATCCATCTTGAGTTACTTCAGGATTGTAGTCATGTGACCACCCATGCAGATTTCCCTCTCGAGGGCATAGGATGTGTGTTTATGTATCAATTGTCATCCGATATTGATTGACTGCCCCTTTAAGATGGACCAGATTAGGAAGAGGTCAGAGATGAGAACATTCCCACTCTCTGTTTTAGGGAATACTATGCCTGTTATAATCTTGTGCAGTGTTCGCACCAAACCAGAGTGAATGTTGGAGGCTTTGCATGTCTTGGAGTCGTAACTGGAGATTCCAGTTAGGGACTTCCAGAATGTATGCCTGTTGAACTGTGGGTGATCCAAACCTACTTCCATAGCCTTCTCTAGGCGGTCAGGGTTATCAATAAAGATTTTTCTTAACAAGTTTTCAGTCAGTGTAACCTATTTTCCAAAAAGCGAGGTTACGAGCTTGCATTCACTAGTACATAACTGGACTTTAGTGTCGGTTATTTAAGGCCTTTAGTGTTAGTTTTTAAGCGACACCTATGTGGGCACCGCTAAAAGCCCAACTGTTACACGTTGGTTCTCAAACCGACGCCACAACCCTTCGTGTGCCACTGAAAATGTGCCAGCAGGGGGGTATAGGCGTCGGTTATTAGCTTTGAAACTGACGCCATATACCTTCACGCCACAGAAAGGGCGCCATCAGGGGCACTATCGGCGTCGGTTTATTAGTGATAACTGATGCCATCTCACCTGTTGCCACGGCTGTGTTGGCTAGCACGGCCATGGTGTCTGATCCACTGCCACAGCCGTGCTGGCCAGCACTACCGTGGTGTCTAGCCCGCTGCCACGATCGTGCTGGCCAGCACGGCTGTGGTGTCTGGCCTCATTAGGGAAATCGACGTCGGTTACTAGTAGGGCAACCGACACTGTAACCATTTGTCATCGGTTTTATACAAATAACTGATGCCTATTTTATGTTTTTTTTTTCAGTCTGTAGACCTGTTGTGGCTGGACGCAGGATGAGAAACATGCAATTCAATTATGAACTGCAGGTTTTACGACATCCATTGATATCAGCCAACAACAGGCCACAAACCTGCAAAATTAACAACATAAATGTTCACACATTTAGCAACCTGCAGTTCCATTCGATTTTCACACATGTAGAAACATTCATGTAGCAATCTGTAGTTCCATTCATTTTCACATTCACACATGTAGAAACATTCATATAGCAACCAACAGTTTCATTCATTTTCACTCAGACACATGTAGAAACATTCAGACATTTAGAAACATTCACACATATTATAATTCAGATATTCATTTACAAAATATCATTATTTAGTCATTATTCGTTATCAACATCCCAATTATATGTTAAAACCCCCACTACTTGTATGGTTGTTGCCCATTCTTCTCTTACATCAGTTAATTCTTCTGTTGTATAGGGAGCATGTACATCTGGTAAGGCCTTTCCTTTTATTGTGGTCAGTTTTAAATACCTGCAAAGAGAATTGTTATAACCTCAATTTTTCCAAAATATGTAATGAAATTGTGAATCTTCTTTTTAAAGATAAATGAAATCCATGGTTGATGTGATGAATTAATTTGAATGGATTTTGTGTTTGATAGCTTGTATGTTTTCTTATTGGGCCTTTTTGGTCATTGAGCCCAATTAAAGGAGAAAAAGAAAAGGATTAAAAGAATACATAAAGAAATAAATGAAATAAGAACAAAAACGATAAGGAATGATTTCCCAAAAATAGGATTTCGAGTTAATGGATCCCTTAGGGTTCAAGGAACTCAGAATTGGAAAATAATAATAAAAGAAATAGAAAGGACATGGAAAATATGAGTAATTGAAGGATAACTTGCAAACCAAGAAAAGGGATTGTACTTTTAATATAATAACTCCAAATTTTGTAGAATGGAAGATAAAAATATAATTGAGTTTCCCTAAAAATTTGAAGTAAAAAGGAGTTACCGTTTGGGAGTTATGAATTTTCCAAGTTGCCTTTGAATTAGGAATATAATTCAATATTAATTGGGAATTTGTTTCCTTTTGATCAAGCGCGTGTAATGAGAGCCCTTGGATTTAGATCCAACGGGAACTGTTCATCATTTAGAATCCCAGTTGGACGCAGACTCTGCGTTACAGGGGGGATCTTTCCCATGCTTTTTCTCGTGATCAAGTGCATCTGCACTTCCGGTTCTTGTCCCAATAGATTCGGGATATCTTGACGAAGGGATTCATCCCTGGTTTGTCGAGGTTTCATCTCGGATTGGGAAAGTTCCCAATCCATCAGGGTGTGGCCTGATCCTATATATATGGGAGGTCTTTGGAGAGAACCAGCATAGTTTCTTGCTAGCCCAACCTCTGTGGATTAGTGCAAGGAGCGTTTTTGTGCGCTCCATTGGTGTCTTCGTCCTGATCTGCAACCCCGACTCCACGGTGACCCTTGCTGGAATCCGGCGAGCAGGGGACAAGGTTGGAGGAGCTCGGGCCAGAAATTGAACTGGCCACCAACTTCATTGAGGGAAGGTGAAGCTCCCTAGTCGATCGGCGTGAGCAAAAGGCGACGAGGGCTCGGAGTCAACCTCCAGGTTGACTGCGCGGGCTGTTGTGTCCAAGGTAGGTGACGACCCGTCAATCGTCCGATCTAAGACCACGGTGGTCTCAGTTGCATCTGACACTCCAGAGGAAGGGTGGCTTTTCTAGAAGGCGTGTGCGGCTAGGAGCGTCGGATCCGGAGGAGGACCACGGGCGCAGCGATCCAACGACTGACGAATTTTGGTAACTTCGCCTCTCTAACTGAATATTCGGAAAGGGTTTTTTCTTGTGAAATTGATAGAAATTACTAGGATTGTCTAATGAGAAAACTTTATATATGAAAGTGGTGTAGAAAAATACAAGGAATCCAATAAAAATAATTTGAGAACCTAGTTATGCTCTGTTTTGCAAAAGTACCCTAAATTGCTAATAAAGTGTATTAAAAATTGATGAGAAACCCTAATTGAGTGTTAAGAGTGTAATTTGGTGAATCAATAGGTTAAATTGATAAGTTTAACCATGTTAATGATAAAGGTGGTTTTATTATCTATTTGAATGCAAAAGTGCTTAATTTAGAGTTGTAATACCTAAAAGAAGGTTAATTTACATGGAAACCCTAATTTGGGATAAAAGGAGATAAAAATCATATTTTGGTGGAATAAGATAATCAGATGCTTAATAAAGGAAATTCAATGAGAAATTAGGGGTTTTATGTAGGTTTGATAAATTAAGGATGATAATAAGGAAAGAAGAAGTAAAACCCCTAATTTCTAAAGGAATCCTAAAATAGGAATTGAAATCCTAAGTAATGTGATGAAAATTGGATAAATATTAATATAAGGAAAATTGTACTTTTATTTCAAGATTTCTCTTCCTCATTGCTTGCTTGATTGGGTTTCTCTGCATATTTGATTCTATCTTGAAATCTGCAACCAAAGGTATGTGGTTAATTATGAATAACCACTGTAGTTTCCCGATGGATTCCCGGATGTTTAATCGCATTGGATGCAACTAAACTGTTGGATGTTTATTTATTTCATGCAACTATAAAGTGACTATGATTATCACTATAAATGTGCATATATAACTGGCTAGATCTGGGTCCACCTCTGTTACTTTGAAAAGGATAAAAAAGGGGTAATCCTAGAGCAAGGTCTATGTTACCGTGAGTTAGAAACTGGGCTACCTATGTGTAGTGCCATGAGACTCTTTAGCGTACCCCAAGTTAAGGAGTGGTCTACCTATGAGTAGTTCCATGTGACTCAACCCTAGAAACTAGTTCACTTGATAGGTGGATCATGAGGGGTTTAATGGGGACAATACAGAGGATAGGGTACCCTTGGATCACGGAGTTATATCTAAAATGTAATCTTGGCTGTTAAATGATTAATTGAATGATTATGTTGTTAACATAGTTGAACATTATTGGTTTTCCCCACATACCAGCTTCGGCTGATCGTTGTTTTGTTTGTCGACGATTTAGGTACAAATCCCAAAGTACAAACAGTAAAGTGACACATTGTGAATTCAAGAATTAAAGAACAAGGAGGAATTAGTTAGAATAGTTCAGCTGTGGTTAGAAGTTTAGTTCATTCCAAACTTTTCAAAGGTATGCAAAAAAAATTATTACCGTTTTTCAGTATAGTCTGTTAGAATTTAATAATTGTTTGTGGTTATATGTCGAACCTTTGATCGGGAATTTATGGGTGCGGCTTCAACCTCTTGGTCTCCCTTAATTGGGGGTTACCGAAAGGTGAGGTCGTAACATTTGGTATCAGAGCGAGGTTCCTCATGTAACCATTAATAATTATTAAATTTTACACACTCCATAGAACCCGAGGAAGTCATTAGAGGAGTATCCGAAAGACGGAGGTGTCTAGAAAAGGATCACGACCGGGGGCTAGCAAGATTTTGTTGGGTTTTAGGGGAGACAGAGAAGGCAGCGGAAACAAAAATTTCTCCCCCAAACCCGAAACAAGGAAACACGTCAACGTCTATATAATAGGAAAGGATGGTTTGTGGAATCATACCTTGTCTCGAGGCTTGCTCGGCGACAATACCTTGTGCTATGCGTGGTCTTCAACTCCGGTCTTGGACGACGTCTGTGCAGCTCCTGGTCGCACCGGGACTGACGACTCCTCCTCCTACCGGACTGTCGGATGATAGTTGTCCTCCTGAGCGGCAGTGACCTCCCGCCTCTAAAGTAGTCCACACGGACCACCTGGAACTCCACACTCCTTGTCCCACAAGGAAGTGGAAGGAGTCACACCCTCCTGTTGATGTACTAGTCACCAACACACTCTCCTACCTCCAGTTGCAACTGCAGTTGTCCTTCCCTTGCTGCACCTCCCTTTTGTGGGAAGCACTTGTTCAGGCTCTCTCTCGGTTACCAAAACCAGAGAGAATGACAACTTTGCAGAGAAACTGGTTGCACTGAGTTGTTCTTTTGAGAAGCCCCAATACCCCTATATATATAGGAGGGTCATGGGACATGGTTCTCTATCCCGGGCAATGTGGGACTAAAGTAGGAGTAGAAGGGTTCAAGATTTTCCACAAAAACAACCAACTGCACAACATGAACCGATCATTTCATTTCTGAAATGGTCGGTTGGGGACCTGAGCCGGTCGGTTGATACCTCAACCGATCGGTTGGGACCCATGAAATGGTGAGTTCACTTTTGAATCGGTCGGTTCGTGGTCCTGGTCAGTTCCCGATTGACTTTTTCCTCTTTTTTTTCTAATTGGTACTAAATACCAATCCTTGTTCCAATCAAATTGGGCAAGTGAAACGAAAAGAAAATTCTCACCAATCCTACTTTCCCAACTTGCTCGGTTCTAATTGGTTCCCGTTTGACTTTCCTTCTTTTGTTTCTAATTGGTATCGAATTCCAATCCTATTCTCAATCAAATTAGGAAATTGAAACACAAGGAAAATTCTCACCAATCCTACTTTCCCAAGTTGCTCGGTTGCACCAGTTGAATCAATTGTTTCAACACTTGAAGCAATCGGTTCACCCTGGGCTTGAGCCGATCGGCTCAACACTTGAGCCGATCCGCTCAACACTTGAGCCGACCGATTCAGTAACCTCAGCTGACCGGCTCAACCCTTGAACTGATCGGTTGGGAGTGCAGGTTGTGCAGAATCAGTCAATTGCAATTTCAATCAATCCGATACTCCAATCAATGTGTCCAACACCTTGAACAATATGATATTGAGCTATAAATTTATTGAGTGTTTAATTGAACTACTAAACTCCTTTAGTAATCAATCTAAACGTTGCTTGAGGACAAAACTCCTCTTCCAGGTTAAATCCTATGTGTGTGACCCTACAGGTCCATTTCACGTTGGTAGTGAAAGTCCATAACACTTATGACTTCACAAGCAAAGAGCGGTGCCTAGTCACACATCAGTGCTACCCAAGTGAAAGTAGTTAGTTGGAGAACAACTTTTAATCCTACAATCCGTGAATGGTGTTATAGTGAATGTATAATTCCTTTGTCACTGATATCCCGAATGAACTCGAGGCATGGAACAATCATCATGTCAACGTTCATTCACTTTCTTGATCTCAGAGTAGACTGGAAGAGATATGTATGACATCAATATCACATACTGATTCACACATGCATGCACGCCTTTCTCAATCCTACTCATCAAGTGGCCATGGATATCAAACTCCCTCAGGAGGGACAAATCCCATATCTATCACTCACCCCTCAAAAGCCCCATGTGTCAAAGCCACCCAATCATCACCTTTATAACAACCCATGTTTCAGGACTACGTTTGATGATGTCAAAGTGTGCCCAATGACATGTGTTGAGTGCAGTGATTTCATGTCTAAGAATCACACTCACCACCATCACTGTGAGTACTGACTGTGACTACCATGTCATGGTTCCATGTGTCAAACTCACAGTGGGTCTGTCTGGTACCTTGTTCTCTAACAAGTACCTATGTGTTTGGTTTGATATCTCTATATCATGACTAATGAGATTATGTCATCAACCAACACCACAATCTAGTCTTGCGTGTCATTGTTGTCTATCTACCTTCCACAATGACATCCGACTAGGGACATAACAAGAATGTACAAACTCTTAGCATCTGTATGATCTCATCGTTCAGGTCCTCAACCTGAAAGCATACGTCATTGAGTACTGTCATTCTCTAGACATTCAATCTATTCTATCACTATCTCATATGACTGAACCAGAAAGAATTGGAAGCTTGCCTTTGTTGTTTATTAAATCAATCTTAATGTATCCCACCAATCATCCCATGATTGGCTCTCAGGGCATACATACCAACAGACTCCCACTTGCACTGCGAGCCAATCACCATTGAATCATATTCATAGTGATCTTCAAACATGTCCCACATGTTAATGTGCTCTAGTGCAATCATAGTGAGTAATGGCAACACCTTGCCGAAGTCAGTATAAATTGCATGTCTCACATCTCTTCGTTGTACGTCACACGTATGAGATGGAGTTGCCGCAATATGCGATCTAGTATTCCTTTGCTAACATTTAGCCACATTGCATGATCAAGGATACCATACTTGTCATCAATGAGTGGAATATCTATGAGTTCATCTCATGATCTTCTAGATTCATATAGTATCTACTGTTGTTCTCTAATGCATAGATACTCGACATTTCCTTTTAAATGATTTTATTGGAACATTTCCAATTATCAACAAACTTTCACCTTTATACATCCTATGTATATTTTGCGATTAATTTTCTATCCTTTCGGAAGTTCGCATCAATGTAACTCTTCACATTGAACTCTTCCTTATCTCCATAGAACTAGTACTTCACAAGTACTTATCAAGTTCTCATGGTATTCTAGTAACCCTTACTGGAAATAGACAGACATCCACTCGTCATGTCCCACATATGAGTTATCAGGATGAGCACATCATATTGTCATGTCATACATACAAGATGAATGCATTTTATTATTGTCATGTCCATACATGCAAGATAATGGGATGATTACATACATGATAGATCCATATCTATCCTTAGTGTTCCCATTCTTCATAAGAATTGGACACTTGGCCTTGGGATACTAACTCCATGTAGCATGGACAAGTTTTCTCCCACTGAATTTGTGTACACTGAACACTTCAGTACAGATTGCCAATGTATGCTCTCTCTTTTCAGGTCAAGAGATTTTTCAAGAACTATCTCTATAGATCTCTATTCCTATCACATAGGAAACATCTCTATCTTCCTTAAAGATTATTTCCACTTTTGGATTTCCATTTTAGAACATTTCCATTTCACATCAACATGTGAAATGTGAACACTCTCCCACTAAATCACAGATCCCTTCTTTATCTTTGACATATCAGTCAAACCCTTTGACTATATCATCAAAGCAAAGATCCAATTCTGAGTTGCTTGTACTCAATCAATCACATTTATTAGTCCATTGTAACATATAGACTTCATTTGCATTAGTGGATTCATAAACCTTATAGGTTGTGTCACGTACACATCCTTGTTTTATTCCTCATAGGAATGTGGTTTTAGTATCCATATGCCAAATACCTTAGTCATTAAGTTGCAATCAACAAGCATCATCCTTCTCAAAATGTTATTCGTGTGTCTTAACATTTAAGACTCATTTGCATTCATGGATTTCATGCATTGAGTGTTACCATCAAGGTCATACCTTATGGTTGACATGGATTTCATTTGGGATTTCATGGTCATAAACCATATCTCAAAATTCGGTCCCTCATATTCATCTAGATAGTTGACTCATCACATGAACAACTTATCACATAGATAATTGAGGTGTATCTGTTAAAGATATAAGAACTCACAACCCTTGTGATTCTTAATTTCATTTATTAGTGTGGAGTATTCTTTTATTAAGAAGAATTCAGTTATTCGATAATCATTCTCTAACTCCTTAGAGTATGATTCCTTCTTGATTCAGACATCACCATGCCTTAATCATGAGTTCACTATGATACACTATCATAATCACTCACAAGGATCTCAAACATTTGGTCCAAGTATTTCATTCATTGATCCCATCAAGAATTAATACTTTACCAAATTTATACTTCATCTATGATAATCTTGAACACTTCAAGATATTCATATTGGTATTTCTCTAAACACCAATTGAAGTATTAGCATTTGTTCCAATAGGTATGTAAATACATCACATGTATATACCTAATAGGATAATCATTCTCCCACTACCTTTAGTGAAGATTGATTAATCATGTTTAAGATATTCATGTCTCTTACTGGTTCTCTAACCAAAAGAGTCTAGGTTTATCCATCATATGGAAACTAGAAATGAATTTCTCATGATTGATGCTAATTTGATTGTTTGAGATATCTATAACTTTTAGGTATCATTTTATCTCATGCATATCAAATACCACAAGATAAACAAGGCATTGCCACAAAGATCATATCTTTAAGATTGAAAACTCAACTTTATTAATTGCCATCATTACCATACAATATGCAAAAATAAAGTGTTTCTATCTATTGGCAAATATGAAATAGCAGTTCATAACTGTATTACATGCCTTATAGGCTGAAAATAAACTAAAGTACTCCTTTCTATGAAGGCAACACTTGCCCCATTTATTGAGTCCTTTACACTTTACATCTTGGTATCATATACCTCAAAAAAGTGTTACAAGTTTACTTTCATGACACCTTTAAGTAGAGGCTTCAGTCGCCTCCTTCTTCTTTTGTTCTTCCAGATATAGAGGAAAATTCCTTTTCCAATGTCCTGGCTTTTGACAATGGTGGCAATTTCCTTTCTTGGTCACGCCTCCCTTAGCCTTGAGAGCTGAAGATGGCTTGGACTCCTGGCTAGCTTTAGAACCTTTCTTAGCTTTGCCCTTGCCCTTGCACTTGTACTTGCCTTTCTTTCTTGTGATCACCATCATAGGCTTAGGTTTGTCCTTCTTCATCTGTATCTCGGCTGTCCTCAACATGCCCAACAACTCTGACAGTGGCCTATCAAAGTTGTTCATGTTGTAGTTCATCACAAACTGACTATAAGATTCTGGCAACGATTGCAGTATCACGTCAGTAGCCAACTCTTGGCTCAGTGGAAATCCCAGTCTCTGCAGGTTCTCCACATACCCAATCATCTTGAGTGTGTGAGGACCAACTGGATCTCCTTCTGTCATGACGCACTTGAACAGCACCCTAGAAACATTGTATCTCTCTTGTCGTGCCTGATCCTCATACATGTTCCTGAGATGCTGAATCATCTCTATGACACCCATGTTCTCATGCTATCTTTGCAACTCATGGTTCATTGAACATAACATCAAGCATTTTGCATCAATGGCATCATCAGCATGCTTCTTGTAAGCATCCCTTTCTGCCTTTGGTGCATTAGGAGTGGGTTCCTCTGGAATTGGAGTATCCAGGACATAGAGCTTACGCTCTTGAGTGAGAACAATTCTCAATGTCCGATACCAGTCGTGGAAGTTTGTCCCATTTAGCTTGTCCTTTTCAAGGATCAATCGCAACGAGAAGTGATTGTTGTTTGTCGTCATTTGTACTACAAAAGGAAATATGCAATTTTAGTCCAAAAACTCATTTTTGACTTATTTGATTGATTTCAAAATTTGACGATATAATTAGGCCTTTAATTAATTATCGCTCCCACTATTTTATTTCAAATTGATAACCCTCACCATCAATTCGGAAGATTGCAACGTACAACCTTCTAGTGGGCAAGATCCTAAAATCCTCTAAGCCATGGACCAGCTAGGGCTGTCACCCACAACATAGATCTCTCAGGTAGGCAACTTTTGCCAATTGCATCATATGCAACTCTTGATAAGATGTCATATGCAACTCCTTGCCATGATCATCTCCATGCCTCAAGGTACTAGATCCCATCTAGATCACCTTGTTAAGTCCGACCCAAAGAAAACATGATGAATATGCACCCTGCTAGGGCAGACCCACACATTCATCCTTCACGCTTCCACGAGATAGATGGTGCACCATGCTAGGGTGTGCCCACACTTAGTCGATCAAGCTTTTCACGTGTGTCACATTTGGAAGGCATCTAAAACTTAATATTTAATGAGGGATTTGGTTTTTATATACATATACATATCCAATCACCACAATACATAGTATGTATCATATACATGCTATATCCCACAGAAAACATGCACAAACGATAAAAGTGATGATTATGGCCATCCTAATGTGATTCCTCGAGCCAAGAGGAATCACAGTCATCTAGGTCTACATCACATGCAACATGTACAAGATGATTTATGTGCCTTGCCATCCGAGTTGATCAACTCATCCCATGAATGATCTGCTCTCTTTGGTCAGTCGTCTGGGTGCCACCAGCCGATCGGTTGGCTCCTCCTACCGATCGGTTCACCTGGTCATCGTGCATCTCTCCATGGCCGCCACCCACTCGTCTCGCTCCTCGAACCGGTCATCAACTGATCGGTTCACTCCTTGAACCGATCGTCTGGAACGTCAACCGATCGGTTCACGCCTTGAACCAATCGTCTCAGTTGTCATCTGGATGTCCGCCGTTCTTTGACATAACAGGAAATAAAATCTATCCTAATATTACATTGCTTAAAAGGGAAACCCCGAGTTACATTCAGGGGGAGAAAAGGTAGGAAAGAATCTCGAATTATTTCGAGTTACATCAGGAATAGGAGAAAGAAGATCGGTGCACAGACCGAGATGCAAGCAACCATAAACAACCACACACAGATAGGGTTTATTGGCCATAAACACGCTATACATCCACCACAAAACTCATTAAAGGGCGACACGTATCGAGTGAATTATTAATAAATATCATATATGTAATTGGGATTTGTGGATTTAGGATTGGACATGCATAAAGCCAATTTTATTCGCATCATATGCAATAAATAAAGGCGACAAACCAAAAATTGATCATCTCGATATTCCTAAAATATAGAGCAGTTGACGTGGCTATGATACCACTGTTGGGTTTTAGGGGAGACAGAGAAGGAAGCGGAAACAAAAATTTCTCCCCCAAACCCGAAATAAGGAAACGCGTCAACGTCTATATAATAGGAAAGGATGGTTTGTGGAATCATACCTTGTCCCGAGGCTTGCTCGGCGACAATACCTCGCACTATGCACGGTCTTCAACTCCAGTCTTGGACGGCGTCTGTGCAGCTCCTGGTCACACCGGGACTGACGACTCCTCCTCCTATCGGACTGTCAGATGACAGTTGTCCTCCTGAGCGGCAGTGACCTCCCGCCTATGAAGTAGTCCACACGGACCACCTGGAACTCCACACTCCTTGTCCCAAAAGGAAGTGGAAGGAGTCGCACCCTCCTATTGACGTACTAGTCGCCAACACACTCTCCTGCCTCCAGTTGCAACTGCAGTTGTCCTTCCCTTGCTGCACCTCCCTTTTGCGGGAAGCACTTGCTCGGGCTCTCTCTCATTTACCAAAACTAGAGAGAACGACAACTTTGCAGAGCAACTGGTTGCACTGAGTTGTTATTTTTAGAAGCCCCCAATACCCCTATATATAGGAGGTTCATGGGATAAGGTTCTCTATCCCGGGCAATGCGGGACTAAAAGTAGGAGTAGAAGGGTTCGAGATTTTCCACAAAAGCAACCAACTCGCAGCCTGAACTGATCAGTTCACAAGTGAACCGGTCGGTTGAGGACCTGAACCGATCGGTTCACTGCTGAACTGATCGTTTGGGACCCTTGAACCGATCGGTTCACTCCTTAATCGGTCGGTTAGGGTTCCAGGTTGGTTCCCGATTGAATTTCCTTCTTTTGTTTCTAATTGGTATCGAATACCAATCCTATTCTCAATCAAATTGGGAAATTGAAACACAAGGAAAATTCTCACCAATCCTACTTTCCCAAGTTGCTCGGTTGCACCAGTTGAATCAATCATTTCAACACTTGAAGCAATCAGTTCACCCTGGGCTTGAGCCGATCAGCTCAACACTTGAGCCAACTGGTTCAACAACCTCAGCCGACCGGTTCAACCCTTGAACCGATCGGTTGGGAGTGCAGGTTTTGCAGAATCAGTCAATTGCGATTTCAATCAATCCGATACTCCAATCAATGTGTCCAACACCTTGAACAATATGATATTAAGCTATTAATTGATTGAGTGTTTAATTGAACTACTAAACTCCTTTAGTAATCAATCTAAACGTTACTTGAGGACAAAACTCCTCTTCCAGGTTAAATCCTATGTGTGTGACCCTGTAGGTCCATTTCATGTTGGCAGTGAAAGTCCATAACACTTATGACTTCACAAGCAAAGAGCGGTGCCTAGTCACACATCAGTGCTACCCAAGTGAAAGTAGAAAGTTGGAGAACAACTTTCAATCCTACAATTCGTGAATGGTGTTACAGTGAATGTATAATTCCTTTATCACTGATATCCCGAATGAACTCGAGGCATGGAACAGTCATCCTATCATCGTTCATTCACTTTCTTGATCTCAGAGTAGACTGGAAGAGATATGTATGACATCAATATCACATACTGATTCACACATGCGTGCATGCCTTTCTCAATCCTACTCATCACGTGGCCATGGATATCAAACTCCCTCAGGAGGGACAAATCCCATATCTATCACTCACCCCTCAAAAGCCCCATGTGTCAAAGCCACCCAATCATCACCTTTATAACAACCCATGTTTTAGGACTGCGTTTGATGATGTCAAAGTGTGCCCAATGACATGTGTTGAGTGCAGTGATTTCAGGTCTAAGAATCACACTCACCACCATCATTGTGAGTACTGACTGTGACTACCATGTCATGGTTCCATGTGTCAAACTCACGGTGGGTCTGTCTGGTACCTTGTTCTCTAACAAGTACCTATGTGTTTGGTTTGATATCTCTATATCATGACTAATGAGATTCTGTCATCAACCAACACCACAATCTAGTCTTGCGTGTCATTGCTATCTATCTACCATCCACAATGCATCCGACTAGGGTCATAACAAGAATGTACAAACTCTTAGCATCCGTATGATCTCATCGTTCAGGTCCTCAACTTGAAAGCATACGTCATTGAGTACTGCCATTCTCTAGACATTCAATCTGTTCTATCACTATCTCATATGACTGAACCAGAAAGAATTGGAAGCTTGCCTATGTTGTTTATCAAATCAATCTTAATGTATCCCACCAATCATCCCATGATTGGCTCTCAGGGCATACATACCAACAGATTTTCCTTCGCACTGCTAGTCGGAATATGAGGACTCTCGGACCCGTGTGACTGTCTGGCCAAAGTCTTAGGGTATGATTCAAAATAAGATACCTTTATGACTCTCTCATCTTATTCGTCCCTTCTCATCACATATTCTATTAAGGCTTTAAGAGTAGGATATTCTCTCTCTCCTCCACACTCATGTGGTATGGGCAAGTAAGTTAAGGGTTTAAGAATCCTCCATCAAATTTATAAAAGATATGTAAGGAGATACCACTGAACATAAGTATAACTAGTTTTATGATAAACTAAAAGGTTGTTTGTTATGCTTATGTAGATGGCTCGAACAAGGCTGTTGCTATTCCTGAGGGCTCTGGGAACCCAGCTAGGAGTGTTTGGCCTCCCCGTAAAGGAAAGGAGTCTTCTGAAAAGAGAAAGAGGAACCATGATGGTGTATCATCTAAGAAGAGGAAGAGGCCCGAGGAAGTCACTCATGAGGTCCCTAATCCTGACCCGGTACCTTTTAGTAATCTGAACCAAGAAGAAGACCAGGGATATGAGGAGCAACATGTGTATGAGGAAGAAGCCAAGATGGAAGAGGACCAAGTTGATGCACCAGAACCGACCATGATGATCCACACCCCTGATACCTTGTGGGTAGAGCAACAGAGGAAGTTGACAGAAGCTATTAATGCTTTGGCCCTTCGAGACTTAGCTAGAGCTGAGAATGGTGAGCCATACCCTGTTCGTCCACGTGTGGGAGCCACCATCCTAGACTTTGTCAAGATGAACATAGAAAAGTTCTGGGGAGAAGATAAGACTGAGGTGGTTGATAAAGTAGAAGCCTGGATACTTGCAATAGAAAATGGTTTCCGCATGCTTGAAGTACAACCAAGCAAGAAGGTCCTCTTTGCTGCTCACCTCCTGGAAGGAGCAGCTAAGATATGGTGGGAGACTCACATCACAGGGCAAGATCTGACTGAGGAACCAATGGCATGGGCTGATTTCAAGACCATCTTCACTTCCATATTCGTCCCTGTTACAGCTAAGAAGGAAATGGAAAGGGAATTCACTAATATGACACAAGGAAATTCCTCTATGGCGGTCTTTGGGCGCAAGTTTTGAGTCCTGGAACGTTTTGGGTACAAGATGGATGAGGAAAGGAGGGTGGATCACTTCATAGAGCGTCTTCACCCCGCCATCAAGCCCCATCTAATGGCGAGTAAACCTAAAACCTTTGCAGAAGCTTACAACACTGCCCTAGACATGGAAAGGACTGTGATGCCTACTCAGCTTCCACCCAAGGGGTTCTTGGGTTTCACTAAAGGAGTCCAAGGTCAGAGAAACCACCACAAGAAGGGTTAAGGATGCTCTCAAGCCAAAGGAAAACATGGGGGAAGACATGGAAGACCTCGCCAAGAGAACAACCGACCTCCTTGCCGCATTTGTGGGAAAGGGCATGTCGGTGAGTGCCGCTACAAGAAGATGACATGTTATCGATGCCATCAAGAGGGGAATATCCAAGCTACTTGTCTTCTACCATAGCCAAAAGGACCAGGTCCAGTGGCACCTCCACCAGTAGCAGCCCCACCTATAGCTGTGGCCCCACCTACTGGAGAAAGAAGACAAGCTCGAGTGTTCACTATTGACAATGAAGAATCTCAAGCTAATGATAATCAGTTGATTGAGGGTAATAACCCTTAGAGTTTTTCTTTATGTTTTGGAAAATTAAGCATGTAATGGTCTAATGTATGATGAAAAATGATGTAGGCATGCTTGAAGTCATGGGACATAATGTAAAAGCATTATTTGACTCTGGATCTACTAATACTTTCATTTCGAGGAATCTTGCAACTATGCTTTGTTTGGATATCAAGGATTTAGGATATGTCTTAGATGTTACAACCTCGAGTGGTCGAATATTTACCTCTCTTTTGAAAACTCTGGTGATACCTGTGAAATATCGAGATCGTGAGTTTCCTACAGACTTTATCCTTCTTGACATGAATGATTTTGATGTGATCATTGGAATGGATTGGCTTTATACTTATAGGGCCCATATTGACTGTAGGGAAAAGAAAGTGATCATTAAGGAACCGGGTCACCCACCTTTTGTCATTAGAGGTAGGAAAGATGCCACCACCATCTTGTATGTCTCATCTTTGAAGGCAGAAAGGATGATGAGTAAGGGTTGTCAAGCTTTCCTAGCAGTTGTTACCGAGCCCGAACCCAAGGTGCAACCCTTAGAGGAAATAGAGGTAGTCAAGAGCTATCCAGATGTTTATCCGGATGATCTACCTGGGATTCCTCCCGAGAGAGAGGTGGATTTTTCCATAGAGCTAGCTCCGGGAACGAGCCCTGTTTCACGTGCACCTTATAGAATGGCCCCTGCAGAGTTGCTCGAGTTGAAGAAATAATTGCAGGAATTGCTAGACAAGGGTTTTATCTGGCCTAGCACATCACCATGGGGAGCTCCAGTCCTTTTTGTAAAGAAGAAGGATGGCTCGCTCCGTATGTGTATAGACTATTGGATGATCAACCAAGCTACCATTAAGAACAAATACCCTTTACCCCGAATAGATGACCTGTTTGAAGTCTGCTCGAGTCTTTTCCAAAATTGACTTAAGGTCGGGTTACCATCAGTTGAGAGTCAAGAGTGAGGACATTCCAAAAATAGCTTTTTGAACCCGATATGGCCATTATGAGTTTGTGGTTATGCCTTTTGGGTTGTCCAATGCACCCAGTGTGTTCATGAACCTTATGAATAGTGTGTTCCAACCCTTCCTTCACTCGTTTGTCATAGTGTTCATAGATGACATATTAGTTTATTCCAATGACTTAGAGTAACACCGAGACCACCTAAGTAAAGTCCTTGATATCCTGAGAAAGTAGAAGTTCTATGGGAAATTCTCAAAATGTGAGTTTTGGATAGACCGAGTCATGTTCCTTGGACATATCATCTCAGGAGGAACAATCACCGTGGATCCAGCCAAGGTGTCAGCAGTTCGAGATTGGCCTACACTGAAGAACCCCTCCGAGATCCGAATCTTCTTGGGGTTAGCATGATACTATCGGCATTTCATTGCAGATTTCTCAAAGACTGCCTTGCCCTTGACCATGTTGACTCAGAAGGATGTGAAGTTTGTGTGGTCTGATGTTTGTGAGGTTCATTTTCAGGAACTGAAAGAAAAGTTGACCACTGCACCAGTTTTGACTCTACCATCAGGCAATGAGGGTTTCATGATCTTCACCGATGCATCCAAAATGGGTCTTGGCTGTGTGTTGGAGAAGAATCGACATGTGGTTGCATATGCTTCCCGACAACTCAAGCCCAATGAGGTGAACTACCCGACGCATGACTTAGAGTTGGCTGCTGCTATCATTCATGCCTTGAAGATTTGGCGGCATTACCTATATGGTGCTACTTTTGAGATCTTCACGGACCATAAGAGCCTAAAGTACCTTCTGACACAGAAAGACTTAAACCTACGACAACGAAGATGGATGGAATATATGAAGGATTATGACTTTACCATTGCCTATCATCCAGGTAAAGCGAATGTTGTGGCAGATGGGTTGAGTCGGAAACAGCTCAGGTGTGCAGTTGTTCTATCCAGTCAGTGGAAGAGATTAGAAGAGCTGGTGAAATGGTCTCCTCAACCGTTAGATGATCGAGTTCGATTGGCCAACATCCAGATACAGTCTGAATTGTTGAGTGAAATTGTGGCAGCACAGTTGGTCAGTGGGGAACTTGACAAGATGAAGGGCTTAATGAAGAAGCCTCAAACCCGCCTTTCTTTGGGAGTAGATGGAGGGATCAGATTCGAGAATCGTATATGGATTCCTGAAGACTCACCACTGAAAGAACGCATCTTACGAGAGGCTCATGGATCTAAGTACACAGTACACCCAGGGACTACCAAGATGTTTAAGGACATGCAGAGATTTTTCTAGTGGCCAGGAATGAAGAGAGACATTACAGCTTATGTGGCCAGTTGGCTTACGTGCCAAATGGTGAAGGCTGAACATCAACGACCCGGTGGACTTTTACAGTCATAGAGATTCCAGAGTGGAAATGGGATCAGATCACTATGGATTTTTTGGTGGGTTTACCCCGCACCAAGAAAGGTAATGATGTGATATGGGTTGTGGTGGACCGCCTCACCAAGTCAGCACACTTCCTTGCACTGAAAGCCACTACCAAAGTGTCAGACTTAGCTGAGTTGTACATCCGAGAGATAGTGTGTTTACATGGTGTACCCAGTTCCATCATATCTGATAGAGATCCGAAGTTTCCTTCCAAACTGTGGAAGCAGGTTCAAGAGGAACTTGGTACAAGGTTAAAGTTCAGTACCGCTTATCACCCCCAGACAGATGGACAGTCAGAAAGGACAATCCATACTTTAGAGGATCTTTTGAGAGCTTGTGTGCTCGATTGGGGTGGATCATGGGAGCAGTACTAACCTCTAGCTGAGTTTGCATACAACAATAGTTACCAAGCCAGTATCAGGATGCCTCCATATGAAGCTTTGTACGGGAGACCGTGTCGGTCACCACTTCACTGGGATGATGTTGGTGAGAGGACCTTGTTGAGGTCAGATGAACTCCAAGTGTATGCTGATAAAGTCACTTTGATCAGGCAAAGGCTAAAGAGATCCCAGGATCGACAGAAGTCGTATGCTGATGTGAAGAGGACTGATGTGCATTTCACTGTAGGAGAGCATGTTTTTCTGAAAATCCGACCGCTCCGAGCTATAGCTAAGAATAGAGGAAAGTTGAGTCCCCGATACGTGGGTCCATTTGAGGTATTAGAACAAATTGGTGAAGTGGCTTATCGTTTGGCGTTACCCCCTCAATATAGTATGATGCATGATGTGTTTCACGTGTCCAATCTGAAGCGATATGTGCAAGACCCGAGCCATGTGTTGAACATTGAACCTATTGAGCTTCAAGGAAAGTTGTCTTATCCTGAGTTACCTTTGCGTATTATAGATACTAAGGTAAAAGAGCTCAGGAATAAGAATATAGAGATGGCAAAAGTTCTTTGGAAACACCATGGAGAGGATGAGGCCACATGGGAGCTGAAGACAGACATGGAAAAAGCATATCCTGATTTGTTTGTTTGATTGTTGAATTTTGAGGGCAAAATTCCTATAAGGCGGGGAGGATGTTATAACCTCAATTTTTCCACAATATGTAATGAAATTGTGAATCTTCTTTTTAAAGATAAATGAAATCCATGGTTGATGTGATGAATTAATTTGAATGGATTTTGTGTTTGATAGCTTGTATGTTTTCTTATTGGGCCTTTTTGGCCATTGAGCCCAATTGAAGGAGAAAAAGAAAAGGATTAAAAGAATACATAAAGAAATAAATGAAATAAGAACAAAAAGGATAAGGAATGATTTCCCAAAAATAGGATTTCGAGTTAATGGATCCCTTAGGGTTCAAGGAACTCAGAATTGGAAAATAATAATAAAAGAAATAGAAAGGACATGGAAAATATGAGTAATTGAAGGATAACTTGCAAACCAAGAAAAGGGATCGTACTTTTAATATAATAACTCCAAATTTTGTAGGATGGAAGATAAAAATATAATTGAGTTTCCCTAAAAATTTGAAGTAAAAAGGAGTTACCGTTTGGGAGTTATGAATTTTCCAAGTTGCCTTTGAATTAGGAATATAATTCAATATTAATTGGGAATTTGTTTCCTTTTGATCAAGCACGTGTAATGAGAGCCCTTGGATTAAGATCCAACGGGCACTGTTCATCATTTAGAATCCCAGTTGGACGTAGACTCTGCATTACAGGGGGATCTTTCCCACACTTTTTCTCGCGATCAAGTGCATCTGCACTTCCGGTTCTTGTCCCAATAGATTTGGGATATCCTGACGAAGGGATTCATCCCTGGTTTGTCGAGGTTTTGTCTCTGATTGGGAAAGTTCCCAATCCACCAGGGTGTGGCCCCATCCTATATATATGGGAGGTCTTTGGAGAGAACCAGCATAGTTTCTTGCTAGCCCAACCTCTGCGGATTAGTGCAAGGAGCATTTTTGTGCGCTCAATTGGTGTGTTCGTCCTGATCTGCAACCCCGACGCCGCGGTGACCCTTGCCAGAATCTGACGAGTAGGGGACAAAGTTAGAGGAGCTCAGGCCGGAAATTGAACTGGCCACCAACTTTGTTGAGGGGATTCGAAGCTCCCTAGTCGATCGGCGTGAGCAAAAGGCGACGAGGGCTCGGAGTCAACCTCCAGGTTGACTGCGCGGGTTGCTGTGTCCAAGGTAGGTGACGACCCGTCAATCGTCCAATCTGAGACCACGGTGGTCTCAGTTGCATTTGACGCTCCGGAGGAAGGGCGGCTTTGCTAGAAGGCATGCACGGCTAGGATCATCGGATCCAGAGGAGGACCATGGGTGCAGCGATCCAACGAATGACGAATTTTGGTAACTTCGCCTCTCTAACCGAATATTCAGAAAAAGGGTTTTTTCTTGTGAAATTGATAGAAATTACTAGGATTTTCTAATGAGAAAACTTTATATATGAAAGTGGTGTAGAAAAATACGGGGAATCCAATAAAAATGATTTGAGAACCTAGTTCTGCTCTATTTTTCAAAAGTACCCTAAATTGCTAATAAAGTGCATTAAAAATTGATGAGAAACCCTAATTGAGTGTTAAGAGTGTAATTTGGTGAATCAATAGGTTAAATTGATAAGTTTAACCCTGTTAATGATACAGGTGGTTTGATTATCTATTTGAATTCAAAAGTGCTTAATTTATAGTTGTAATACCTAAAAGAAGGTTAATTTACATGGAAACCCTAATTTGGGATAAAAGGAGATAAAAATCATATTTTTGTGGAATAAGATAATCAGATGCTTAATAAAGGAAATTCAATGAGAAATTAGGGGTTTTATGTAGTTTTGATAAATTAAGGATGATAATAAGGAAACAAGAAGTAAAAACCCTAATTTCCAAAGGAACCCTAAAATAGGAATTGAAATCCTAAGTAATGTGATGAAAATTGGATAAATATTAATAGAAGGAAAATTGTACTTTTATTTCAGGGTTTCTCTTCCTCATTGCTTGCTTGATTGGGTTTCTCTGCATATTTGATTCTATCTTGAAATCTGCAACCAAAGGTATGTGGTTAATTATGAATAACCGCTTTAGTTTCCCGATGGATTCCCGGATGTTTAATCACATTAAATGCAACTAAACTGTTGGATGTTTATTTATTTCATGCAACTATAAAGTGACTATGATTATCACTCTAAATGTGCATATATAAACTGGCTAGATCCGGGTCCACCTCTGTTACTTTGAAAAGGCTAAAAAAGGGGTAATCCTAGAGCAAGGTCTAGGTTACCGTGAGTTAGAAACTGGGCTACCTACGTGTAGTGCCATGAGACTCTTTAGCATACCCCGAGTTAAGGAGTGGTCTACCTATGAGTAGTTCCATGTGACTCAACCCTAGAAACGGGTTCACTTGATAGGTGGATCATGAGGGGTTTAATGGGGACAATACAGAGGATAGGGTACCCTTGGATGGCGGAGTTATATCTAAAATGTAATATTGGTTGTTAAATGATTAATTGAATGATTATGTTGTTAACATAGTTGAACATTATTGGTTTTCCCCACATACCAGCTTCGTCTGATCGTTGTTTTGTTTGTCGGCGATTTAGGTACAAATCCCAAAGTACAAATAGTAAAGTGACACATTGTGAATTCAAGAATTAAAGAACAAGGAGGAATTAGTTAGAATAGTTCAGTTGTGGTTAGAAGTTTAGTTCATTCCAAACTTTTCAAAGGTATGCAAAAAAAATTACCATTTTTCAGTATAGTCTGTTAGAATTTAATAATTGTTTGTGGTTATATGTCGAACCTTTGATCCAGAATTTATGGGTGCAGCTTCAACCTCTTGGTCTCCCTTAATTGGGGGTTACTGAAAGGTGAGGTCGTAACAAGAATGATGTATATATATAATTAATAATATATAAATAAGATTGATATATTTCATATTATCTAATGAGACTATATATAATACCTCAGGAATGGTATCGATGTCCACTGCAGCATATTTGATAATCATGTGCATAAATCACATCACATAGTATGAACATGCCCATCCGTTGTCTTGTGTAGCACACTATAAATTGAAACATACAAAATATTAAAAAATACAACTAATTAAGCACTGTTCACATAAATAATATATACATTACAGTCGGGAACTTACTTCCACATTTTCCCAAATTATTTTTTGGTTCTTTTTCCTGGGGACCTTTCCTCCAGCCTTTTTGAACTCATCTAAACCCCTACATTTACATTGCATGAATAAATAGTAATGTAATAACATATGTTAACGGATATGAAAATGAAATATTTCCCACCGAAATAATGCCATTTTCATTTTGTGTCCTTATTTTAAATTCAATGTAGTCCCCTTAGGATCTAGATAATAGACAGTGAACGTCTTGGGGACAATAACTAGTAACTCCCAATGCGTACCACTAGAGGTAAAAAAAGTTAAAAATTAATAACTCAAAATCCACAATAAAAATGTAATTTTCTTAAGTCCAAATTATAAGCAAAGTAAACTTACTCCACATTGAATGGAGCTATTATCACCGTCTTCTTATTTTGAGCAAAATTTGTAAAAGCATCATAGAAGTATTGTTGAACTGATGGAGGGTCTTTAGCTACTAGACTAATCAAAGATGGAATAAAAAATCCTACATGTTTGAATGAAAAATATGCACATATCTTGTCTAAGTAGCTGCAAAACATGTATTACACATGCATTAATAAATAAGAAACCAGATCACCAGATCCTACACAAGGTATATGGATGTATAAAGAAGATCTCACCTTATCCATAGCTCTATCACAGATGTATTCAGCCAATCATATAGAAACAACTCCAAAATATCTTGTATAAATAGGTTGCTTTCGTATGATTGACCTGCAACATCCACATCTATAGAAATAGTTATAGGGCAATTTATATCATGTTCGCCTAACCATATTGCCATACCCCTACAATTAGGACCTAACGTGATAGGTAGGTCTTGTGGAACCCAACTTGGTAATGTAGGAGGTGGAGGTGGAGGCCTAGATGCTCTGGGTGTTTTCTTTTTAACCTATATATATATATATATATATATATATATAATTTCAGATCAACTGACATCATATACACACACTAACAATTTAACGTAATGTAAATTTACCATATAGTTTTAGTATAGAGGACATCCACTTTTGGCCACAATATCACTCTGCCTTCTGCCTCACCAAGTGTTTCACAATCTGGGTGGGCATATCGCAATGGAAGATCCATCCAGTTGGGGAATATATGTATCAGACTCACACGAACCCATTCAACTGGTAATGGAGACCCATGAAACATTTCCCCTGGTGGGGATGGGTAAGCCGACGCCTCTGCAACAACAAATTCTTTACTTTTTAGACGGCATGGATTCAACCCCTACAAATTTTTGTGTAAAGAATGTTATATACATATATACATATCATCTTGAAAACATATCATCTTGAAAAGACTAGTTATTATGTCATAAAAATACTTACAGTGGATGTGCTAGGTGGTGGGTCTACAGGATTACTCCCAACCTCTGCAGTAGGAGTAGAGTGGGACGCCATAGGTATTGTCTCCTGAGTGGCAGTCTGAGATGCCTGCCACTTGCTCAGTGCTTCTTCAAGTTTCCTATCAACTAGCTTATCTACCTATACATGGATAAAAGAAACATTAGCTTCTGATTATTGAATTCTCTTTTACGGTAACATTATAAAGAAAGAATAGGTTACCTCTTCTTATGAAAGTCCCGCTTTTGGGACATGTTTGCGCTGGGATGGCCCAAAGAACACTTTGATGCCCACACCAGCGCCTACAGCCCTAACACATCCCGGATGCTCTGGGTTACCCAGGGCAAATATCAATTCATCCCTTGTGTCCTCAGGGATGAACTTTCCTTGTTTCCTCAGCTCATGCATCTCTCGCTAATCGCCAAAACAAAAATTTGTAATTAAGTAAACACCACAAATAATCAATATTCGAACGATTGTTGTAAGAGTTGTATTTTACCATTTTTGCAGTCGCCTCAGTAGTTGCGGGCTTCCTTATTTCTCACTTCTTATTTTGCTTCCCAGCTATCCAGACATCATGGTGAGGCAGAGGTGTGCTACCTATAGTAGAGGACTCCTGAGTAGCAGCAGACTGAGTAGTAGCCTCAGATTGTAGTCTTTGGTGAATGCCTACATACCCCTTTGGACCCATTGTGTGGTCATGCACATTCAATGCACACCTTGCTTTTTACGCCTCACTGAGGGCCTAGTTAGTATGCACATTAATGATTTGGTTAGTAACACTAAATGTTAATCTTGAATAGGTGAATAAACCGTATATTAATTTAATTGGGGGTGACGCCTAATACCTTGAATTCATCAATTTGTCTTGAAGCAACAAATGCGTCTCATTCTTCTTGGTCCAGGAAGTTCCAGGAGTGTCATTACCACTGAAAAAGTCATTGCAAAAATCTATAACCTCTCTCGCCACATAACCCTCAATAATACTCCCTTCAGGCCGATAACAGTTTTGAACATCACTTTTAAAAACGCTCATGTATCGTTCAAAGGGATACATCCAATGCAAGAAAACTGGTCCCAACATTTTCACTTCCCTAGTCAAGTGGACAACAAGATGTACCATGATATCAAAGAACGATGGAGGAAAATACATCTCAAGCTGACATAGGGTAACAACCACTTCTCTTTGCAAATTATTGAGAGTATCAGGGTCAATAAATTTGCTGCACATATTGTTGAAAAAGAAACAAAGTATGGTGATTGCAAACCTTACATGCTTCGGAAATATAGATCGAATTGCCACAGGCAATGTTTGTTGCATTAGAGTGTGACAATCATGATATTTAAGACCTATCAACTTTAGATCTTTCATTGATACCAATCTATGGATGTTGGATGAGTAACACTGTGGCACCTTAACATTTACCAAACATTCACAAAAAGCTTTCTTCTCCTTTCTAGACAATGTGTAACAAGCAGGAGGTAAGTATATTCTCTGATTTCCCATTTCACGAAATTTTGTTAATTCTGACCTTATGCCCATTTCACGTAGGTCCAGTCTGGATTTTATGCCATCTTTAGTCTTACCTGGTATATTCAACAAAGTACCAATGACACTATCACAGATATTTTTCTCAACGTGCATGACATCGATACAATGTCTGACTGTCAAAGAACTCCAATAAGGAAGATCCCAAAATATTTACTTCTTCTTGAATAAAGATTTGTCACTCCGTGTGGCCATAGTACATTGTGATCTCTTACCAAATTCATTGACAAAGTCTTTTACTCTTTCATAAACAACCTCCCCTGGTATAGGTTTAGGTGCACTCCGTTCCTCATTCAATCCATTGAATGCTTTGTGCTTCCTACGATACGGATGGAATTTTGTAAGAAACCTTCGATGACCGAGATATACAGTCTTACCGCCATGTTTTAGTCTTGTTGAATCAATGTTCTCTTCACATATAGGACACGCTTTAACTCCTTTGACACTATATCCAGACAAATTCCCATATGATGGAAAGTCATTAATAGTGCAAAACAACATAGCATGCAAATGAAATGTCTCTCTTTGTGAAGCATCATAGGTCATCACACCTTCACCCCAGAGTTTCTTTAAGTCATCAATCAGAGGTTCAAGACAAACATCGATATCATTTCCAGGTTGTTTAGGGCCCGATATCAACAACGACATCATTACGTACTTATTTTTCATACACAGCCAGGGAGGAAGATTGTATATAACAAGCATGACTGGCCAAGGGCAATGTTGGTTTCTCAATGTCCCGTACAGATTCATCCCATCTGTACAAAGCCCAAGTCTTAGATTCCTGACTTCTCCACCAAATTCAGGGTACAATAGATCAATCTTCTTCCACTGTGGGGAATCAGACGCATGTCATAGGATTCCATCATTATTTTTCTTAACATCTGCATGCCACATCAAATTCTTCACATCTATTGGATTGGCAAACAAGCGTTGAAACTGTGATATTATAGGTAGATACCACATCTCCTTGGCAGGAGAACCAGTTTTGGACTCCCTCAAAGTCGTCAATTTATACTGTGACGCACCACATTTTGGACAATCTTTCAAATCCACATAGTCCTTTTGAAATAATACACAATCATTCAGGCATGCGTGTATCTTCTTGGCATCCATTCCCATTGGGCACAACAATTTCTTGACCTGGTATGTTGAGATTGGCCGCTCGTTTCCTTCAGGAAGCATTTCTTTCAACAAAGACAATAATGACATGAAGCTTTTGTCGCTCCATCTATTGTTAGATTTCATCTTATACAATCTCAACACAGCGCTAAGCTTCGTAAACTTAGTACAACCTATGTAGAACGATATCTCAGCATCATGCACAATGTTTCTAAAAATGGGAGGTGGATCGGTGTAATCTAACCCACAACTATCCAGCATCGCATCAACGATGTCTACTGGAACTGGTTCATTCACGTCTACGTCATCGGAGGCAATTTCTTCTTCCACACAATCACTACTATTGACATCCACTGGTTTCGAGTTTGAAATCTATCCATGCCAGTGCCATTCTGTATAGCCTTGTATAATCCCGTTGCACATGACATGACTTTTGATTACGTCACCAGTGTTGACTTTCAAGTTGTTACCGCAATGCCTACGTGGACAGTAGAACCTATCTCCAGGTTGTTTCCTATGTTCCTCGGAAATCTAATAAACTAGTCAAGACCAGATATAAACTATGGGGTGCAGAGATTGCGAATGGACATCCATGATCTATCCATTCTATGATCAAAGAGAAAACAAGTATATATTACAACAAGATTAGGGTCTAGGGTTAACAAATTAGAGTTTTTGCATGGTTAAAACTTTAGGCCAATAAATACATGTGTTGTCATTCTTATATATAATAAATTTGTACCACCTATCCCTTTCTTGAACACATAATCTCACTAGTAAGTGTATAATGTGTATTGGGTTTTCAAGAAAATTTCGGCAGCATTTCCCCATTGTTCTCCAAGTACATATGTAGTTAGAGAACAAACGGGGAAATGCTGCCAAAATTTTCTTGAAAACCCAATACACATTATACACTTACATCCTAAGTGAGATTAGGTGTTCAAGAACAGTCCCAAACCGGGGACTATCCAAGATTTACTCCTAATGAGTAAATCTTGGACGGGTTTCTAGGCCAATAAATACATGTGTTGTCATTCTTATATATAATAAATGTGTACCACCTATCCCATTCTTGAACACCTAATCTCACTAGTAAGCGTATAATGTGTATTTGGTTTTATAGAAAATTTTGGCAGCATTTACCCGTTGTTCTCCAAGTACATATGTACTTAGAGAACAAATGGGGAAATGCTACTGGAATTTTCCTAAAAACCAAATACACATTATACACTTACACCCTAAGTGAGATTAGGTGTTCAAGAATAGTCCCAAACCGGGGACTGTCCAAGATTTACTCCTAATGAGTAAATCTTGGACGGGTTTCTAGGCCAACAAATACATGTCTTGTCATTCTATAACATTGATTTCAACATTTCGAGTGTCCATGCATGTTCATCATCAAGATAAAGATTACACATAAATTAGTATGACCTAGGGATGGAGAGATTCATAATTGATTTCAAAATTTCAAACTAGCTCATGCATTATCATCAATCTACATCATACAATAGGGATTCATGTAGATGTTAGGGTGACACATCATTACAAAATCAGAGATTTAACATTAGGGTTTTAATATCTTACATAGATTTATCACAAGATTTCAGCAATATAGTTAATTCAAGATTATGGTGAAATGTGTATTAGGGTTTTAATATCTTAATTCAACATGCATCAAAATTTATAGAATTAGGTCAAGCATTAGTATTCAATTGCAAATGTATCCTTCTCCCTCTTTACCAAATGGATAAAAGCAAGGCCACGACCGTGTGGGCTGGCCACGATCGTGGTTGTGTTGGCCTACCATGGATGTGCTAGCCAGCACGGCCATGGTCGGCCAACCCAGCCACGGCTATGACCAGCCCACATGGTCGTGGCCTTGTTGTAATCCATTTGGTAAGAAGAGGGAGCAGGAAGAAGAAGAGGTGGAGGAAAAAGAAGGGCAGCGGCCTGCCTGGGCAGGAAAGCAGCAGCTTGGAGAGCATGGGCAGGCGCCGGAGCAATGCACGAACCACGGTGAGTAAGAGAAGGAGCATGAATAGGAGTAGGCTCAGGCGGCCAGTGAGGAGCTCCAGAGAGCAGCGGCGCCGACCAGCAGGTGCAGAGCAGGTGCGGTGAGCAGAGAGGGCGGGCGAGCAGCTGATCGAGCTAGGGTGGTGGTCGGCCTGGAGCGCAACGGCCGGAGGACCAGTAAACGACGGTGGTGGAGGCAAGCGGCGGCACAGGAGCGGTGAGTAGAGGAATCATCATCGGAGCTTAAACCCTCAATCGAGATGAATGAAACAGAGAAAGGGGAAGAGTTGGGCTCGTGCGGGTGCTATTAAGTTAACATTAGGTGTCGGTTCTTTAATAAAACCGACACATAAAACTATAGGTGTCGGTTCTACAAACATACCGACACTAATTCTCAATGATACTCGTCAGTTTTTACTAGAAAAAAACTAATGTCTATCTACATATGCTGATTTAAAAAATTGTTCTCGATTAATGACCATAGTCGTTAGTTTCGTTAGAAAACCGACGCTCAGAGGGTGTGAAAAATTTCCCGGGAACAATGTGGAAAAACCCATAAGCATCGGTCATTATATTAAATCTGACAACCAAAATGTGCCAAATTTTTGTCTCGTGAATAACCTTTCATCGTCGATTTAATAGTTAATAACCGACGCCATATGTTAAATTTTGGAGGTAATTTTTTTCACTGGAAATTTTGGATTTGGCGGTTAATTTTAGGCTTCGGTTTATTATTAGGGAACCGACGCTAAATAAAAGCGATACCCGTTTCCGGTCTCCCTTCACAGATAGATGTCAGTTGTTTTATTAAACCGACGCTTAAGGTTTTAGGTGTCGGTGTATTTGTACAACCGACACCTTTAAAAGTGACGTTATAAGCCATTTCTATAGTAATTATTCACCCCCGTCTCTTGGTTTGTGTTTAGCTTCCACTGGTTGTTTGGTAAGGTAAGTAAAGAATTCTAGTGTGGGCTCAAGGTAAGAATTCTCGGCTACGAAGAAAAGCTTGGAGAGGTTCGCCTCATTGAGAAAGGCAAGAAATCTATTGTAGACTCCCGTCTTCTTTAGTATGTTGGAGCAGATATACTTTATCAGCCGCAGAATTTTGTTACCAGCCTCCAAGTGTTGAATTTGAAGATCAGTTGGTCCTTCTGTGGTTGTGGCTTGTTCAACAAGGGAAGTAGTTTGTCCTGTCAGGATTGGTTCCCTGGAGGTTGTTGGTTGGACTTGCTTCCTTGCCCGTCTTTTGGGTGGTCATTCCTTTGTAGCCTCTTGGGCCTTCCTCTTCCTCTTTGACTTGGTGGCTGGAGATTCCTCATCAGAATTTGGTACGTAGTCAGATCCTTCATCAGTTGGGGAAGGATCTATGAAGTTCTCAACTGGGTCATCAGCCAGACATTTGTTGACGCGCTCAAGGTCGTGAATGACCTTGGGCATTTGAGTTGGATATTTGCATGTCTTTACGCATATGTCAACGATGCGTTGGAGCCTATTTCGATGCTCCAATAACTGTTCTCTGGTCTAGTGGCCTGCTTCAGTGACTTCCTTTGTAGGTGAGGCCATCCTGTAATATGTTAACAAGAAATCATATATTAGAAATTTTAGTGCTAATGTAATTGTTGTATGAATGGTGAGGAGTGTGCAAATTGGTGCAAGCATCATAGTCTTAAGACCGTGAAGAGGCCTTGCGGTCTCTGGACCATGACATGGGTCACAGGGTTTCAAAACCATGAAAAAGGGCTCACGGACTTAGGACTGTGATAAGAGTCACATGGTTTCAAAACCGTGAAAAAGTCATTCGGTTTCAAGACCGTGAGGAGCAAAACCGTGAGGGATGAAACTGTATGAGATGAAATCGTGAGGGGTGAAACTGTGAGGGGTAAAACAATGAGGGTCATGAGGTTTCAAGACCACGAAGACCGCTCGATTTCAAAACTGCGAGGACCGTGTAGGTGCTTGGTTATGGGAAAAAGGGAGGCGAAGTGGCAACGACAATGAAGGCATAGGCGGTGATGGATGCATGCGGTTATGGCCGGAGGTGCGGCGACGGCAAAGAAGAGAAATCATGTTGTGGTGATGATGATGATGATGGCGGTGATGGTGGTGGCTGAGAGTGCCGCTCTACCTTGTTATGAGGCTAATGACGGAGAGAAGGAAGAAGTTGCTTCTGCGAATGTGAATGAAAGGGGGCGGTTGTGCGGCATGATAACTGCTGGTGGAGGGGTGACGTAGATGGGAGGTGGTAGCGATGGAAGCGATGGCGAGATGAGTGGGGTTCGGGTCACACAAGAGCAAGGAAGAAGAAACAGGGTCGTACGAGAGAGGATCGATAGCTGAAGAAATGTAATGGGAGGGGGTAGGGTTATATTTATAGAAATGAGGAGGGTGACTGCTTGTATTCTCTTAGAGAAAACAGTCTCGGGACCATATGGATCCAAACGGTTTTAAGACCATTTGGATCCAAACGGTTTCAAGAACATGAGGGTCCAAACAGTTTTAGGACCGTTTCGCCGAAGATTATTTTGGTTATTGATTTTGATATTTTTATATTTGTATGGTTGTTTATATTTTGTTTATATTAATTTTTAAATTTTCTAAACAATATATATGAAAGAAAAATGACTAAGTAATGAAAATGCTATCTATGCAAGAAATTGATAAATCTAGAGAATTAATCAAAATTGAGCAAGAAATTAATGAAAGAAACTAAAGAAATTAAAAGAGATAGAAAAGTGATACTCAGTCCTTGGGTTGCCTCCCAAGTAGCACTTTGGTTTTACGTCGTTGGCTCGATGAGATTCTGGCTCGATCAGGTTGATGCAGTGGGGTCATGAATGTCGATGGTTTGTCTTGGACTTTTATTAAATGGAGTATAATATCTCTTCAGTATGTGACCATTGACTGTCCTTTCTCCTCCATTATCATCCAAGATGATGATAGCTCTAGTTGGGTAGATGTTCTTGATAGTGAAGGGCCCAAACCACTTAGTGCAAAGTTTACCGGGAAACATTTTGAGCCTAGAGTTGAAAAGGAGGACTTTGTCTCCGACTATAGTATCCTTTCGTTTAAGGTGGCCATCATGCCACATCTTAGTTTGCTCTTTATAAATCTTGGCACTCTGGTAAGCATACATTCTTAGTTCCTCAAGTTCTTGTAATTGAAGTTGTATGTATTCGCCAGCACTTTTGAAATCAAAATTCAATTGTTTAATAGCCCACCAAGCCGTGTGTTCCAGTTCAACTGGAAGATGTCATGACTTTCCATACACCAAATGGAATGGAGTTGTTCCTATTGGTGCCTTGTAAGCAGTGCGATATGCCCAGAGAGAATCAGGAAGCTTGGTGGACCAATCTGTGTGGTTCATGTTGACAGTCTTCTCTAAAATAGCTTTCAGCTATTTGATTGAGACTTCAACTTGACCGCTTGTCTATGGATGATAAGGCGTGGAGACCTTGTGTTTTACTCTGTATTTTCTCATAAGGGCTTCGAAGCTTTGTTCCAAGAAATTTGACCCTTCGTCGGACATGACTGTTCTAGGAACTCTGAATCTAGGAAAGATAATGTCCTTGAACAACTTAATAACCGGCTTGGAGTCACAAGATACAGTGGGTACAACTTCTACCCATTTGGATATGTAATCCACATCGACTAATATATAGGAGAATCCATATGATGAGGGAAATGGACCCATATAGTCCACTCTGCATACATCAAAGAGTTCAATCTCCTACCATAGAGTTAGTGGCATTTGTTCCGTTTGGATATCCCTCCAGAGAGCTGATATTTATCGCATGATTGTAAAAATTCATGTGCATCCTTTGTTATTATCGTCCAGAAGAAACCTGACTGTAAGACTTTAAGAGAAGTCTTCTTTGAACTCATGTGCCCCCCAGTGGGACCAGAATGACAGTGTTCCAAGACTGGGATGATCTCTTCTTCAGGAAGGCAACAACGGAATAATCCATCTGCGCATAGGCAGAAGAGGTATGGTTCATCCTAGAAGTACTACTTGACATCATGGAAAAAATTCTTCCTGTCATGATTAGAAGCAGAAGGATGGACAATTCCCGTATCCAGATAGTTTACTATGTTGGCATACCAGGGGAATCCAGTGGTGACCTTCATGAGTTGGTCATCAGGTAGAGAGTTGTGGATATGTATATTTTCTTCATCTTGAGCCTCAATGTGACTCAAGTGATTGACAACAACATTTTCTACCCCACTTTTGTCCTTTATTTCCATGTCAAACTCTTGAAACATCAGCGCCCAATGAATAAGTCTGGGTTTGGTGTCTTGTTTCTGAATCAGATATTTTATTGCTGAATGATCTATGTAAACTATAACCTTTGATCTGATTAGGTAATAACGGAATTTCTCAAGACCATAAATCATTGCCAAGAACTCTTTTTCTGTAGTTGTATAGTTCTTTTGGGCATCATCAGGCGTCTTTGATGCATAATATATCATGTAGGGCTTCTTATCTATCCTTTGTCCTAGTACTGCTCCTATAGCATAGTCACTGGCATCACACATTATCTCAAAGGGTTGTAACCAATCAGGAGTTTTTAGTATAGGCACAGAGACTAAAGCATTCTTTAGAGTTGTGAAGCTGTGTAAACATTCTTGATCAAAATTGAAGTCCACATCTTTAGTTAACAGGTGAGTCATGGGCTTTGCTATTTTTTGAAAAGTCTTGGATGAATCTTCGGTAAAATCTGACATGGACCAGGAAAGCTCGTACTCCTCTGATGTCTTTTGGTGGTGACAACTTTGAAATTACATCTATTTTTTCTTTGTCTACTTCAATCCCTCGTTCACTCACCCGATGCCTGAGGACAACAACTTTTGTCACCATAAAGTGACATTTTTTCCAATTAAGGATCATATTTGTTTCCTCACATCTTTTTAGTACTTTACTGAGATTAAGTAGACAGTTATCGAAGGAATCTCCATAGACTAAGAAGTCATCCATGAATACCTCCATGATAGATTCAGTTAAAACTACAAATATGGTAGACATACACCTCTGGAATGTTGCAGGTGCATTACATAGCCCAAAGGGCATCCTCCTGAAGGTGTTAGTTTCGAAAGGGCAGGTAAAAGTCGTCTTTTCTTGATCTTCAGGGTGTATCATAATTTGATAAAATCATGAGTAGCCATCAAGATAGAAAAAGAATTTCTGGTGAGCTAGACGTTCAAGGACTTCTTTAAGAAAAGGTAAAGGAAAGTGGTCTTTCCTTATTGCCTTGTTCAATTTTCTATAGTCGATGCACATCCTCCACCCGGTAACAGTCCATGTGGGTACCACTTCGTGTTTATAATTCCAAACAATAGTGGTTCCCCCCTTTTTAGGGACCACTTGAACCGGACTTACCCATTGGGAGTCGGAAATAAGATAGATAATACCAACTTTTAGAAGTTTTAGAACCTCGAGGCAAACTACCTCTTTGAGATTCAAGTTTAGCTTCCTCTAGTGCTCCTGTGATGGTTTAAATTCTTCCACCATAGGTAATATGTGCATGCACAAAGCTAGATTTACCCCGGTTAGATCAGTCATCTTATATCGAATTGCTTTCTTGTGCTTTCTTAATTCAATAAGGAGTCTTTCTTCCTGGTTATCTATCAAAGTGGAGCTGATAATGATTGGACATAGGTTTTCTTCATCTAGAAAGACGTGTTTGAGTCCATCTGGCAGGACTTTCATTTCAGGTGCCTTGGGCACTTCAGTAGTCTCCAGAGTGGTGACAAATTTCAACTTCTCAAAGGTACCTTCTGGGTCTTCTTCGGCTTGTTCTAGATATTGCAGACAATGTTGAACTAGTTCGTCAGTTGAAGATTCGATTTCTCAATTTGTCAAGGCATTCTCCAGAGCATCATATGATTCGAGAGTTTCTTGCTTTAGTTGGGACATTTTATCAATTGCCTCAAGAAGAAAGACTTCTTCGTGGATGCTAGGACTTTTTAGGCTGTCAAAGACTCTGAATTGAATAGTTTCCTTCCCCAGCCTTAAGGTAATTGTGCCTACTTCGACATCAATTAGTGCTCTGGCTGTCACAAGGAAAGGTCTGCCAAATATTATTGGATATCTTAGATCTTATTTTATGTCCATGACAACAAAATCACAAGGGACATAAGAGTCTCTTCCTACTCTCACTGGGATATCTTCAATAATTCCCAAAGGTGCAGTAATGGTAGAATCAGCCAACTGGATTGTCATTGTTGTGGGTAGCAAATCGGTGAAGCCCAATCTTTTACACATAGAAAAGGGCATAATAGATATGATGGCCCCCAAATCAGCTAATCCTTTCTTGCAAGATGTATTTCCAATAGGACATTGGATGCCGAAGGAGCCAGGGTCCTTCTATTTTTTCAGCATTCTATTGAGGATGATATTAGAAGTAGTCTAAGCCAATTTGACAGTCTCATGTTCTTCGTTCATGTATTTCTTTGATAGCAAAGTCTTCTGATATTTAGACCAAGCTGGGATTTTGGAGAGAGCGTCAAAGAACGGGATATCAACATATAGCTTCTTCATTGCTTACTTGAACTTTAGGAATCTAGTATCCAGTTTAGTCTATCTCAATCTTCCTGGATAGGGTATCTTGGGCTTGTATGGTGGGACTTCTGGTTCTTTGGAAACTAGTTCTTTTTCCCTCTCCTTCTCAACCTCTATAGATTTTTCGGTTTCTTGATTTATGCTTATAGTTGGGATGATTTTAGTGGTATCTTCGTCTTCCTGAATGACTTTGGTAGCTTCAGTAAAAACATGACCAGACCTTGTGGTAACTGCATTCAGTTGTTCTGGTCTGTGTTGATCATGTCTCAGATTTATTTCTGGCTGACCAGTGAAAGTACCCACTGGAGGTTTCAATTGAGCTACAATTTGTGCCAATTGGGTCTCTATAGCTTTCTGTTGAGCCTGCTGGTTGGCAAGCATGGTCTGTTGAGGTTGCAACATTTGCCTTTTTAGAGATAACTCGTCTGTTGGCAGAGGCAGAACATTCTTTTGTTAATACTGTGTAATTTGTTGTTGCCCTTGGGGTTGTTGTTGTTGTTGAGATGTTGGCAACTGAGGTTGTTGAATTTGCGACTGTTGTAGTTGAGGTTTTTGCAATTGTGGGTGCAACAGACGGTGAGTGTATTGATAGTATGAAGAATAATTTCTTGGGTAGAAAAATCTTTGAAACTCACCTCTATAGTTTCCTTGGTTTTGGTTATAATTGCTCTGGAATCCAGGTGGTGGTCCATTAGAAGACTCACCTTGTGTTTGGTGTTGCGGGTTGGAAGTTCCTGTGGGATTCCCATACTGAAACCCATGGTGGTTTCTTGGTTGATCCTAATTATACTATGCTTGACCCGGTATGGTGTGGATAGAATTAACCTATTCTGGCAGCTGATCCTCAGGTTGTTCAATGATTGGTTCATATTGTGGTTGAGGTGTCTGCAAATTCATCATCGCATCGTATAAGAGGCCACATGATAATGTGGGGTGATCTGATGCATGACAAGCTTCACAAGTCTTAGTAGCTACTTTGACTTGTTGAACTTAGGAGTTCTTCTTCCTCTCATATTCTCCAAACTTTGTTTCAAGGGCTTGCTGCTTATGAACTATGTTTTTCAGAGCTTTAGCAATGGCTTTCATTTCTATAGATTCTTTAGCTTTGCAGACTTTTAGGACTCCTCCTGTAGATGGCCTTCCCCAGTTAGATTGGTTCTCGGCTCTAAGTGTAACAATCTTCTAGGCGTCTTGATAATTCTGTTTCATGAAATTTCCTCTGGATGAGGAATCCAAAAACTTCTTTATTTCATCACTTACCCCTCTATAGAATGTTTCTATGAGTTGGTTTTGTGAGATTCTCTGATGTGGGAATTTTCTCAGAAGTTCCTTAAATCTTTCCCATGATTCTGCTAGTGACTCTCCAGGAAGTTGGAGGAACTGGTTGATCTGTCCCCTAATCTAGTAAGTCAATGAGGGAGGAAAGAACTTCTCCAGAAATTTTTCTTCCCAGGGAGCCCAGGTGGCGATTGGCTCTCCATCTAAAGAGTTATACCATCTTAGTGCCTTTCCAGATAGAGTGAAGTTGAAAAGTTAGAGCATGATTACATCGAATGTAGCTCCAGCTTGTGGTACCAATCGACAAAGTGCCTTGAATCGCTTCAGATGGTCCATGCAATCATCTCCAATGCTTCCAGAGAACAAGATGCCTTGCATGATTTGGATCCATTGTGTTCGAATCTCGAAGTTAGGAACATTAATGAGTGGAGGCTGAACTGGGTGATTATCCTCAGAATTCTTAGGAACAATGTAGTCTTAAAGCTGCTTGTTCCTTATCAATGACTGAGCAGCTGTTGTGGCTGCCTCATTTTTAGCTTGGATGTGAGCTTGCTCTTTAGCTCGAACTTCAAATTGGACTTGAGCATGTGTATTGGCGATGAGTTGTGCTCTCTGAGCTATTATAGCTGTGTTGACTCTTTCCAGTATCAAGGAGGCTTGGTGTCGTTCTTCATCCATCTGTTTGGCTCATTGGCGGTTAAGTCTGATGTGTCGGTGGAAGTTTCATTCTACCTCAAAATTGTACTCTGGTTCATAGGAGAATTTGCGGTTATGCGAAGTTTGCATACACATTTCTTACCTGAGTAGAAGAAAAATCACACTTTAGATGGTGTGGAAAAAATGATAGAATCAAAAAGATATGAACTAGCAAGTTGATAAATGAAATAAAATGTTCCATTGTCCCCGGCAACGACACCAATTTTTGATGGAGCCTCCACTCGTGTGAAGTTGCATGCACCACTAAAAATCCTAGAGATAGTAAGTTTCTAAGTTTAGCCTTGCGTGTGCTATAATAAGATCTCCACCCACGTACGCTAAGGTACGTGGAAGTCTTATCGTAGTACAATTGAGGGTTGAATCCACGAGACAATGGTCTTGTTAAGGATTAATAAGATGGAAAATGTTATAATTATACTTATCTACTCAAGAGTTGATATCTAGATTGAGGATTTGATGTGATGATTAAACTAGTATGCAAAAGTAAATTAAACGGCCAGAAAGAAAACTTAAGGTTGTAAACAATATATGGAAACCACTAGGATGTGATCGAGTTTCACCACCACTACGCATGGATCATAACATACATCATAATAACATGGCTTGCAATAAGAGTCTAAACAGTTAATATCTTTGTAGATTTAACTTCCTTTTGGATAGCTAACTATGAGAAATGTGGGAGTATTGCAATGCAAGCCATCCCCGAATGAATGGTCACTTACTTTGCATCACTCCCTTCACAAACTGTGTTCCTCGACCTATCAAAGTTGTACTTTCATGCGTCAACTGATTCTATTTCATAGTATGAAAGTACAAAGATGAAGCTGAGTTTACTCCACTCCTTGAAAAAGCACTCCTAGATAGCAAAACAGATATATGGTGACTACATACATCAAGAACCAACATTCAATCAATAATCGAATCTAAAAGGACAAACATAGACAATTTGTACTAGCGGATAATAAGTAATGTAGGTTGGTGATCAAGAAACTAGCATTCATTAAACAATTGATGTTGAACTAAAAAGATAGTAATTTTTTATTGCAAACTCATGAATTACAGTGCATGGAATGAAAACATGGGTAGTGGCGCTACTCCTCGCACCCTACTGTATAGAACTACTCCCTCATGGCAAGAACAAAGAAGGAGACAGGAGAAGAGAAAGAGAACATCATCTCCACGTAGGAGGGAGGAAGGTCGACCCCTTAGAGTAGAGAATGACTATCTTCACACTATGTGGTTGCTTTGGTGATGAATCTTTAACTTCCCTCCTTCTATGTCGATGAGAGAGAGAGTAGGCTTATGGATTGAGTGTGGATTTTAGACCAGCGGCCTTGGGATGAAGGATGGAGGATGAAGTAGCTCTGGAATGATGGAGGCAACCTTTTGGCGTCTTAGACTACATGTCAAATGAGGACCCCTTGGGTCTTATTTATAGGCTCCAAGGGGGCCTTGAATGGTCTCAGGATCATTTGGATCTTTACGGTCTGGTGACCATTTGGATCCTCATGGTCTTGGGACTCGTAGCCTTCACATGGTCTTGGGACCGATAAGCCTTTACATGGTCTTGGGATCGATGGGCATTCACTAAGTCTTCGGACCGATAAGCCTCCACTCGGTCTTGGGACCGGTAGACCTTCACTCAGTCTTGGGATCGGTAGGCCCCCACTCGGTCTTGGGACAAGTAGGCCCCCACTCGGTCTTAGGACTGGTAGGCTTTCACTCGATCTTGGGACCGATGGGAGATGCATCGTTCTTTGGATCATTTGGGTCCTCACGGTCTTGGGACCGGTTGGACCTTCACGGTCTTGGGACCATTTTGGTTGGGACTTTTGCAATTTTTTTGGGTTTTTCTATAAGAAGAAAAGGAGAAATATCATTCTATTGGTATATTCATAATAAAACTAGAAGGTTAAGTATTCTATCTAATTTATCTAAGAAAGAGTGTGGAAAACTAAGAAAAACTAGTAAGATAACATCACAAAATGGGAGGTTATGATTATTTCGTCGGTTGACACAATTGGTTGTCTCCTCCAGTTGATAGGGTTAGAACTAATATCCTTTTTCACAATCGGGTGTTAAGCTAAGGTCACCATTGGTTGATTGCATCATTAGGGTACAATACCATTGATCGTTGAGCTTCCAACCAAGCCTAAACCTAACCTAAGGTTTGACTATTGGTTGACACCACCATTTTTCACCCTTGGTCACTACCATCAGTTGTTATTAAGTTAACACCACCGATTGTTTCACTAGCAACACCATCAGATCATGTGTTAGAGTAGAAATCAACATAGAAACCCTGATATAGACCATAGGTTGATAGGTGCTTAGAACCATCGGTTGTCATACCAACCTAACCCGGGTCATATTCTACCTTAGGAAGAATGTACACATGATTACAAGTTCATCTAGAACTGAAAATAGAGCAGGATACACCATAAAAATCAAAATTCTAGGCAATCATAGCTTCTTAGTGCTTAGATCATCATTTTAAAGCTAGAACATGAGCTAGCAAGCTTATAGTAAGAAACAAACATGGAGAAAGTTATATAATTTTCCTATTGGAAAAAGATCAGATGCCGAACCGAAGGAAAAGTCGAGCAGGAAGGTAGAAAATCCAAGAAGAAGCTCTGAACTCGACCATCTAGCGCCCTTCTCCACAAAAGAAGCAAACCCGAAGCATAAGGATCATGAAAAGTAGGGTTTTTCTAGCTTTAGAGAAATTTTACCATGAAAAGCCATGGTTAAAACCTGGAGGAAGGTAGGAGGAAGAATAACAGCAGGAAAAATGAGAATGATGAAGGAGAAACTTACTCGTTTTGGTCAAAAACACCTTAAGGTAGCTTCACAAACCTTAGAAATGGGTACATCTAAGCTTTACTTGCTCCAACAAGAAGGTTGGTAACCTTCTTCAACCATGGGCACCCCTTTATGCAGACAAGAGCACCCCATTTGGGGGCTAAGGAAGGAGTATGTAAAGTCTTATGGATAAGGAAGCGAAGAAGCATGATGTATCCAAGCAACTTTCCATGTGTCCATGTCCTAGAGCTTCCATGAACGAGCCAACAGTAGGTCCACCGGATGTTGGGAACTGCTAAGACATCGGTTGATGACCTCTCAGGTCCTACACCTAATTTTGGCCCACCCAAACCATTATTTGTTCATGTCTACGTCAATAGGTGGTTGAACCATTAGTTGATCATCCTTTTAAGTGAACCACACAAACAAAAACCATTTACTTAGGACCCTTTTAGGATGAACATAGGATGTTCCACTAGTTTATGACCACCGTATGTTGACCAAACTAGTGGAACCATTGGTTGTTATCCTTCAAGGTGGCTCATCCATGGAGGGGTAAACCCTAATTCATCCTTGAAGAGAACTACCATCAAATCAAGGTTCAATTGAGCGCCCCATGGCTCAACCAGATCAAGAATGATAAGAAAACATCTAAGGAACATAATGAATGTGACAAACTGCAAGGAAAACCTCCCATTTGGGTATATTGTAGAAAAGTCTAAAATGTACATAAAATTGCATAACTTGCACAAACAATGTCCAAATTGGACCAAATTTGAAAACATAAGATTGTCTTATGAATCCAAATCATGTCACAAGGTTAGATTATGGTTTAAAGCACTTCATTATTGTAATTAAGCATGTTCAATAGTTTAAGCTAGGTTAGGGGTCTGTCACTCTCATTCTACTTCCACTTTGATTTTGGCATATGACCCTAGCTCCTTAAACACTACTAAAGTGCACAATAGGGTGTGAGTGGTGTAGGTGATTGCTTTAGGTTCTAGATTGGGTGTGTCACCTTCATTTGAAGGTGGGGGATGGTTGATGACTCCTTCCATAATCAGAATGTCTTTGATTCCCAATTTCATGTCCCTGCTTTTTTTCTTGTCCCCATCGTTGATTTTGTGTTTATTTTTGTAGGTAACTTTTTGCTTTTTTGGGCCAACTTCACTCTCTTTAGTGTCATTAATCACCACATGTATCCCTAACTTATCTTAGAACTATAATTACTCTTTATGTTGAGGTGTTTGAGTGCATAGTTTTCCAAACACCTTGGTTGTGATCATGGTTTCCCCTATCTTTTCTTACATAATTGTTGGTCCCTTCTACATACATGATGTTGTTGTGTCTCATTATGAAAGATAGTTTCTATGGTAATGTATGTCGTTGTTTCTTCAGTTTTGTTAGAATAATTATCTACCTCATAGATGATATCTAATTTGGCATGATTCTATTTAGAAGTTATTTGTCTAAATATTATGGGGAGGTATAAAAACCAAAGAGTCTCAGTTGCATCCAATTTTATCTACTTAGAGATGGTGTAACTTTTTATACTTTTCCTATGTGGTAATTTGGACATCAAAACTTTGTTGTTGGTGTATGACTTTTCTTGTTATGATCGAAACTATTTTACTCAAAAAAAACTTGTCACAAGAATATTATTCTAATTTGATTGTTCTAGAATGGCCATACCTTCTAAAGTTAGGGATTTCAATCATGGATAACCAACAATACAACTTATAGGAAACCAAGATATAAAAATCAAGATAATACAAAAGTGGCTCAGTCTCTCACATACCTCATGTTGTTAAATTGTCCTCTAATTTCTTTGTCAAGTCAATGAGTCAAGAAGTGCAATATAATGATTCCTTGTTATAGGACATCAATTGAAACAACATTGAAAGAGAGTGACAACATACCATTAGTATTTCTACTAGCAATAACAATATGAAAATACCATAGAAAGTTAAAAAATATCTACTTTTATCATCAATATCATGTTGTTCTATGTGTCATTGTAAGAAATTCATGAAAATACCAATTTCTACTCAATTTGAGTATTCATGACTTATTTGATTATATTCTATCCTTTTGTTCTAAATTCTTTGTCAAGAAAATGAACAAAACCATAACTACATGAATTTGTTCCACATTAAGATAAAAAAATAAGTTTTGATGGGTTTTTCCATGACGAAAATACTCTTGAAGATATTGACCATTCAAATGAACATTGCTCAGATACATTTACTAAGGAATTGATTTTAAGTTACAAAAATCTTGTCCTTGAAGTCAATTAAACAAGTTGGACAAAGGTATCACATAAGAGTGATCCCCTATTGGGTTGTAAGGTATTGTTTTGGTTCGATACTAAGTTTAGACTCTCAACATCAACAAAGTAGGTGAAGAGGTGATTGGTTACAAGAAGTCATCCATGTCTGATGTGATCTATTGTCATTTGGATTCCACACAAACACCCAAACAATGACACTTACAGTATTACTAAGCATCCCACCTATAAAAGAACACCTCACCTCCATTCTTGGAGTTCAAACCATTCCCCACTCTTTATAACTCTCATTTTCCCCTTCCTCCCTTGTCCAATGTTTGCATACAAAAAATGCTTATCTCCATGACCACTTCTGATATAGTCAATTACATATTTCCTTACCATCCCCACATTATATTATTAGAGAAAATTTGATTATGTATATAGAAAGACCACAACTGTTAATTCACTCTTATAAGGAGATTCTACATCTACTCCAACAAAGAGATATATGGCCGTCTATAGTTACAACCCTTTCTCTCTATTTTCTTTCCTTTGATACTAGTGATGAAACTAAGCTCCACCTTCAAGCTTGGTAGTGTCATCTCAATCATGAGCTATTGGTCTCATCTCTAGATCGGTTCTTATGTCCCCCAAGCATGATATTCACCATAATAATTATTATATTATATAGATGTCAATTTATTTATTATACCATATGTCTTTCAAATTATCTCATTATAATAAAGACTACGATGGAGGTTTACTGTGTACCACTTTAGGAAGGAGATCTAATCAGACCAAAAACAAAATATGGTTTTGTTGAGTCATTTAGTTGTTGGAATATAATGCACAACTTTTGATAGGTACATCCAAGAGAGGTGTTATCAACTATACCCACAATTCAACCAAATAAAATAGAATGCTTGGTAGATCTAAAATGACAATCTTTTAGTTAACTAAATATATTTTGCGGCATCTATGGTGGGATGAGTAGTGTAATTTAGGTAAAACAATATGTAAATTAGACGTCTTTTCTTTATATCATTCCATATGTTACTTGTGTTAATTATTTTATTCTTATAGATTTTAGTCTGTAACCAAACACTTTTTGGTTTTGTCTTAGATAATGTGAAATTATTAGAACATCCTTAAAACTTTCATGATCATTGAGACAATGCTTGACTCTACTACAATAAATCTCGTCAATTTGCAAGAGCATCGTGAGTGGTCACACTTATAAATTAAAATGTTTTAATATAAAGATCATATTAGTAGTTGTTATCTAATCGAATATCAATATATAATGCTTGAGTCTGGTCAATTCAAATATAGAAGCTTCTAAGCATTTTTGAAAAGTGTGTTTGTTCTACTAGGATGGGACCAAAAGAATATTAAGATAGGTAAATTGAAAGCGGGGGCATTTTTTATTAAGAAATCTAACCACATTCATCAAATCAAGGTTCCATCACACCACTTGAAATTTGATAGGGTTTCTTAAGAGTTCTAGTGGCGATGACTAAGTGGAAATCAAGATGTGTTCATGGTTATATGGATATAGTCCAATGATTACGTTATATAGGTAAGTCAATCAACAAAAATAAGTACTATCTATATCTTTTTTTTGTTGGTTATTCTATTTCCTTCCATCACCTTCACATTTACATCCTCCCTTGGTCTAGGTAATTTAGTCAATAAGTTAAATACCCCCATATGTAGAAAATGTTTTTACATTAGTTATCTTCTCCCCTTCATTGTGATCACATCTACATCCTACCTTCGATCATGGAGCAAGACTAAATTCCAATAATGCAAGTTCCATCAGCTCTTTTCAAATTCTCTGGTCCAATTGTCTCTCCTTCTTTGGTCTAAAGGAACCACCCCAATCATGCATGGAGTCATGAAATGGGTTTTCTTATCCTTCTGAGGTTCTCATGTTGTTCATACTATAATCCCTCACTATTTGGTACTTAACATTATCTCTACTCCTTATTCCTTCTTAATAACTCAACACTATAGAGTGTATTGTGAATATCATCCTAGTTTTAGTTTGTCATTGCTTTAGAGACCTTCAAAAATACACTTCTCCTTACTCACCTTAGTCTACAATCAACCTCAAACTTTTGATCTCTTGAAATCCTTCAAAAAACCTTTTTTTTCTTGAATCACTCATTTAAAATTTTCCACATCACAATATGTTGATCATCTTTCTTGCCATCTTCTCTCTCTATGGAAACCCTTTTGTCTAGTATCTCTCTAGTTTCCTTTTCATATTTGATTTTATGGTAACCTAGATGCAGTTTATATTACCTAATCACCCATTATATCATATTCCAATACAACCTTGGTTGTGCCAATACCATTTGACAAATGGGACAGTTATTTATCCACCTGGAATAAGAACTGAGAAATTTCTTCATGGTCATATGTGGATGGAACTGGTTTGTTGGCATGGCACACCACCCTAGTTACATTATTGACATATTTGGGGACCCCTCATCCTCACTTTCCTCTAGGTGATGGACATCAATGACTAACTTAAAAGTCCCTGCCTTTCTTAGTTCTTAGCCCCCTACCACAAAACATGTTGATCTTCTCTTATTTTGGGAAAGTTTCTAATTAGGTATCCATTCAATCAACCAAGGATACAAACAAGGAGACAAAGGGAAGAAAAAAATGGACAAAAGTCAAATCCATGCAGCCTTGATACTAATTATGAAAACCTTACCAATGGTGTAGACATTTGAACCATTTTTCTCATGGAAAATCCCCTCATCTCCAACCTCATGTCTCTACTGAGTCAATTAAACTAAAACATGGGTAATTCTCTCAGAATGACATCTTTATACTTATAGATCAATTTTGATCTATAGTGTTAATGAATACTAGACTCCTTTTGTCTCTCATATTTTTTAGGGCCCACACCTACACTCTAGAGGTCTACTTGCCAATACAACCACAAATTCAGATAGAAGCTCCTTTGTTTAAGTAGAATATTCTTTGAATCTACTTTAACTCTACTTCTCTAGTAGATGAAAAACACCAAGTTATGATTTCTAATTTTTCATTCATTGTTCTAGTACACATTACTTGCTCCCTTGAGATAGATTTTCCCCTTTTAGTTACCTCGTTCACCTCAGTGGGAACAATTTACCCACAAAAGGGGAAAATGAAACCTTCTCCCAATTTTCTACCACTAAATTTGTTTCAATGGTCACAAAATATCAGGATGTAGAAAACCTACTATTTTCTAATCATATAAAGGGCTTGGATGATTTAGAAGTTTTTTAGGAAAACTCATAACATACCTTTTTACTCCTTGCACAAATTCATGAACTACCATGTGTGTAGCACTACTAATTATCCATTACACACCACTAAATGCCATTAATAGAATTTATAAGATACTTTATGCAATCCATAAAAAATATCATCGAGATGGTTTGTTATATATCACTATTTGCATTTTAATCATGAATAATGCATCCTTTTTCATATCCAAGACCCGATGGAGTAGATGCCTCATTTTTCAAAAGAATTAATCGATCCTAAAATGCCAAGTATGCAATTTCATTATGGGTCCCTTCAGCAGTTCTCCACTGGCAGCAGAACCCGTGAACTCCTTGCTCATCCTTATCCTAAAAGTTCCTTCATCAGAAACATGCTTGTAGCTTAGGCATATTTCCCTCAATAACGTCTGCACCAATCTACTATCAAAGGTGATAGCCTCACGCATCAAGCCTTATCTCAAGGATTGGATTTTGCCCTTCCAATCCAACTTTGTCCCAGAGAGATGAATTGGAGACAACATCACCTTAGTCTAGGAACTAATTCATTTGATGGATTATAGGACTTGTCGGAAGCATTACCTCATCCTAAAGTTGAACCTGGTGAAAGCTTTTGACAAATTGAGCTAGCTTTTCATTGAATGTACACTTCTCATAACAATAATACCATGCAACATAATCTCAATTATTCTATAGATCATTAAGTCAGTAGTACATTGACCATATAGAATGGGGGATGATTGGAACCTTTCTCCCCTTGTGCAGCATCAAGCAAGGCAATCCCTTATCGCCTGACATTTTTGTTCTTAGTCTCAAACATTTCACTTAGTTGATTTCTTCATAGGTAAACACCCATAAATGGAAACCAATCATTGTCCTTAGATCCAAGATGCAATTCGCCTATGTGAGCTTTGATGATGATATCATCCTCTTCAGAGAGGCCTCCCTCTAACAAGTGAACATGATAAGATACTTCCTTTATCTGTTCAGTTTGACTTCTGGTCTTTTCCTATCACATGAGAAATCCTTCATATTAAACTTGGTAAAGCATATTGGGATCCCAATCATTCATCATAAGAAAGGGAAAGAGGATTTACAATATTTATTGGAGAAATTTCACCAACAAATAATCATGTGGTAGAATAACCTCCTCTCCCTCGCTAGTTGGATCACTCTTGCCAAGTCAGTCCTCCTCTCTCAATCCTGCTACACCATGCAAGCTATCCAACTCCCAGCTTCCTCATGTGACAAGACAGATAAATTGTCGAGAATTTTCTCTAAAATGGAGGGTCAACCTACTGATGACTCAACCTAGTTGCTTAGAAATATCTCACCAAGCCAAAGCAACTAGGTGGTCTGGGAATTAAAAAATCCAAAGACTTCAACTCTTCTTTATTGATGAAGTTAGGTTGGGCGTTCCTTTAAATATAGAACCATCCTTGGGTCAAACTTAGTCGAGTATGTGCACAGTGGTTTGTTGAATGCCACCAATTCCCATATTTACAAAGTATCAAAAGTTCCTTATCACTTTTTCTGAATAACTTGAGAAGGGTGTCTATCTCTGGTGAAGAAACATCAATTTGGAAGGATGCTTGGATTGGGGAAGGGGTTTCTCCTCTTCTAAATCCCCATCTTTCTATCCTTAAGGATCTTCATGATCTCAAAGTCTCAAGTCTGGTCCTAGACAATGCTCTTGCAACGTAAGCTTCCTTAACCATTGGTTCACTATGGATGCAACTAACTCCATCATCCACATGCCTACTCCCCATCAAAGATATGGTGTTGATACACACATTTAAAAGCATACTCCTAATGGCGGATTCAACACCAACTTGGTCTACCGGTTTCTTGTCCACAATGAAGACAATGGACAAGACCACTATGATGTGATATGGCCACAAACTATAACCCACTGGCTGAAGGTCAATCTTTGGCTCCTCCATAAGAACCATCTTCTAAAAAATAGCCTTCATCTCCAAAAGAAGATGACAGAAGACCCAATTTTCCTAAGATGCAAGACCCATGAAGAAGATTGTTTACATGCACTCCGAGACTGTACAGAGGCTAGATTAACCTCTTTGCAACTAGTTCCAACTGAGGCAGTGACTTTCTTCCTATCTAGCGAGCCCATGGACTGGTTAGGGTACAATCTAAAACTCCTAAATAATCCAAATGGATGGAAAACCATCTTTTTAGTAACATGTTGGTATCTATGGAAGAATGGGAACTCATTCATTTTGGAACACAAATCAATTCTCCCAAGAATATTTGTGGTCCTTTGTCACGCTAAAGCTTCATCCATCTTTATAGCAATGTGAAACTCCACTCCTAACCTACACAATAATGAATCAGGAGAGATGACACCTTCTCTCTTCATTACCAGTCCACTACCCTTCATGAAGAAACTACTATATCTTACAAAGAGAATATGAAGTCCACTTGTGTGATAGCCAGAAGCATCAAAAGTGAATGGATTGTTGGTTCAACAATCTTAATGACTAGTATTGACCCCATAGATGGGGAATTGCATGCGTTCCTCGATGGTATCTCTCTATCTAAAAAAAAGGCCTTATACAATGTGGTACTTATCACTGACTCTAGTACTACTGTCCTCTTGATCAACAAAATCAAACCCATGCCTGATAAGTATAGTCTACTGGTTATAAGGATTCCAAGATACCATGAATAATTTGGAAGTATTAGAAGGTGATACACCACATAATTAATCAGAATAAGTTCATATATCTTCTAGCCAAGCTATGCCTCAAGCAACTAGACACATATATTGAATGGAACTCATGTCCCCCTTCTGCCTTCTTTGTTTACTTAGATGACTTAAATTTGTTTCTATCATTGTACCCTACCAGGGAAGAAACTTGATGTAATCATTCAAAGACTAATATTCTACAAAAAAATGCATCCTTTTGTCCCCAAACTCACACTCCAATTCATTTTAATAGCTTCATGCCCTGGACCTTGATTAAGTGTTGAACATGATTGATTACCATATGTTAATGCTTAGAACCATAATATAACCTTGTGACATGCTTTGGAATCATATGAAAAGCTTAAGTTTCAATTATGTTCCAATGTGGACACTGTTTGTGGAAGTTATGCAAATTTATGTACATCATGGACTTTTTCTGCAATTTACCCAAAGGGAGGTTTTGCTTGCAATTTTTCTCTTTAATTATGTTCCTTGGATGTTTTCTTGCCATTCTTGAGCTTATTGATCCATGGGGCACTCAATTGTACCTTGGTTTGGTGGTGATTTACTTCAAGGGTGATTTAGGATTTTACCCTTAATGGATAAGCCTCTTTTAGGGCTAACAACAGATGTTACCATTGGTTTGGGCAATAAAAGATGGTCATCAACCGAAGGGGCCACTGGGGAACATCTACAGGTCATCATAAAGGCTCTAGGTCGATGGCTCTTTCTGGTTTGGTTCACTTGAACTGATGGTTCACTTATAAACATGACCAACCAATAGTTCAAACCACCTATTGACCTAAAACACGAACAAATGATGGTACCTTCCCCCAACAACAATTGTTTGGCCTGTGAGACCAACAACCAATGGCCTAGAAGTCCTCGATAGAGAAAGGAGATGCTACTTGCATGACCTCCTAGGGTGTCGGTGTCTCCGGTGGTGATCTTATTTGATGGGCTGACTTCGTCACGGTCTCGACATTATATTAGCTGATTGTAACTGATAAACTAATAAGTTATACGAGAATGGTTGGGGTAAGAATGCATGGGATCTGATCTCCAGACCTGTGAATGAAATAAAGTAAGATATACATATGCATGATTTGATGATTAATGTAATATACACCATAGGCATGCATGCACACGATGGACTCCATGTAAATTATCCTTATTGAGTACATATGCACTAGGTAATATACATGGCTAGATGAAAATGAAATGAAGTAAAAGATAAACACATGCATGCATGAAGTTGCTGGATACGATGCAAATTGAAATTATATAATCATGTGATGACCTCCATGTACATATTTGTCCTATTTAATCCATATATACATGTCCCTACCATGGTTATTATACAAACTATAGCTAGGTATATTTATTATGACCAAGCATGAGGAAGTATAAAAGGATTAATGAAACTCCCACAGATTGCATTATAGAAATTACCCTTATCACACCATATCATTTTCAATCTAGCATAGAAGAAAAAGTATAATGATTTGGATGGTAAAAAGCATAGGTATGGGGAAACCAAATGAGGAAAACCATAACTCGGATTACCCTAAGTTCCTACCAATCATGTAAACTATTTTGTTCTAAAAATATATGTAGGAATGTAGACATAAGTAGTATTCGGTAATATATAAATCTGATCTACTATTAATGATGAGTAACGAACCCCATAATACTTGTACCCAAAGAGATAACTACAATAATAGGAATCAATTCAATGACCTCATGATAATACAATACAATCACGAAAGATGGTGAGGGGTAAAATAGTAATTTCACCTAATAAGAATCTAAGAGATAATTTCAAAGCTAAGGATTGCCCAATGAACTGGATTATTTCCCCTTTTTCTAGGATTTGAAACTTCAGCGCCTATTGAACCTTAGTTGTGGAAATTGTTGGATTTTTGGCTTGGATTTGAAGGTACTAGATTCTCTATTTTCTTATCAAGTTATTTGCTCCCTCTTAGATTCTATGCTTTGTTTGGATGGTGAACCATAAACTTGTTATAAGCCTTTCCTGCAATTGAAGTCACCATCCCCTTTAAAATTGTTGGATTTTGGTAAATATTATGATAAGCACTTGACTTGATCTAGTTGGAGTTTTGACTCCTCGGACATTGGTCCCTTTGGGCTTTGGCCCCTTAGAGCTTTGGCTCACTTGAGGTAGGGTATGTCCCGCCACCCTGTGCATAGGTGTAATGTATTAGTTGTCCCCCAGTTGACTGGTTAACATAGTAATTAGGCTCAATGTTGTTCCTTCATAGATGATTGAACATGAGGCATTGTTTCCCTTGAAACAAATGATAGTAAAGTGATAACATCTTAATATTGAATAGTGACTTTTGCAACATTTTGATGAATTGATATCTTGAAACATTTTTCTTGAACTATTGAGAATTACATCTTGAAAAGAAAATCTTAGAGTATTGTTTTCCTTACTTGATAAACATAGTCCACCAAATATTACTTGCCTAGTTTGATATTTCTTTGAGTTATATCTTGTACCCATATTTTCAAATACCTTGATAAAAGAATGTAGTACCAGCAATTGCTGACCCATTTTTTCTCTTGGTCCATGTCATGGATTTATTATCCCATTGGGATATTACATGGACAGAAGGACCTGCTCATCTAGAGACATCTACTGTGGAGTACTGAGGAGAAGCAAGGAGCATGGCAAGGTGCCCTTTGTGTGGCATAGCACTTTTTTATTTATTAGCATTTTTATGTAGTCCCTTATGTGTACAATAATGTTCTATTCTTAATTCTTATGTTTGTTGAGGAAACAAACACTATGTTCCTTATTGTTGATGTTAATAAAGACTTTGATTATCATATTATGTTACACATGGTTTGGAACTATGTCGTCACAATTTGAGTTTTAGTTTCTAAGGTGATGTCATTAATTTGTTTCATCCCAAAATTTGGTATTATCATTATTTGTCTATTATCCATCCTTTTGCAAAACAATACATTAAAACTGACTCGTTGGTTACCCAGAATTTGGTTTTCAAGTAATACAATATAGTCCCTTCATTAATTACCTAGGTCATTTACCAACTTTGAATCATTGGAATTTTGTTAATGATCTCAAAATTCATTTACCAGCCAACTAAAAATATCATTGGAATTTAAAGTAAGCGTGATATATAAGACTCTCAATTTTATTTCAATGACCTATTTTATAACTCAGACCGGTCCAGTTTAGAGTTTAGTTAAATTCTAGAGACCAAATTTCAAACAGAATCGTCTAATGAATCCAAAAGTTTCATGAAATTCCCAATTACAAATTTTAGGATTTGTTTAATATAAATTCCTCAAATGAAGTTTATCTCATCTATATTAAATTAAGTCAATCAATAAACTATATTCTTAGATTAAAGACTCAACCAAAATCCTAAACTTGAAATCATTATTGAAGTCATACAATTGCGTTGATTATTTTGATACTTTCCAAATGAACTAATTTTGATCCTCAAACATAATATTCTTGAATTCCTTATTTTAAATCTAAAATTGCCTAGATTTTGGTCATCACATTCAATCTGATTTGAATATTGTCTTCCTTGTGGAGCTCATCAAACCTACTATTTTAGAAATAAACACTTATTTCTAGATATCATTGACCTTACTTCTGTCTACCTTCTACGACATGAATATTTCTTCCTCTCCTTTTATTTATGATTATCCATGAATATGAGTGAGTAGTTTCCTTATTGAGGCATGGGGAGCAACCCCATTGCCCATATTTCATGTGATTCTTATGAAGGTTGTTTCTTTATACAATTTTTATATTGCCTTCAATCAATTATTGTACGTTCACTGAATTGACCACTCAACTAACACATTTGATAATATCTTAGATGTAGAGATCACAATATATGAGATTGGATCATTGATCAAATACGTTGAACCCTAAATGAGATCTCTGTATGTGTTCTCTAAGATTGATTAGTTCATGATCCATGGGTAACAAGACATCGACCGCATGGAGAAATTGATCCTTGTGCAATCTTTATCCCTAAAGGGTATGGGTTCATATGGTTCTAATAAAATGTAATTGAAACAATTTGTAAAATATATATTATTACATTGGTAGTGGTTGTGAAATCCATATGCCCGAGTAACTTTATCCTTTATTCATTCATCTATTTATCATTGTTTTCATTCTCTTGCTTTTACTTAATTCACCAATCAATAAGCCATTTCCTAGGCATCAATATTATCCTATTGGATTTAAAGATAACTTCTTAATAAACTTGTTTTTTGGGTTCATCCCTATTAGCTACACTATATATTTGTTTTCAATTTATTTTCACTCATATCTACTCAAGAATTTCTTACTCCATTATGATTTCTCTCTTTCTCCCTTTTAGGTACTAGAGGTGTTTGTGATGCTTCATCTTAGGATCTTGACTTCGAGATTGACATGACCTTCCATCACTTGAACTATGCAAATAGGAACATGATGGATGAGCAAAGTCACTTGCATGGTGAACATGTCACGCATAGCCTAGATGGTGACTTTTATGGAATATACAAGAGTTATAGTTGCAGAAGAAAATTGGGATAAAGAAGCCTCAATTATGGAGGGTGAACATAATAAGTAGGTTAGGAATTTATCTATCCCTAAATCCACAGATAGACACCATCCTATGGTTAATCCTATGATCACATCCTCACAGTTTGAGATTCACTAGAAGTGGGTCATGATGATGCAAAGCAATGCCTTTTCTGGTAACAAAGTTGATGCTTTCCAAGACCATTTCTGAAGGTTTTTTTATATTTATGTATTGAAAAAGTAATCTACAATGTCTAAGTGTTGGGTTTTAGGGGAGACAGAGAAGGCAGCAGAAACAAAAAAAATTCTCCTCCCCAAACCCAAAACAAGGAAACGCAACAACGTCTATACAATAGGAAAGGATGGTTTGTGGAATCATACCTTGTCTCGAGGCTTGCTCGATGACAATACCTTGCGACTTGCGTGGTCTTCACCTCCAGTCTTATACGGTGTCTGTGCAGCTCCTGGTCGCACCGGGACTGACGACTCCTGGTCTCACTGGGACTGTCGGGATTGACAGTTGTCCTCTGAGCGACAGAAATCTCCCACCTCTGAAGTAGTCCACATGGACCACCTGGATCTCCAATCTCCTTGTCTCACAAGGAATTGGAAGGAGTCGCACCCTCCTGTCAGTGTACTAGTCACTGACACACTCTCCTGCCACCAGTCACTTTCTACAGTTGTCTTTCCCTTGTTGTGCCTCCCTTATTGGGTAGCACTTGCTCGGGCTCTCTCGGTTACCAAAACCAGAGAGAACGACAACTTTACAGAGCAACTAGTTGCACTGAGTTATACTTTGAGAAGCCCCCAATACCCCTATATATATAGGAGGGTCATGGGATAGGGTTCTCTATCCCGGGCAATGTGGGACTAAAGCAGGAGTAGAAGGGTTCGAGATGTTCCACAAAAATAACCAACTACGCAACCTGAACCGATCGTTTCATTTCTAAAACGATCGGTTGGGGACCTGAGCCAGTCGGTTGACACCTCAACCGATCGGTTGGGACCCATGAAATGGTCGGTTCACTTCTGAACCGGTCGGTTTGTGGTCCTGGTCAGTTCTCGATTGACTTTTGCCTCTTTTGTTTCTAATTGGTACCAAATACCAATCCTTGTTCCAATCAAATTGGGCAAGTGAAACAAAAAGAAATTTCTCACCAATCCTACTTTCCCAACTTGCTCGGTTGGACCAGTTGAACCGATCGTTTCAACACTTGAACCAATCATTTCACCCTGTCCATGAGTCGATCGACTCACCACCTGAGCCGATCGGTTCACCAAGCTCAGCCGATCGGTTCATCACATGAGTCGATCGGTTGGGAGTGCAGATTATGCAAAATCAGTCAGTTGCAGTTTCAATCAATCTGATACTCCAATCAATGTGTCCAACACCTTGAACATTATGACATTGAGCTATCAATTAATTGAGTGTTTAATTGAACTACTAAACTCCTTTAGTAATCAATCTAAACATTGTTTGTGGACAAAACTCCTCTTCCAGGTTAAATCCTATGTGTGTGACCCTGCATGTCCATTTCACATTGGCAGTGAAAGTCCATAACACTTATGACTTCACAAGTAAAGAGCGGTGCCTAGTCACACATCAGTGCTACCCAAGTGAAATAGAAAGTTGGAGAACAACGTTCAATCCTACAATCCATGAATGGTGTTACATTGAATGTATAATTCCTTTATCACTGATATCCCGAATGAACTTGAGGCATGGAATAGTCATCCTGTCAACATTCATTCACTTTCTTGATCTCAGAGTAGATTGGAAGAGATATGTATGACATCAATATCACATATTGATTCACACATGCATGCACGCCTTTCTCAATCCTACTCATCAAGCGGCCATGGATATCAAACTCCCTCAGGAGGGAAAAATCCCATATCTATCGCTCGCCCCTCAAAAGCCCCATGTGTCAAAGCCACCCAATCATCACCTTTATAACAACCCATATTTCAGGACTGCGTTTGATGATGTCAAAGTGTGCCCAACGACATGTGTTGAGTGTAGTGATTTCAGGTCAAAGAATCACACTCACCACCATCATTGTGAGTACTAACTGTGACTACCATGTCATGGTTCCATGTGTCAAACTCATGGTGGGTCTGTCTGGTACACTTGTTCTCTAACAAGTACCTATGTGTTTGGTTTGATATCTTTATATCATGACTAATGAGATTTTGTCATCAACCAACACCACAATCTAGTCTTGTGTGTCATTACTGTCTATCTACCTTCCATAATGACATCTGACTAGGGACATAATGAGAATGTACAAACTCTTAGCATCCGTATGATCTCATCGTTCAGGTCCTGAACCTGAAAGCATACGTCATTGAGTACTGTCATTCTCTAGACATTCAATTTGTTCTATCACTATCTCATATGATTGAACCAGAAAGAATTGGAAGCTTTCCTTTGATGTTTATCAAATCAATCTTAATGTATCCCACCAATCATCCCATGATTAGCTCTCAGGGCATACATACCAACAGACTCCCACTTACACTGCGAGCCAATCACCCTTGAATCATATTCATAGTGATCTTCAAACATGTCCCACATGTTACTGTGCTCTAGTGCGAACATAGTGAGTTATGGCAACACCTTGCCAAAGTCAGTATCAATTGCATGTCTCACATCTCTTCACTGTACGTCACACGTATGAGATGGAGTTGTCGTAATATGCGATCTAGTATTCCTTTGCTAACCTTTAGCCACATTGCATGATCAAGGATTCCATACTTGTCATCAATGAGCGGAATATCTATAAGTTCATCTCATGAACTTCCAGATCCATATAGTATCCACTGTTGTTCTCTAACACACGGATACTCGACATTTTCCTTTTTAAATGGTTTTATTGGAACACTTCCAATTATCAACAAACTTTCACTTTTATATATATCCTATATATATTTTGCGATTAATTTTCTGTCCTTTTCGTAAGTTTGCATCAGTGTAACTCTTTACATTGAACTCTTCCTTATCTCCATAGAACTAGTACTTCTCAAGTACTTATCAAGTTCTCATGGTATTCCAGTAACCCTTACTAGAAGTAGACAGACATCCACTCGTCATGTCCCACATACGAGTTATCAGGATGAGCACATAATATTGCCATGTCCTACATACAAGATGATGAATGCATTTTGTTCTTGCCATGTCGATACATGCAAGATAATGGGATGATTACATACATGATAGATCCATATCTGTTCTTAGTGTTCCCATTCTTCATAAGAATTGGACATTTGGCCTTGGGATACTAACTCCATGTAACATGGACAAGTTTTCTCCCACGGAATCTGTGCATACTGAACCCTTCAATATAGATTGCCAATGTATGTTTTCTCCTCTTTTAGGTCAAGAGGTTTTCGAGAACTATCTCTATATATCTCTATTCCTATCACATAGGAAACATCTCTATCTTCCTTAAAGATAACTTCCACTTTAGTATTTCCATTCTAGAAAATTTCCATTTCACATTAACATGTGGAATGTGAACACGCTCCCACTAAATCACAGATCCCTTCTTTATCCTTAACATATCAGTCAAACCCTTTGACTATATCATCAAAGTAAAGATACAATTCTGAGTTTCTTGTACTCAATCAATCACATTGATTAGTCCATTGTAACTTATAGACTTCATTTGCATTAATGGATCCATAAACCCTTATAGGTTGTGTCACGTACACATCCTTGTTTTATTCCTCAAAGGAATGTGGTTTTAGCATCCATATGCCAAATGTCTTAGTCATTAAGTTGCAATCAACAAGCATCATCCTTCTCAAAATGGTATCCATGTGTCTTAATGCTTAAGACTTATTTGGAATTATTGATTTCATTCTAATGGGTTCTACCATCAAGGTCATACCTTATGATTTACATGGAAGTTATTTAGGATGTAATGGTCATAAACCATAACTCAAAATCCGGCTCCTCATCATCTAGATAGTTGACTCATCATATGAACAACTCATCACTTAGATAATCGAGGTGTATCTGTCGAGGATATAAGAACTCACAACTCCTTGTGATTCTTAATGTCCTTTATTAGTGTGGGGTATTCTTTTATTAAGAAGAATTCAGTTATTTGATAATCATTCTCTAACTCCTTAGAGTATGATTCCTTCTTGATTTAGACATCATCATGCCTTAATCATGAGTTCACTGTGATACACTATCATAATCACTCATAAGGATCTCAAACATTTGGTCCAAGTATTTCATTCATTGATCTCATCAACAATTAACACTTTACCAAATTTGCACTTCATCTATGATATTCTTGAACCCTTCAAGATATTCATATTGGTATTTCTCTAAACACCATTTGAAGTATTAGCATTTTCTCCAATAGGTATGTAAATATGTCACATATATTATACCTAATAGGAAAATCATTCTCCCACTACCATTAGTGAAGATTGATTAATCATGTCCAATATATTCATGTCTCTTACTGGTTCTCTAACCAAAAGAGTCTAGATTTATCCATCACATGGAAACTAGAAATGAATTTCTCATGATTGATTCTAATTTGATTGTTTGAGTTATCTATAACTTTTAGGTATCATTTTATCTTATGCATATCAAATACCACAAGATAAATAAGGCATTGCCACAAAGATCATATCTTTATAAATTGAAACATCTCTTTATTGATTGCCATCATTTTCATACAATATGAAAAAATAAAGTGTTTGTATCTATTGGCAAATATGAAATAGCAGTTCTCAACTCTATTTCGTGCCCTTTAGGCTGAAATAAACTGAAAGGTACTCCTATCTATGGCAGCAACACTTGCTTGAATGATGGGTACTCCTTTCTAGGTCCTTTCACAAAGGCCATCACTTCTTTGTGGATATTGCATATCATATATGACATATCCATATCTTGGTATCATATACCTCAGATAAAGAAGTGGTTCATTTCATGATACCTTAGGTGGAGATCTCCATCCCCTTCGTTCATCTTATTTTGTTCTTCCAGATATAGAGGGCAATTCCCTCATACACCCTTTCCCCATGTGCCTTGAGGTTGAAGACGGCTTGGGCTACTGGCTAGCATCAGAACACTTCTTTGTTGTTCCCTTGCCCATGCCCTTAAGACTTACCTTTCATTGATCTCATCAAAGATTAGGGTTAGTCTTTCTTCATATTTGCCTCTACTGTCGTCAACATGTCCATCAACATTGTCAACGCTTGTCAAAGTTGTTCATGTTGTAGTTTATCATGAACTGTATGATTCTCGTAACATTTGCAGTATCATACCAATAGCCAACTCTTGGCTCATAGGGAATCCTTCTTAGTCAAGTCTTTCCACATACCCAATCATATTGAGTGTGTGAATACCTTACTGGATCTCCTTCTGTCATGAAATACTAGGACAATGTCTTGGAGACATCATATGTCTCATGTTGTCTCTGCAACTCATAGTTCAGAGAACACAACATCAAGCACTCCTCATAAATGTCATCCTCGTTATGCTTCCATAAGCATACTTTCAGCCATTGATGTGGTGGGATCAAGTTCATTTGGTTCTGGTATAACTAGGACTTAGAGCTTTCGCTCTTTGATTGAGAACGCTTCTCAACGTCCTAACCAATCGTGGAATTTATTCCCATTTAACTTGTCCTTTTCCAGGATGGATCGTAAAGAAAAGTGATTGTTGTTTGTTGTCATTTTTACTACAAAAGGAAATATGCAATTTTAGTCCAAAAACTCATTTTTGACTTATTTGATTGATTTGAAAAGTTGACGATATAATTAGGCCTTTAATTAATTATCGCTCCCACTATTTTAGTTCAAATTGATAGCCCTCACCATCAATTCAGAAGATTGCAGCGTACAACCTTCTAGTGGGCAAGATCCTGAAATCCTCTAAGTCATGGACTAGCTAGGGCTGTCACCCACAACTTAGATCTCTCAGGTAGGCAACTCTTGCCAATTGCATCATATGCAACTCTTGATAAGATGTCATATGCAACTCCTTGCCATGATCATCTCCATGCCTCAAGGTGCTAGATCCTATCTAGGTCACCTTGTTAAGTCCGACCCAAAGCAAACACGATGAATATGCACCCTGTTAGGGCATACCCACATATCCATCCTTCACACTTCCACGAGATAGACGGTGCACCATGCTAGGGTGTGGTCGATCAAGTTTTTCACATGTGTCGCATTTGGAAGGCATCTAAAACTTAATATTTAATGAGGGATTTGGTTTTTATATACATATACATATCCAATCACCACAATATATAGTATGTATCATATACATGCTATATCCCACTGAAAACATGCAAAACGATAAAAGCGATGATTATGGCCATCCTAATGTGATTCCTCGAGCCAAGAGGAATCACGGTCATCTAGGTCTACATCACATGCAACATGTACAAGATGAACTCTGTGCTTTGCCTTTCTGGGTTTGATCAACTCATCACATGACTGATCATCTCACCATCAGGCTGGTCGGTTGGGTGCCACTAGTCGATCGGTTGGCTCCTCCAACCGATCAATTTGCCTGGTCATCGTACATCTCATCATGGCCACCACCCGCTCGTCTCGCTCCTCAAACCGGGCATCAACCGATCGGCTCACTCCTTGAATCGATCGTCTCGAATGTCAACCGATCAGTTCACGCCTTGAACCGATCGTCTCAGCTATCGTCAGGATGTCCTTCGTTCTTTGACATAACAGGAAATAAAATTCTATCATATTTTACATTGTAAAAAGAGAAACCTCGAGTTACATTCGAGGGGAGCAAAGGTAGGAAAGAAATCTCGAATTATATCAAGTTACATCAGGAATAGGAGAAGGAAGATCAGTGTGCAGACCGAGATGCAAGCAACCACATATAACCATACAAATATAGGGTTTATTGGCCATAACCACGCTATACATCCACCACAAAACTCGTTTAAGGGTGACGTGTATCGAGTGCATTCATAATACATATCATATATGTAAATTGGGATTTGTGGATTTAGGATTGGACATGCATAAAGCCATTTTTATCTGCATCGTATGCAATAAATAAAGGTGATAAACCAAAATTGATCATATCGATAATCCTAAAGTATAAAGCAGTTAACCTGGCTCTGATACCACTATTGGGTTTTAGGGGAGGCAGAGAAGGCAGTGGAAACAAAAAAATTTCTCCTCCCCAAACCCAGAACAAGGAAACGTGTCAACGTCTATACAATAGGAAAGGATGGTTTGTGGAATCATACCTTGTCCCGAGGCTTGCTCGGTGACAATACCTCATGGCTTGTGCGGTCTTCACCTCCGGTCTTGGACGGTGTCTATGCAGCTCCTAGTCGCACCGGGACTGACGACTCCTGGTCTCACCGGGACTGTCGGGATTGACAGTTGTCCTCTGAGCTACAGAAATTTCCCACCTCGGAAGTAGTCCACACAGACCACCTGGATCTCCAATCTCCTTGTATCACAAGGAATTGTAAGGAGTCACACCCTCCTGTCAGCATACTAGTCACTGACACACTCTCCTGCTACCAGTCACTTTCTACAGTTGTCTTTCCCTTACTATGCCTCCCTTATCGGGTAGCACTTGCTCGGGCTCTCTCGGTTACCAAAACCAGAGAGAACGACAACTTTACAGAGAAACTGGTTGCACTAAGTTGTAATTTGAGAAGCCCCCAATACCCCTATATATAGGAGGGTCATGGGACATGGTTCTCTATCCCGGGTAATGTGGGACTAAAGTAGGAGTAGAAGGGTTCGAGATTTTCCACAAAAACAACCAACTGCACAACCTGAACCGATCATTTCATTTCTGAAATGGTCGGTTGGGGACCTGAGCCGGTCGGTTGATACCTCAACCGATCGGTTGGGACCCATGAAACGGTCGGTTCACTTCTGAATCGGTCGGTTTGTGGTCCTGGTCAGTTCCCGATTGACTTTTTCCTCTTTTGTTTCTAATTGGTACTAAATATCAATCCTTGTTCCAATCAAATTGGGCAAGTGAAACGAAAAGAAATTTCTCACCAATCCTACTTTCCCAACTTTCTCGATTGGACCAGTTGAACCGATCGTTTCAACACTTGAACCAATCATTTCACCCTGTCCATGAGCCGATCGACTCACCACCTGAGCCGATCGGTTCACCAAGCTCAGCCGATCGGTTCATCACATGAGCCGATCGGTTGGGAGTGCAGATTGTGCATAATCAATCAATTGCAGTTTCAATCGATCTGATACTCCAATCAATGTGTCCAACACCTTCAACATTATGACATTGAGCTATCAATTAATTGAGTGTTTAATTGAACTACTAAACTCCTTTATTAATCAATCTAAACGTTGTTTGTGGACAAAACTCCTCTTCCAGGTTAAATCCTATGTGTGTGACCCTACAGGTCCATTTCACGTTGGTAGTGAAAGTCCATAACACTTATGACTTCACAAGCAAAGAGCAGTGCCTAGTCACACATCAGTGCTATCCAAGTGAAATAGAAAGTTGGAGAACAACTTTCAATCCTACAATCCGTGAATGGTGTTACAGTGAATGTATAATTCCTTTGTCACTGATATCCCAAATGAACTCGAGGCATGGAACAGTCATCCTGTCAACGTTCATTCACATTTTTGATCTCAGAGTAGATTGGAAGAGATATGTATGACATCAATATCACATATTGATTCACACATGCGTGCATGCCTTTCTCAATCCTACTCATCAAGTGGCCATGGATATCAAACTCCCTCAGGAGGGACAAATCCCATATCTATCACTCACCCCTCAAAAGCCCCATGTGTCAAAGCCACCCAATCATCACCTTTATAACAACCCATATTTCAGGACTGCGTTTGATGATGTCAAAGTGTGCCCAATGACATGTGTTGAGTGTAGTGATTTCAAGTCAAAGAATCACACTCACCACCATCACTGTGAGTATTGAATGTGACTACCATGTCATGGTTCCATGTGTCAAACTCACGGTGGGTATGTTTGGTACACTTGTTCTCTAACGAGTACCTATGTGTTTGGTTTGATATCTCTATATCATGACTAATGAGATTCTGTCATCAACCAACACCACAATCTAGTCTTGTGTGTCATTGCTGTCTATCTACCTTCCACAATGACATCTGACTAGGGACATAATGAGAATGTACAAACTCTTACCATCTGTATGATCTCATCGTTCAGGTCCTGAACCTGAAAGCATACGTCATTGAGTATTGTCATTCTCTAGACATTCAATATGTTCTATCACTATCTCATATGATTGAACCAGAAAGAATCGGAAGCTTTCCTTTGATGTTTATCAAATCAATCTTAATGTATCCCACCAATCATCCCATGATTAGCTCTCAGGGCATACATACCAACACTAAGCATGCCATTAAACTTCATTTTCTTGAGTAATCAGTGTCGAACAAGGCAAGGAGTTGGTAAAATTCCATGAAGGATGACATTATCACAACTTCAAAGGGTATTCAAATCAAGTTTCTAGAGAAGTATTTCCCTCCATTTCTTGCTTATCATATCTACATCTAGATCACAAGATTCCCTATTGTCCTAGGTGAGTCGTTACTGAGGCATGGGAGAAATTTTAGGAATTCCTATGTTGATGCCTGCATCATGGCATTCTGCTGGTCTAGTTGATAGAAAACTTCTATACATGCATTGATGACGACACTAAGAAGTTCTTGATCCTCATTTGGAGGAAATTTTATGTTTGAAAACTTTGATAGTGCTTGGGAGGTTGTCCATAGAGGTTTTGAATGTTTATCCCATTAAAGTAAAGGATAATGTAGAGTTTTGTAAGTAGTGAATGTATAAGACAATTATAAACTTTGATCTATTGGTGAGTCCTTGAAAAGGTTGGTTTGAAATAAGAAATACTAGAATTGTCCTTCAATTCCTATGGGAGAAGGGGATAGACCCATCATCAGATTAAATCTATATATCTATTTTAGGAAGCTTGCAAGGACTGTGGTCTATCTATCCCATCCATAACCCTAGCGGCCACCCAAGGAAGTGTGGAGACAAAAGTTGATGATTTTACATGGACACGCACTCCTGTGGAGCTCGAGATTGGAGTCTGCATCCACAGTTTGGTAGTTTTTCTAAGGCCACTAAGTTTCTCCATTTTGTTTGTACTTTCTCCATGAGCCTAACTTTCTATATTTTCTCTTGTATCTTGAACATGTGTAGGGTTTAGATTGTTTATTGGGGAACAAAGAGTAGCTACATTTATTGCATTTCATTCTATTGTTATCAATCTTGTCTCTTTATGGATATTTAGACTACTTTCCAATAATTTATTTCTTATTCTTTGACTTCATTCATCAATTTACATATTTAATATAATCATATACATAGAGATCATGAAATCTAGGACTAAATTATTGATTGGATGCTTTGAAATCTAGATAAGATAATGGAATAGGTTCTCTAGTACAATTCATTCATGATATGGGGGTAATGAGACCTTAAGCCCATAGAGAAACCAATCCTTGTGAAATCTATAGCTCTAAAGGATTTGGATTTGCATGCTCCTAATCTAAATGTCATAATTGAGAAAGTTGTAATGATTAATTTGATTACATAGTCAATGGAAGAGAAACCTATTGCCGTAGTAATTTTATCACTGTGTAAAAATTATTAGTTTCATAGTTTGTTTTGATTCATTACTTTGTTACTAATCATGGCTTATTCCCCCAAGATGATCTACATGCCACCATCCTTGATGCACACTGTACCCTCTCTCCTACCATTTGTATGCTTCCAATCATCCATTATGCACCTTTGTAGACCAATAGTGGCATCATCTCTACTCACTCTCACCACATCATGAGCCATTTGTCCAACCTATTAATTGGATGCTATATAGGCTTCTTCACCCCCTTCTATCACTGCCTTCTCCAACCACACCAAGTGGCTGACTAGTTGGTAGTGATGAACTGCTTGACCAGGCTCTTTGATTCCATAGCATGCTTGAACACCTCTCACATGTTTGGTACATTACTCCATCTAACTTCCCCTCTTATATAGCTAATTGACCTACTAGTTTTTTATACACTATCCAATCAACCAAATCCTTCTCTCCTATAACCCATAAGTAAATGATTCAACCCACATAACTTCTCAGTCGATCAACATGCTTCCAAAAAAACCCACTTCCTTCCTCTCTATCAATTGATCCAATTTCTAGATTGATCGACCCACCCACCACAACACCTCATGTCTTATTGATGGTCGACTAATTCATTCTCCCAGTCGATCAATGCACTCAATATCATAGGTACCACTCCCTCCTAGTTGATCAAACAACAACACTCCCAGTCAATTGACCAACACCCCCTCAGAATGCCTCCTGCTTGGAGTGGAAGTTTGGCCCAGGGATCGAGCAACTCTACACTATGATTTGTCTCCAAACCCAACCCTAATCAAAAGCATAAGGAGAAGGCCCCAACAAATCTGATTGGGCCTGCATAAGGATAAGGCCCCAGCAAATCTGATTGGACCTTCATTGTCTTTCTCATTGTCACTCCTCCCTATGGCATCAGGGGGGTCCACATCTATGTGAGGAGATATGGGGATGACTCATATATGCCAGATGTCTCTAAGGGGTACAAGTCAATATTAAATTATGTTGCTAAGGTCGATTTCCATGCATGCAAGTAGATGATAGACAAGTTCAAGGGTATTTAGACAACCATTATTATTCATAACGGTGGTCCGTATGTTCCACCTTTCCTGCACACATCGATGGCATCTTAGTACAACACATCTCAAGCATACCCACTAGCCTTTCCCTCCCTCTTCACAGAACATGTTGAGAAGTACAAGTAGACCTCCACCACATATGAGAAGAAACATTACAAGGAGATAGAGAATCTTGGTGTACTTCTTTACCGTTGGGCCTATACTTCTTCTCTCTAGTATCTATGCATTTAGGAGGTAGTGGATAGTGTGCTTCAACATGCCTACATATCCATATTATCCTATCAATTGTGGATTGTCTATAAGGAACTCACCCTAGAGTTCCTTGCTAATTTGAAGAAGCACTACTTCAACACCCACAAGTATAGCTACACCTTCCAACTATTTGGAAACAAGAACACCCTGACTAATGCCAAACTCACTACCCTTCTTCTAGATGTCAATAAAGATTGTCAAGACTTGTGCAGTGTAGAGTATCACAACTATTACAATGACATCTTCACCGGAGACAAATTGTGGGTACAGATCATAGGATGACACCATCATTCCCCAGTGAAGCAAAACCATCTTTTATTAACAACCCTATGTTTTCCTACCTCCAATGTATCTTATCTTGCACCATATTTTCCAAGGGACAGACACTGGTTGTCATGACATACGATGACTTGAAATGTATCTTGGTATGTTAAATGACATCCTCTTCAATAAGAGGAGAGCAGTAATTAAGCAGTTACACTTGGTGGTGACATGCAACAATGATTCCCAGCTAAACTTGGGCAATTTGGTCAGTTCCATCAATACATATATAGGCTACATTCACATCCCCTACCAAGTGGTGACCTAGACACGAAGCTACAAACTTGATCTAAACTGCCTTTAGACTTTTTCTATGTTGTGTGCTTCCCATGACTCAGGGATCTACTTCCTGATATTCAGAGACAAATGTGCCTTATTCTACCTACCTACTCATGAATATTTTGTAGTAGCAAATTTCTATTATCAACCTCATATGTATCCCATCTCACATCTAGTGCTATTGTAATGTAACCCTCCAGTTGAGGGTGAAATCCCAGAGCCAACCCCAAGGCAAAACAATGCCTCCCTAGAGGCCGATGATGATGAGATAGCACCCCCACCTCCTACCAGATGTTGCACTAAACGGTGAGTTCTATGCATCGCCAGCTCCTCTAGCCTCTTTGGCTTCCCCAAGTTACGAAAATTGCTTGATCATATTGAGGATAGCTAGACCCACATGGAGCAAGAGAAATAGAGGGAGGGCCACCATCTCAATCATATGTATCTGATGCAGTAAACACATGAGCATTGGTACATTGACTAAGGTGATTATGACTACATACTAACTCACTAATAGGATGACATCACCAGTTAGATATACCACATTCCTCTTCATGTTATTTGGGGAAAAAGTATGCAAAGGATGCAATATATGATGCTCCTCCCATGACATCCCATTATCAAGATTTGTACGAACATATATCTTGGGTATCTTTTCAATAACAGCTGCCAAAAGAGCTACCTCGATTACGATGGCCATTTTAGTTTGATTTCTCCCTTCCATTCTAGATTTAAAATTTTCTTGAGGATGAGAACATTTCTAAGTTTTAGGGTGGAGGGTGGGTGGTACGTCTCCATTTCACCCACATTATCTTTATTTTATGATTATTTTCATTTTAAAGTTGTGTATCTTACCTTCCGTAGTTAGTTTCATGTATTTTTTGTTATTCATTTTCAAAACATTTCATGATATAATTATGTGATAGTTGGCCAATATATCTATCCTACATTTCATGTCAATGCTAGAACCTATAGGGACACCTATGACCTTTATTTATATCACTTCCTAGAAATGATGGCAAGGCATATAGGATTAATTGAGATTAAATGCACTGTGTGCCTTGATGATCAGTCCAACATATTGTTGCAACGTCATTATATTGTAGGCTACATGACATAATTTATTTGATTGAAAATTTCATTCCTATGTGCTAAATTCTAATGTATGAGATGCACAAATTCAACCTCATCTACATTTCTTTCATCGTCACCTTATCCCTCCATCTACCAAAAAGACAAAAGAAAAAATCGTGCCAAACTCTAAGTTTGGGATGACACCCTCTCACTCACTCTCTATGCTTCTTCCATAACATTCTTATTTAATAGGGGCACACAACTAATAAAGGAAAGATGCTAATATGAAAAAATAAGAAAATACAAAAATCATCAATATCAAATTGAATAGAGAAGATAAATGCAATTTCTTCATGTCATGCCCCAATTTCACTCCTATTTGCACCCAAGCTTAGCAAAATCACACAAAATGCATCATTATAATGCTAAACAATGTTATTGTGTTGAATCTAAAAAGAATGTGTAATATTTAAAGCATCAGTGATGCTACATTACATGCATTGACTCAGAATAATGACTATCAAAGCCAAATAGAGGACATGTGTTCTGTGATTTCAAGAAATTGGGGTTGCTTGACAATAATTAAAGGTAGGGATCAACAGTGATAAGGAAAAAATGAGGATGATGGGCTTGCTGTATTATTTAGCAACTAACTATGATTTTGTGTCACTCAAGGATGAGCAATGTTGAAGTTTGGTTATTTGATAAATGCATATTCATTACAATTTTATTGCATGTTTTGGTCTAGCTTTATCATATTTTCCTAATTTATATATTTCTTTTTAGATTGAACTAGTTTACCATGCTTTAATTGGAAAATTTAGGACTATTATGGAAATTCTCACTCTTTTGTAGGGAAATACAATGATTTAGTCCAAGATAGTCACTACGACTCATTTTAGATCTCAATTTTCAAGATTGGAAGATATTTGAGGCTCATACACTCATTTTTCCTTCATCTAGAAGGTTGATCAATCAAATGGTTTCAACACTCGACCGATCGAGACTAAGAAAAAGTCCCTCAAATGGAAAATGGGTCAATTGACTCACCTAATGGATTGATAGAGTGTACCAAGACAAAATTTCAAAGAGCTTACTAATTTTTATGTGACTTGCAAGTCGATCAAATGGATTTGGTAGTCACTTGACCCAACTCCAGTAATATTCACCAAAGCAAGGACTAGTTGACCGACTGAACCAACAAGTTGACTGACCAAGCAATCTCTAGTGAGACTTATCAGTAGCCTCGACTTGTTGGACACTCTAGTCGGTCCATCGACAAACCAATAGAACTGATTTCAAAGCCCCTACCAGTCATCTCATCAATGGGAAGATTGACCTAAAAATTGATAAACCAACCACCTTAAGTGCCAGCCAGCCAACACAATTTCATCGGCTGATGAATGACACGGATCAGACAAATTTAGAAAGGCATTGTTGGCCCATAGGAAGGTATAATTAGTGGACCGAAGGTGCCCCTATATAAAAAAAAGTGAATACCCTAATGTAGGGGTATATTACCCTCTGTTCTATCATATCTCATATATCAAGGAGTGAAGAGAGAGAGATGAATGTTGTCTTACTTATGGATATGTAACATACTCAATCCAAGGTACATAAGCTTATCCTTCGTTCTTCTAGGCCCCTATTTGATTATGTGGATATCCAATCACCCTTCCCCTTTTTTAGTTAACTACCTTTGAATATCTAAATTTCACTGTGTTAGCGTATATGAAACCATAATTTGATCTTCAAACCCTAGATTGACTCATTTAGGGATCCTTAGAGATGAAGTCATATGATATTGCTACCTTAGTACCTAAATTGGGAAACGTATTAACGATAATGATTATCTAGATTACTTTACTCTGGATTGGTGAACTAGGATAGACTTGGGTATCATATAAGACTAGGATCGAGCTTAGGTGGTAGGTTTGGCCATTTGACTTAGTTCATTTCATTAAGTGAATGATTAATTCACAAAGGTAAAATTATAGCTATAGTAACCTCAAAACCCAAATCTAATCCCATAATCGAGTTCCTCATAGCTTAATTAGTCAACCCTAAAAATTTGGGGTCATTTGGACATCAAATGTGCCCCTAATTAGACCCTAATAGATTATGTATGCTTTTACACTAAAGCTTGGTTGGTTTTATTAATTTCTTTGTCTCAGTCTGGATTTTAGTCCAAGGACTGGTTCGACTCTTATGAGCAGCCCAGTTCGGGTAGCGGGACTCAGTCGCCCCCTACCTCTGAGCTTCTCGCGGGTGCCAAGCACATAGCACATGGATATTTCCCTGGTCTCTCCCTCACACTAGACTGAATGGTTCTTCATGATTTCTTCACCAACGGCCTCCCCTCTCCCTGTCAAGTCCAACAATCCTTACTTAGCCTCTATAGAACCCTAAATTAGAAACACCTATTTCTACCCTCGAGCAACCACCACTTCCCTTTTTCCCACTCACCGTTTCCCCACCAGGAGCCACCACATCCTTCTGTTCGCTCCATTTTTCATCCTCGGCACCCCCTCAACTGTCCTCGTCAGTCAATTGCACATGAAGCGCTTTGGAGCTAATGCCGACACAAGTCATCTTCTCCGCTGAGAAAGCTTGAAGCTACAAAGCTTTAAGCCACCTTGGTCTAATAGTGCCAGAGGTAACCATCTACGGACCTCCCTCTTTCATTCTGTACTTTTATTTTTCACCAAGTCATCCTCTACGCCTGAGTCGACAAGCTCACGGCTATCCCCTATTTTTCCCTTGTGGGCGTAACATGAAAATCACTAGTCCCATTGACCAGACAGGTTGTTGTAACAGACTCAATCCTAGGCACATATGCTTATCCTCTGTTCTTCTATAGGCCCCTATTTGATTATGTGGATATCCAATCTCCCTTCCCCTTTTTCAATTGACTACCTTTGAATATCTAAATTTCACTGTGTTAGTGTAAATGAAACCATAATTTGATCTTCAAACCCTAGATTGACTCATTTAGGGATCCTTAGAGATGAAGTCATATGATATTGCTACCTTAGTACCTGAATTGGGAAACTTATTAACAATAATGATTATCTAGATTACTTTACTCTGGATTGGTGAATTAGGATAGACTTGGGTATCATATAAGACAAGGATCGAGCTTAGGTGGCATGTTTGGCCATTTGACTTAGTTCATTTCATTAAGTGAATGACTAATGCACAAAGGTTAAATTATAGCTATAGTAACCTCAAAACCCAAATCTAAGCCCATAATCGAGTTCCTCATAGTTTAATTAGTCAACCCTCAAAATTTGGGGTCATTTGGACATCAAATGCACCCCTAATTAGACCCTAATATATTATGTATGATTTTACCCTAAAACTTGGTCAGTTTTATTAATTTCTTTGTCTTGGTCTAGATTTTGGTCCAAGGACCGGTTCGGCTCTTGTGAGTGGCCCAGTTCGGGTAGCGGGACTCAGTCGTCCCCTACCTCCAAGCTTCTCACGGGTGCCAGGCGCATAGTATAGGGATATTTCCCTGGTCTCTCCCTCGCGCTAGAGTGAATGGTTCTTCATGATTTCTTCACCAACGACCTCCCCTCTCCCTACCGAGTCCAACGATCCCTTACTTGGCCTCTATAGAACCCTAAACTAGAAACACCTATTTCTACCCTTGAGCAGCTGCAGCTGCCCTTTTTCCCACTCACTGTTTCCCCACCCAGAGCCACCGCATCCTTCCGTTCCCTCCAGATTTCATGCTTGGCACCCCCTCAACCGTCCTCGACAATCAATTGCACACAAAGTGCTTTGGAGCTACTGCTGACACAAGTCATATTCTGCGACGAGAAAGCTTGAAGCTACAGATCTTTGAGCCACCTTGGTCCAATAGTGTTGGAGGTAACCAATTACAGACATCCCTCTTTCATTCTGTACTTTTTTTTATCGAGTCGTCCTCTATGCCTGAGTCGACAAGATCACGGAAATCCCCTATTTTTGGTCACCGCCAGAGGGAGCTTCGACGCCTCCCTCTTTGGTTTTGGACTCTGAGACCCCTCGTAGATTGCTCCTGAGGTGAGGGTCGTATTGGGGTTCTCGCGGGGTGGCTAGGACCCCTGTTTGTTCTAATGCCTACGTCGTCATGTTCTTCTTTCCGTGACTTGGCTATGTTTCCCCTTGTTGTCGCCGCCCGTTTTGTCTCATCTACCAGTGACCTTCGGTCTTGTGTGGACCATTGGTTCCACAATGGCTAGCCAAAGATAGCTATTCCCCCGTCCTGTGAAGAAGCCGGGTCGAGCGCCCTCTGTCGACCTGAGCTCCAACAGGAGTCCATGGTGCGTGAGGTAGATGGATACCTCGGGTGAAAGCCATGTCTAGCCCATGGGACTAGTGATTTTCATGTTACACCCACAAGGGCAAAATAGGAATTTTGGTTCTATTTGACTCTGTTGACCCGAGTGATGTTTCTTGTGTATTTATCTATAGTCTGCATGACAGTGAGCCTTGATAATCCACATGTTTATTCAGGGGTAAAAATGTCATTTGACAATTCCATTTTTGCATTTAGCCAGAAATGATTTAAACTTGTAAATTTCATAAGAAATTATTTGTTTATCCAAATAGGGCATATATATACATTTTTGAAATTAGAAAAATATGAATGATTTATTGGGATAGGTTTCACGCCTAGATTTGCAACCTACTATAGGGTCAATTTCTAAGCAAAAGATTTAATACATTTTATATTAATTGAATAGACATATATTATGACTATGTTGAGACAACCCTGGCCCTATGCTTAGGAGGTGTTACTGAATATCTAGGTCTGATCATAAGGTATGTACATCCTCTATTTTATTTTGGGCATTATGTGACTGAAACCTACATTCATTTGAATGAGGCATCTCTTGAACTCTTAATTTCTATTTGAAATAATTTACTTGGACTTTCATATTTCCTGATCTTAATTCATTATAATCCTATATATGTTGAAATACTTTATTCATATGGGTCCTCACACCCCACTAGCTATGATTGCCTTTTTATCAAAAATTGACGGAATTACTAGTCTTGCCTCTCTATTTTATGCATGCTACATGTTTGACTAGAATATCTAGAATACTGGTACTTATGTACAACCATACTTATATAGGGTGTGTGTTTCCACCTGGGGTGTGCGTTTCCACCCTTACTTATTTTTAGGCCATGATCCTATGGTGTTATGGCCCTATTTTAGGTATATTTAGTCTACATTGTATGCATGCAAACATTTACTAATTTATATTGAGAATGTTGATAACTATTATGGCAAGGCTCTTTTATTATTATGATTGTGATCTAAATTTAATATGCCTCATTTCTTTTTTTACATTTCTCTCAAACTTACCTAATTGCAAATAGCCCCCTTCTTGTGGGAACGTCTCTTTTTGCACTTTTACCCCAATATAATGCCCAAAGTTTATTATGTGTACATACTCACCTTTGTTGACCTCTATATTTTTTCTTATGTTCTAGGTGATGTTCCCTTCAACCCAGGTTTAGGTACATTGGAAGACAAAGATGCTAAAAGATTGAATATATGGACTTGGACATTGAGGATAGCTTGGGATAGTTGGTTGCCTTCTACAACTGGCCTTATGTGTTCTTAGGTGTATACCTTTTATTTTATTTTTTGTTCCACCTTATATTGTGAGGAACAATTGTACAGAGAAAATTTTGTAACTGTGTAATAGTTTTGTTTCCGCTGCTTATTCATTATCATGCTCTATAATATGTACCATTTGAGAAATGAATGAAATTCCTCCTTTCCTTCTTACCTTTTTGGTATGTTTGGGATTGGATGGACTCATTCTTCAATTCAGTGAAGAGTGGACCCCCTATCGAGTCTCATTCTTTACAAAATGGTATCAGAGCCTAAGCAATCAGTAACTTGACTATTTTAAGTTATCCTTGGTTGACCCTTAATTAGATAGGTGACCCTTAGAGGTTATTGATAAACCTATTTCCTTGTAGTCAATACCAATTAGGGTTTTCAACCCCTGATTAATTTAGTCACTTACACTCCTCGACCCATCTATGTGAGCGTGAGTTAGTCTTTAGTAACCCTTAACACCCACACCTTCTTTATGGAGGTGGGATGAAGTCACATCAAACTGACTCTTATAGTGTTTGGTTTACATCTCATTATTTTTTAGGATATTAGCCTAAGAGCTATGAAGTGCAGATTGACTTCAATAGTCATACATAGGCATATTCTAGTTCTCACCTTAAATCCCTTTACCTTTGTTGTTCTCTAGCATGCCTTGCATACACCTACTATGGGGGTGCTGAAAACACATGAACTATAAATATAAAATTTCTGATGTAAATCTTAGGAAATTAGATGTTTCCCTTGTTACTAAGTTATGGTATGAATGAGCTTAGTTATTTTTAGGCATACCTTGCCTTCAATGTGAAGAATCACAACATAGATATGTCCCAAGACCACTCATCTAAGTTTTGGATACCATGTTTGATTAGTTTTTATGCCTCATACATGTGGTTTAGTGAATGGAAGCTATTAAGTATTGTATAATTTTCTTAGGAGTTTGCCTCTCTTGCCTCCATGGTGCAATTAGATTACCTAGTGAATGATGTTATTAGTAAATTTACTATATAGTTCATCTTGTCTTGTGATGGGACTATAGTTGTAAATCGCCAAGTGTAGAAGGAACACATATACCTTACTATAATTATTAGATGATCATATGACTCCCTTAGGTCTTGCAATGAGACTGTGCCAATTATGCTTAAGAGTGACATGGGGAATGGCAGATGTCTTACCTCGTTAAGGTTTGATGAATTTGACCATGTGTAATAGGAAACCCTTCTCCCTCCCATGTAAAAACATAGTTGAGGTGTAGTCAATTGCCCTATGAGGTCTGACGGATTAGACCCTTTAAGTAAAAGGATGTGCTGATAAAATAATAGTATGTGGTAGCTGAATTGGTTCTCTGGTTTTTTTTGGCACCAATTTAGGATTTTCACCGCAAGTTTTGCATCGTCAAACTTATTTTCATTATTAATTTATATATAAAAAAAGAAAAGTTCTCAGATTTTATTGATGGTTATTGGAACCAAGTCACCATCACAAGAAAGTTGAGTAGTAGAGAATCTCGTTAGTGAAGTACCCTTGGTTGGCATGTTCAACCCTAATACCCTAGGCCTACTACTGACATAGTTTCAAATATATATCAGACCTAGTGGATCCACCCTTTTCCCCTTAGGTTACACACTAAGTTATAGTTTAAGCCTTTTAAGGGGTGGAGTCTTGTACGATTTATTCATTAGGAATCAAACTAACTTGAGGAATGATCCTGATTAATAACAGTTACAAATAGTAAAACTTGGGTAACTCCTAGCAACAATGTCAAACATACGTAGAGGCTACCAAATCGGGAATCCTAGATGAGACTTGCTAATCATACCATCCTACATGTTACTTTGATGATTAAAATAAATTTAAAATTTTATCTTGAGTTATCGTTAGAGTATGTATTTATATCTTATAGGGGTAAAAGTAAAATTTCACATAGAAGATGAAAATAATATTCCATACCCCAAATTACTAATAATTTTATGGTAAGGGTGACTATATAGTATAGGCTAGGGTGAACATACTGAGTATGTTGGAATTTTTGAATACTTCCCATGTGACCATGATAAATAGGGGTGTAAGGGGACTGACTACACATTAATCAAAACATGTGTAATGTAATGTGTAAAGTTAACTCATGAATGAGAAATTCAATAAGTTTCATATAACACACTATAGTGCTCATCCATGAATGAGAAAATTTGTTGGAAAATAAAACCCTCAACTTACACCTCAACCCTAATATGCCTATTAAAGTATAAGTGTTGTCTTAGTCATGTAACACATCATAATTTGACCCCCATGATAAAATCTATATATATAATTCAATTTAAGATATAAACCCTAATACTGGAAGGAAAACAAGACATATATGCACATCATACATAAATTGGTTATTATAAATAATAATGATTATGATGATGATGTTGAGGATGATGATGATGATGATGGTGAGTAGATGGTGATGATGATGTTGAGGATGATGATTTTGATGATGATGATAACAAGGAAAATGATGTGGACCATGATCAAAGAATAGAAAAATTATGATATCATTTAGGTAGTCCCGATGGATACAAAGTGGTCGACATAATCCTAGGTCTTGTTGAACTTTTCTAGCCCAACATCTAACATAATCAAATTAATGGATCCATGACACATGGAGACATATAGTTTCACCTTGAGAGTAAACCATAAGTGTGACATGAATAGTATGTTATAACCCCCTACATTAAATACACTAGAAATTTATAACTTGGTTAAAATTAAAATTTAGTATACCATACCACAAGTGGATGGATTTCGGGGACAAAATCCCTTTTAAGGGGTGGAGTGTTGTAACATACTCAATCCCAGGCACATAGGCTTATCTTCCATTCTTCTAGGCCCCTATTTGATTATGTGGATATCCAATCTCTCTTCTCCTTTTTCAGTTGACTACCTTTGAATATCTAAATTTCACTGTTTTAGAGTAAATGAAACCATAATTTGATCTTTAAACCCTAGATTGACTCATTTAGGGATCCTTAGAGATGAAGTCATATGATATTGCTACCTTAGTACATGAATTCAGAAACTTATTAACAATAATGATTATCTAGATTACTTTACTCTACATTGGTGAATTAGGATAGGCTTGGGTATCATATAAGACTAGGATTGAGCTTAGGTGGCAGGTTTGGCCATTTGACTTAGTTCATTTCATTACGTTAATGATTAATGCACAAAGGTTACATTATAGCTATAGTAAACCCAAATCTAAGCCCATAATCAAGTTCCTTATAGTTTAATTAGTCAACCCTCAAAATTTGGGGTCATTTGGACATCAAATGCACCCCTAATTAGACCCTAATAGATTATGTATGATTTTACCCAAAAGCTTGGTTGGTTTTATTAATTTCTTTGTCTCGGTCTGGACATTGGTCCAAGGACCAGTTCAGCTCTTGTGAGTGGCCCAGTTCGGGTAGTGGGACTCAGTCGTCCCCTACTTCTGAGCTTCTCACGGGAGCCAGGCGCATAGTACATGGATATTTCCCTAGAGTCTCCCTCACGCTAGACTGAATGGTTCTTTGTGATTTCTTCGCCAACGGCCTCCCCTCTCCCTGTCGAGTCCAATGATCCCTTACTTAGCCTCTATAGAACCCTAAACTAGAAACACATATTTCTACCCTTGAGCAGCCGCCGTTTCCCTTTCTCCCACTCACTGTTTCCCCACCTGGAGCCACCACATCCTTTCGTTCACTCTAGATTTCATCCTCGACACCCATTCAACCATCCTTGTCAATCAATTGCACACAAAGTGCTTTGGAGCTATTTCCGGCACAAGTCATCTTCTCCGGTGAGAAAGCTTGAAGCTACAGAGCTTTGAGCCACCTCGGTCCAATAGCGTCGGAGGTAACCATCTACGGACCTCCCTCTTTCATTTTGTACTTTTATTTATCACCGAGTCATCTGCTATGCCTTAGTCGACAAGCTCACAGCTGTCCCCTATTTTGAGCTGCCGCCGAAGGGAGCTTCGATGCCTCCCTCTTTGGTTTTAGACTCCGGGACCCCTCGTAGATTGCTCCTGAGGTGAGGGTCATGTTGGGTTCTCGTTGGGTGGCTAGGACCCTCATTTGTTCCAACACCTATGCCATCGCGTTCTTCTTTCTGGGACTGGGCTCTGCTGCCCCTTATTGTCGCCACCTATTTTGCCTCAACTGCTAGTGACCTTCGATCTTGTGTGGACCGTTGGTTCCACAATGTCTAGCCGAAGATAGCCATTCCGCCATCCTGCGAAGAAGTCGGGTCGAGCACCCTCTGCTGACCTGAGCTCCAAAAGGAGTCCATGGTGCATAAGGTAGATGGATACCTTGGGTGAAAGCCCTGTCTGGCCCATGGGACTAGTGATTTTCATGTTACGCCCACAAGGGCAAAACATGAATTTTGGTTCCGTTTGACTCTGTTGACCCGAGCGATGTTTCCTGTGTATTTCTCTATAGTCCACGTGACAGCGAGCCTTGATAATCCACATGCTTATTCAGGGGTAAAAATGTCATTTGACAATTCCATTTTTTTCATTTACCCAAAAATGATTTAAACTTGTAAAATTCATAAGAAATTATTCGTTTATCCAAACAGGGCATATATATACATTTTTGAAATCAGAAAAATATGAATGATTTATTGGCATAGGTTTCATGCCCAGATTTACAATCTACTATAGGGTCTATTTCTAAGAAAAACAATTAATACATTTTATATTAATCGAATGCACACATATTATGACTAGGTTGAGACAACCCTGACCCTGTACTTAGGAGGTGTTACTGAATATCTAGGTTTGATCATAAGGTATGTACATCCTCTATTTTATTTTGGGCGTTATGTGACTGAAACCTACATTCATTTGAATGAGGCATCTCTTGAACTCTTAATTTCTATTTGAAATCATTTACTTGGACTTTCATATTTCCTATGCTTAATTCATTATATTCCTATGGATGTTGAAATACTTTATTCATATGCGTTCTCAGACCCCACTAGCTATGATTGCCTTTTTATCAAAAACTAACAGAATTACTAGTCTTGCCTCTCTATTTTATGCATGCTACATGTTTGACTAGAATATCTAGAATAGCGGTACTTGTGTACAACCATACTTATATAGGGCATGCGTTTCCACCCGGGGTGTGCGTTTCCACCCTTACTTATTTTTAGGCCATGATCATATGGTGTTATGGCCATGTTTTAGGTATATTTAGTCTACATTGTATGCATGGAAACATTTACTAATTTATATTGAGAATGTTGATAATTTTTATAGAAAGGCTCTTTTATTATTATGCTTGTGATTTGAAATTTAATATGCCTCGTTTCTTTTGTTACATTACTCTTGAACTTAACTAATTGCAAATAGCCCCCTTCTTGTGGGAACATCTCTTTTTGCACTTTTACCCCAATATAATGCCCAAAGTTTATTTTGTGTACATACTCAGCCTTTGCTGACCTCTATGTTGTTTCTTATGTTTTGGGTGATGTTCCCTCCCACCCAGGGTTAGGTACATTAGAAGACAAAAATGCTAAAAGATTGAATATATGGACTTGGACATTGAGGATAGCTTGGGATAGTTGGTTTCCCTCTGCAACTGGCTTTATGTGTTCTTAGGTTTATACCTTTTATTTTTTTTTTCGTTCCACCTTATATTGTGAGGAACAATTGTATAGAGAAAATTTTGTAACTGTGTACTAGTTTTGTTTCCACTGCTTATTCATTATCATGCTCTGTAATATGTACCATTTGAGAAATGAATGAAATTCCTCCTTTCCTTCTTACCTTTTTGGTATGTTTGGGATTGGATGGACTTATTCTTCAATTCTGTGAAGAGTGGACCCCCCCCCCCCCCCGAGTCTCATTCTTTACAGGATATCATCAAACCTAATACTACAAAAATAAAGATTTATTTCCAAAGATCATTGTCCTTACTTCTATCTAACTTCTATGGCATGACCCTTTCTTCCTATCCTAATATTGATGTTTTTTCCATGAACATGAGCAAGTAGTTTCCATGCTAGGACATAAGGAGTAGCCCCATCACTAGTATTTTATTTCATTATTATCAAGCTTGTTTTAGTATGAATTCTTAGATTGCTTCCAATTTATTAATTCGTGTTCTTCGAACTGATTCAACTAACTTGTTTGATAAATATTAGACGTAGAGATGTGAAAATCATATTAGATTCCAAATTGAATGCATTGAACAACGGATGAGATCTCGAAACAATTTCTCTAGGATGATCAGTTCATGATCCATGGGTAACGAGACCTTAAGCCCCTTAGGAAATCAATCCTTGTTCAATCTATATCATGAACGGGAATGGATTCACATGTTCCTAATCTAAAAACCATAATTGAAGCAATTTGTAACAGTTATATGATTATGTAGGTGGTGTTGGTGAAGTCATATGTCATAGTGTCTTTATTCCTAGATTTATTCATCTATTTGTGATTCTTTTTATTCTATACCTTTTAGTTTAATCGCCTATCAATCAAACATTTCCTAAGTATTGATCTTGACCTACTAAATTCTATAAAGGCTTCTTAGTAAAGTTTCCTCTTGGGGTTTACCCTATTAGTGATATTGAAATAAGATTTGCATCTTTTCAGGTGAGTAGTATTGCATGTAGAAATATGATAAAACTCAAGGTTAATCGCCTTAGGATAATTTCTCATGTAGTTAGACATTACATCACAAACCATCCACAATAATTTAAGTATATACTACACTATTTAGTTTTCTCTATACTTTAAGCAAAATAAGCAAGTGATATACATCAAAGTACACAATTCCAAACATTACTAATATTATTTCTTTAATCCGTAATGGAAAGTAAATTATCTATTCTATTTGTAAAATATAAATCCACCATGGTAAGGGTGTGTAAATCCTCTTTATTATTGGTAGGGGTGGGGAGTTCATATATTAGTCCATAGGCCTAAAATACATGTCATACATGAGCGCATGTGCTGAATTCATACCATATATTTAAAGTTCCATATATACTTATTTTAGTTTACCAATTCAATGCCAAATTCTTTGTAAACCTAGAGATCAACATTTTAGGGACACTAAATAATGATAAAATGGAAACTACCCAATTTGCATCCAAAATTCTAATAATTATCTATATAGGCCAAGAGTTGACTTCATAGGTGAACTTACAAGTTTTACTCTCAACATTAGTTCAACTGTAGAAAATATTAACTACTTTAAAATTGTCAAGCTAATATAATATTGTGTTGGCTGGAGGGTTGAAATGGTTTTATAAGCATAATTCTTAACTCCTAATAATCAAACACAACTGAAATGCAGTATTAGGAATTAGGACATGCTAGGGGGGGACTAAAAACAAGTTACCCATTATAGATTAAGAAGACATGAAAAGAACATTTTCCTTGTATTATTAAGCAAAGTACACTACTACATATATCGATTACATGGTTCAAAACATTAATTAAAGTTATAAAATTAAATCAAATAGTGGACCATAAACTAAATGTTATATTACTATAAAATAAAAATGATAGACTACAACATTGTCTATCACATTTGCACTCTACCATGAAACTAGGATTACTATCAACCAGAGAAACATAGATATAACCACTCTATCTCAATACAAACACACAAATATCTAATTGCTTCTAGAATTTATTTTTGTCATGATGTTGTTGAGGACAACCTAAAAATGTTTTCCAATAGAGAATGAACTATTGAATCTAGAAATGAAATATCTATTTAACATGAATAAGATTAAAGGAATTCTTATAATAATAAAGACAAGATAGGTAATGGACATGGAAATTGTACTTTGATACAAGTAGGTATACTATCCAATTGAATACAATGATTTAAATGTTATATTAATTAAATGATATGCAATAGAAATATATTTAAACTAACTCATTCTTAATCAATATAGTTATTCTTCATTATTGTATGCCCTTGAACTACATGAAGTGCACCACTTGCGTGAAACCCTCAGTGTGAAAATATGGACTCTACGCAAGTCTTAGGAAAAAATAAACCCTAAGAGTAATACTAAACTAGGTCCCTTGTCCATAACAAGGATCACAATGCCTGGCCTTGAGGCTAAATGATAATTACTAAAATGCACATGTTCGCTAATCTTGGTAATGCAAGTGGATTGTAAAGGACTTTGAATTAAACTTTCCTATACAGTCCAAGGATAACACTCTACATGGTGTGTATTAAGAAGGAGTTTCTAATCCTCTCACTACATGAAAAAATGTCCAACTAGGTATGGCTAGACTCTCTAACTTATGTTGGACATTCTAACAATAATAAAATGATCTTTCCACTTATGTTGTATTTCCCACACCACCATCATGATCTATCATACTCTACCTTAAAATATACTAGTGTTAAGTCATTTCATTCATCACAATACAAATCTCCACAATTGATCCTATAGTGTTCAAGGCATCTATGGTTTAAGCTACATAGTTGAAATTAACACCATGTCACAAGTTTCCATCAATATCTACTTGCATTTGCTACACCATTTCTCATATTACTACATTTTTCTCTCACTAAAATATTTAGCATTTATCATTGTGTAAAATTCCAAATTTATATATCCACCTCTAATATCTCATCTAAGACTTAACTTACATCATAGAATCCCACTCAAGATAAAATAGAAATAGTTTTTGGTTTCTAAAAAATTACATTATAGTGAAATGATGCAAATTTGGGAAACTATGTGCTTCTGACATTCAATTTATTTGGGTATCCAACTAATTCCATCTATATAAGAAAAAATAATATTAAATATAAGTTTCAACATTTAAACTCATTCAATGTATGAATTCATGTACAATTTTCTATTTACATTAAGAGTAGAAAGAACATATGTGAATATTAAGAATTTCTCTTTAGAGTTTAAATTCATATTTTTTAAAATCAATATTAATTCTCAAACTATGTAAAACCTTTATCAAGATCAAACACAACTCTCTAGTCAGATTTTAAGGAGAAAATATAGAAATTTTCTCAAAACCAATGTTCAAGCCTTTCCATGTATAAGCTTAACTCCCTATTGGGTAGAGGAATAAAAGTTAGAGGTACAAAATCCTAATCAGGTTACTAAGAATGAATTCATTCATCATAAAGGTATATAAAATAGACAAAAACACGATGAGAGATCATCTTATATAGTATCATTATTTGAATTCCTTACTCTCATTTCATTTACTCTTCCCTAATATCCTAGAATTTCAACTAAAGAAAAGTCATATATTCTCTAGGGTTTATGTTGGGTGGAATAGTGTTAAAAATATATAAGCCATTGTTATATGAAATTTTACAATTAGTTTATTTTTATTCATATTATATGATTATATCAAAATGTATCTGTAAGAATTCAAAAGTCATCCATCTTACTGATAGGTCACAATGGCCTATGATTTTTGTGTCCCAAAAAGGTTGTTTGTCATTAACAATTTCTTTCACATGTGAGTTTGAATCACTAGAGACTATTTTGACCTTCATTTGGTTGTGACCAACCATCAAAATACTCACGTGTCCATGTCATCACAACCTGCCAACATTGACATGTTAGTCTGACTTGTCTACAAGTAGAGTGAGTTATCATTTTATCAAAGGAGAAATTTACCAAGTGTATCTTTTTGAACTCTACTCAATTGCAACCCAAACCAAAAGCTTAAATATATGTAATTAACTGTATAATACATAATTTTGATGCTACTAGTGACTATTAAGAACTTTTAGCTAAACACTAAAATTGTTACATAATATTATGGTTACATCATTATACTTCAACAAATTTAACAAAAAACAAACTTTTGACCTAAATTTATGGATTTATTTTTTTTATTCCTCAAATACAAACTCGTTCAAACACTAAAACTAATATTTCGAAGAAGTATTTATATAACCAAATGTTATATCTCTAATTAAATATGTCAAAAAGGAAAAATTAACAAGAATAACTTCACTAAGAACAAATTATAGTTAATATTTTACCCGATCCAAAAAAAAGAACAAATTATAGTTTAGGATTTCACTAATTGGTGGATCCTTGGCGAAGTTAGGGTAATGGAAACACATTTTAATATAAATTATTTAGAAATATTCATGATGGAAATGATAGTTTATCTAAAGATATTAAAGTTAATGATTGTTTGGAATTTATCATGATATTTTAAGGATCTCAATATAGTTCATGTTTTACTTATTGTTATTGAAAAAACTCCAACAACAAACTTATTTAACTAGCAGGGGTGAATAATTTTCATGGTAGGAGGTGTAGACCTCATACCAACATTGCTAGGTAATGGTGACCAAGATCTTGTCTTAAATGATTGACCCTTGTGATGGTGAAGAATGGATTGGTCCCAATATGCATATGTTGATTACAGAGGAACCAAAATTTGCAATATAGTAAGATACCCTTGATGCCAAGAGAAGCTTGAGGAATACTTACTCAAGGTGAAGAACCCCTAGAGAAAGAGATCCACGGCACATCCTTCGTTGTCTCTACTTGTTATCATTGGGAGTAGTAGGTAGTGGTAAGGAGTTTTAGGGGCATACAATGGTGATTTGGCAGTTGAATAGTTTACTAATTAGAGTGAAAAATCTTAGGGAGATTCAGAGGTGTCTTATGGAATTTAACTTTGATGGATAACTTAGACCTTGAGTAATTTCATAGTGGCTATATTGGATGAGGCATGGGTGTTCCTAGGGGAGAAGAAGGTAATGAAGACCTAGAATATATGATTAAATTTTAGGAATTTTAGGTCAGCATGCCGCTCATTTGAGCATAATAACATAATGGTCTCCCATTTCCCAATATGGAAGACACATAGGTTTTAGTGCACAACTAATTTTGATATGAGGTTCACCCCCTTGTGTTGAAGGAAGGATCACCACATGTCATAATCTTTGGAAATATCTCAAGGTTTCAAGAATATCCATCCTTGGCACACCTGGATTTGTGCTAAATCCCATCAACGATACTTCTTTTTGGAAATATACCTTTAACTGTATGTGAAAAATAGTAAGGAAGTGGAAAGGGGAGGTGAGTACTTGAAATTATCTATTATCAAACCTATCTTGGTATTTAACTTTCATAGTAGCCAGGATGTGCTCCTTGAATTATTGGTTTCCATTTCCTAGCCTTTAAATAGATGAAATCAATGGCTAAGAAATATCAAGTGAGCTAATTTCCTTTAAATTCCAACCTCATATCCCTTATCTTACAAAATTCATAGAAAATGTCTTATAACTTAGTATTCTTTCTATAATTTATTGAAATTCTCAAAAATATGTACTAAATCATAGAACCGTATAATCTAACTTTTGGTGCATAGTTATAGAAAATTCATATATAATTTATAATATTTGTTTCATACATAATATAATAATAAATTATTTTAAAAACTTGTGAAATGGAGTTTTCTTTTTAAATCAGTAAATTTATAAAATAAGTTCATATCAATATCTAAGAGCAATATATACATATATACATGTGTGTGTACATATATAGAGTCAGGCTAGAATACACTCGAGTGTACGGATCACACGCTACACTCAAGTGGTATTTGAATATCAAGATTGTTTTTTTTCTTCAAAATGTAAACCATTGATATTCATTATCATACTATAATTAGGGGACATACAAATTTTGAGTTTATTTGGATGAGTGTAAGTCACTCATCCAAGGGCAACAAAATTGACACATAAAACTAATTTGAAATGTATACTTTTTGTGGTCTTCATAACATGAGCTATACATATCCAAATTGGCTCAAATTTTGTATATGTGTTGTTCACGAGATGTTCAAGAAGATCAATGGATTAGATTTTTTCAAAAAAAAATATTACATCATGAAAAACTACTTGAGTGTATTTCGCTCTGGATACACTCGAGTGTATTCTAACCTGACTCTCTCTCTCTCTCTCTCTTTCTCTCTCTCTATATATATATATATGTGTGTATATATATATGTATGTATATATATGTATATATATATGTATATATATGTATATATATAATATATACATATACATACATATATATACTTATATATATAGAGTCAGGCTAGTGTACACTCGAGTGTACCGGAGGCACCGTACACCTCAGTCATTTTTAAAGATCCAATACCTTTTTGAAAATCTAAACCATTGATCTTCTGAAATATCTTAAGAACATACCATATAATAAATTTTAGCTCATTTGGACACTTATAGGCCGTGCATCTAAAGGATGCAAAAATCAGGCATTTCAAATTAGTTTTGTGCGTCAATTTTGTTGCCCTTGGATGAATGACTTACATTCATCCAAATGAGCTCAAATTTTGTATGTGGCCTATTATTATTGTAACCATTAAGATCAATGGATTAGATTTTAGAAAAACATGGTCTAGATAGGAAAACACCATTGAGGTGTACAGTGTGATCTGTACACTCGAGTGTATTCTAGCCTGACTCTCTCTCTCTCTCTCTCTCTCTCTCTCTCTCTCTCTATATATATATATATATATATATATATATATATATATACGCTGACAAGGAGTGGCTCAAGTGGTCAAGCGTGGTGTCTCCTCATGAAGGTACCCGAGCTTGAATCCCAGTTGCCGCCTTGATTTACTACCCTCTTGGGCATTCGGCCTCTGCCATGGGTGTGGGAGAGGGGGGAGAAATCTTCATATGTATACACATATATATGTATGTATGTATATATATATATATATATATATATATATATATATATATATATATATATATATATATATGCATATATATGTATATACACACATATATATACATATATATGTATATACATACATATATATACATATATATACATATATAAACATATATATATTTATATATTTATATATATATATATTTATATATATATGGGTTCATCTTTAATACACGAGCGGGTAGCTACCTGCACACCCTTCCTGTCACTTTTTTTTTAAATCGCAATTATAGAGGAGCATTTTATCTAGCTCCCCAAAAAAATTCATCCAAAAATAATATCATTTTCCCCACCAAAATAAAAAAATACGTCCACATATTTATTGATTGTATATTTTCTACGCAGTTACTTTTTTATTCATATAGTTACTTTTTTTGTCAATACAGTTACTCTTTTGATCTTAGAGTTATTTTTGTGTATCATATAGTTACACTTTTGGATGTGCGGGTAGCGAAAAATTAGGCTGCCCACGTGGGTATTGAATGAACGCCCTATATATATATATATATATATATATATATATATATATATATATATATATATATATATATATATATATATATATATATATATATATATATATATATATATATGGTATGTATGTCCTGAGAGCCAATCATGGGATGATTGGTGGGATACATTAAGATTGATTTGATAAAGATCAAAGGCAAGCTTCCAATTCTTTCTGGTTCAGTCATATGAGATAATGATAAAACAAATTGAATGTCTAGAGAATGACAATACTCAATGACGTGTGCTTTCAGGTTAAGGACCTGATTGATGAGATCATACAGATGCTAAGAGTTTGTACATTCTTATTGTGTCCCTAGTCGGATGTCATTGTGGAAGGTATCTAGACAGCAATGACACACAAGACTAGATTGTGGTGTTAGTTGATGACAAAATCTCATTAGTCATGATATGGAGATATCAAACCAAACACATAGGTACTTGTTGGAGAACAAGTATACCGGACAAACCCACCGTGAGTTTGACACATGGAACCATGACATGGTAGTCACATTCAGTTCTCACAGTGATGGTGGTGAGTGTGATTCTATGACCTGAAATCACTACACTCAACACATGTCATTGGGCACACTTTGACATCATCAAACACAGTCTTAAAACATGTGTTGTTATAAAGGTGATGATTGGGTGGCTTTGACACATGGGGCTTTTGAGGGGTGAGTGATAGATAAGGGATTTGTCCCTCCTGAGGGAGTTTGATATCCATGGCCACTTGATGAGTAGGATTGAGATAGGCGTGCGCACGCATGTGTGAATCAGTATGTGATATTGATGTCATACATATCTCCTCCAATCTACTCTGAGATCAAGAAAGTGAATGAACATTGACGGGATGACTATTCCATGCCTTGAGTTCATTCGGGATATCAGTGACAAAGGAATTATACGTTCACTGTAACACCATTCACAGATTGTAGGATTGAAAGTTGTTCTCTAACTTTCTATTTCACTTGGGTAGCACTGATGTGCGACTAGGCACCGCTCTTTGCTTGTGAAGTCATAAGTGTTATGGTCTTTCACTACCAACGTGAAATGGACATGTAGGGTCACACACATAGGATTTAACCTAGAAGAGGAGTTTATCCACAAATGATGTTTAGATTGATTACTAAAGGAGTTTAGTAGTTCAATTAAACGCTCAATAAATTGATAGCTCAATATCATAGTGTTCAAGGTGTTGGACCTATTGATTAGAGTATCAGATTGATTGAAACTACAATTGACTGATTTTGCACAGTCTACACTTCCAACCGATCGACTCATGTGATGAACCGATCGACTCAGGTTAGTGAACCGATCAGCTCATGTGATGAACTGATCGACTCAAGGCAAGCTGAACTGACCGGTTCAAGAGTTGAACTGATCGACTCAACTGGTCTAACTGAGATCGTTTGGAAAGTCAGAAGACTATTTTGCAAATACAATTTGTTTCACTTGTACAAATTCGATTTGGACAAGGATTAATATTTGATTAATTAGAGACAAATATGAAAGTCAATTTGAGTTGGACCAGGATCACGAACCGATCGGCTCAGAAGTGAACCGATCGGCTCAGGTGCCCCAACCGATCGGTTGAGGTGTGAACCGATCGGCTCAACTCCCCAACCAACTGTTTCATGTATGAAACGATTGGTTCAGGTGGCGTAGTTGGTTGTTTTTGTGGAAAATTTCGAACCCTTCTACTCCTACTTTAATCCCACATTGCCCCGGGTAGAGAACCTTATCCCATGACTCTCCTATATATATAGGGGTAGTGGGGGATTCTCAAACAACAACTAAGTGCACCAGTTGCTCTGTAAAGTTGTCGTTCTCTCTAGTTTTGGTAATCGAGAGAGAGCCCGAGCAAGTACTACCCGATAAGGGAGGCACAGTAAGGGAAAGACAACTGCAGAATAGTGAATGGTAGCAGGAGAGTGTGTCAGTAACTAGTACACTGATAGGAGGGTGCGACTCCTTTCGATTCCTTATGGGACAAGGAGATCGGAGTTCCAGGTGGTCCATGTAGACTACTTCAGAGGCAGGAGACTTCTGCCACTCGGAGGATAGTTGTCAATCCCGACAGTCCCGGTGAGACCAGGAGCTGCACAGATGTTGTCCAAGACCGGAGGTGAAGACTGCGCAAGCCGCAAGGTAACGTCGACAAGCAATCCTCGGGACAAGGTATGCCTCTACAAACCATCCTTCATATTGTATAGACGTTGATGTGATTCCTTTATTCTGGGTTTGGGAGAAGAAAATTTTTGTTTCCGCTACCTTCTCTGTCTCCCCCAAAACCCAAAAGTGGTATCAGATCCACGTCAACTGCTCTATGCTTTAGGGTTATCGATATGATCGATTTTTGTTTGTCTCCTTTATTTATTACATATGATGCAAATAAAATTGGCTTTATGCATGTTCAATCCTAAATCTCCAAAATCCCAATATACATATATGATATTTAATATGAATTCACTCGATACACGTCACCCTTAAATGAGTTTTGTGGTGGATGTATAGCGTGGTTATGGACAATAAACCCTATGTATGTGTGCTTGGTTGTATGTGGTTGCTTGCATCTCGGTCTGCAAACCGATTCCCTATCTTCTATTCCTGATGTAACTCGAGATAACTCTAGATTTCTTTCCTACCTTTGTTCCCCCCGAATGTAACTTGGGGTTTCCCAATTCAAATGTAAAATATGATAGACATTTTATTTCCTGTTATGTCAAAGAACGGTGGACAATATGATGATGACTAAGATGATCGGTTCAAGGAGTAAACCGATCAGTTGGCGATCCAGATAACCGGTTCGAGGAGCGAGACGATCGGGTGGCAGCCATGAAGAGATGCATGACGACCAGGCGAACCGATCGGTTGGAGGAGCCAACCGATCGACTGGTGGCACCCAGACGATCGACCTGATGGCGAGCTGATCAATCATGGAGATGAGTTGATCAAACCCAGTAAAGGCAAAGCACAGAGTTCATCTTGTACATGTTGCATGTGATGCGGACCTAGATGACCATGATTCCTCTTGGCTCGATGAATCACATTAGGATGGCCATAATCATCACTTTTATCGTTTTGCATGTTTTCTATGGGATATAGCATGTATATGATACGTACTATGTATTGTGGTGATTGGATATGTATATGTACCTATAAAACCCAAATCCCTCATTAAATATTAAAGTTTTAGATGCCTTCCAAATGTGATACATGTGAAAAACTTGATCGGCCAATTGTGGGCACGCCCTAGCGTGGTGCACCGTCTATCTCGTGGAAGTGTGAAGGATGGATATGTGGGTCTGCCCTAGCAGGGTGCATATTCATCATGTTGGCTTTGGGTCAGACTTAACAAGGTGACCTAGATAGGATCTAGCACCTTGAGGCATGGAGGTGATCATGGTAAGGAGTTGCATATGACATCTTTCAAGAGTTGCATATGATGCAATTGGAAAGAGTTGCCTACCTGGAAGATCTAAGTTGTGGGTGACAGCCCTACCTGGTCCATGACTCAGAGGATTTCAGGATCTTGACCCACTAGAAGATTGTACACTGCAATCTTCCAAATTGATGGTGAGGGCTATCAATTTGAACAAAAATAGTGGGAGCGATAATTAATTAAAGTCCTAATTATATCGTCAACCTTTCAAATCAATCAAATAAGTCAAAATTGAGTTTTGGACTAAATTGCATATATTTCCTTTTGTACAATAAATGGCTAATCAATAATAATCACTTTATTTGCGATCGGTCTTTGAGACCAACAAATTAAATGGGAATAATTCCATGACTGGTTAGGACGTTGAGAAGTGTTCTCAATCGAAGAGAGAAAGCTCTAAGTCCTAGTTATACCAGAACCAGATGAACTCGATCCCACCACACCAATGGCTTAAAGGATGCTTATGGAAGCATACCGAAGATGCCATTGATGATGAGTGCTTAATGTTTTATTCTCTGAACTATGAGTTGCAGAGATAGCATGAGACATATGATTTCTCCAAGACACTGTCCTAGTATGTCATGATAGAAGGAGATCCAGTAAGGTATTCACACACTCAATGTGATTGGGTATGTGGAAAAACCTGACTAAGAAGGGATTCCCTCTAAGCCAAGAGTTGGCTATTGGTATGATACTGCAAATGTTGCGAGAATCATACAGTTCATGATGAACTACAACATGAACAACTTTGACAAGCATTGATAGAGTTGTTGTACATGTTAAGGATAGTAGAGGCAAAGATGAAGAAAGACAAACCCTAACCTTTGATATGATCAATGAAGGGTAAATCTTAAAAGGCAAGGACAAAGGCAAAGCAAAGAAGCATTCTGATGCTAGCCAACAATCCAAGCTGTCTTCAACCTCAAGGCACATGGGAGGGTGAACGAGGGAATTGCACTCTATATCTGAAAGAACAAAAGAAGAATGAGAGGATGTATATCTCCACCTAAGGTATCATGAAATGAACCACTTCTCAGGTATATGATACCAAGATGAAGATCTGACATATATGATATGTAAGATCTACAAAGAAGTGATGACCCATGTGAAAGGACCAAGAAAGAAGTACTCATCATTGGAGCAAGTGTTGCTGCCATAGATAGGAGTACCTTTCAGTTTATTTCATCCTAAAGGGCATGAAATAGAGTTGAGATCTGTTGTTTCAATTTGCCAATAGAAACACTTTATTGTTGCATCCTGTAATGACAAGATGACTATCAATATAGTTGATGTTTCAAAGATATGATCTTTGTGGCAATGCCTTGTTTACCTTGTGGTACTTGGTATGCATAAGATAAAATTATACCTAAAAGTTGTTGATAACTCAAACAATCAAATTAGCATAAATCATGAGAAATTCATTTCTAGTTTCCATATGATGGATAAATCTAGACTCTTTTGGTTAGAGAACCAGTAAGAGACATGAATCTCTTAGACATGATTAATCAATCTTCACTAGTGGTGGTGGGAGAATGATTATCCTATTAGCTATAATACATGTGATGTATTTACATATCTATTGGAGCAAATGCTAATACTTCAAGCGGTGTTTAGAGAAATACCAAATATGAATATCTTGAAGTGTTCAAGAATATCATAGATGAAGTACGAATTTGGTAAAGTATTAATTCTTGATGAGATCAATGAATGAAATACTTGGACCAAATGTTTGAGGTCCTTATGAGTGATTATGATAGTGTATCATAGTAAGCTCGTGATTAAGGCATGGTGATGTCTAAATCAAGAAGGAGTCATACTCTAAGGAGTTAGAGGATTATTATCAAATAACTAAATTTCTTCTTAAATAAAGAATACCCTACATTAAAAGGACATTAAGAATCACAAAGAGTTGTGAGTTCTTATATCCTTGACAATGGTGATGTCTAAATCAAGAAGGAGTCATACTCTAAGGAGTTAGAGTATGATTATCAAATAACTAAATTTCTTCTTAAATAAAGAATACCCTACATTAAAAGGACATTAAGAATCACAAAGAGTTGTGAGTTCTTATATCCTTGATAGATACACCTCAATTATCTATGTGATAAGTCGGTCATGTGATGAATCAACTATCTAGATGAATATGAGGAACCGGATTTAGAGTTATGGTTTATGACCATTACATCCTAAATGACTTCCATGTGAACCATAATGTATAACCTTGATGGTAGCACCCATTGGGATGAAATCCATAAGTGTGAATGAGTCTTAAGCGTTAAGACACATGGATAACATTTTGAGAAGGATGATGCTTGTTAATTGCAACTTAATGACTAAGAGATTTGGCATACAGATACTAAAATTGCATTCCTATGAGGAATAAGACAAGGATGTATACGTGACACAACCTATAAGTTTTATGAATCTATAGTACAAATAAAGTCTATAAGTTACAATGGACTAATCAATATGATTGATTGAGTACAAGCAACTCAGAACTGTGACCTTTACTTTGATAATATAGTCAAAGGGTTTGACTGATATGACAAAGATAAAGAGAGATCTGTGATTTAGTGGGAGTGTATTCACATTCCACATGTTGATGTGAAATGGAAATGTTATGGAATGGAAATCCAAAGTGGAAATTATCTTTAAGGAAGATAGAGACATTTCCTATGTGATAGGAATAGAGATCTATAGAGATAGTTCTCGAAAACCTCTTGACCTAAAAAGAGAGAGCATACATTGGCAATCTATACTGAAGGGTTCAGTATGCACAAATTTAGTGGGAGAAAACTTGTCCATGTTACATGGAGTTGGTATCCCAAGGCCAAGTGTCCAATTCTTATGAATAATCGGAACACTAAGAATAGATATGGATCTATCATGTATGTAATCATCCCATTATCTTGCATGTATGAACATAGCAAGAATAAAACACATTCATCTTCTTGTATGTAGGACATGACAAAATGATATGTTCATCCTAATAACTCGTATGTGGGACATGACGAGTGGATGTCTATCTAGTTCCAGTAAGGGTTATTGGAATACCATAAAAACTTGATAAGTAATTGAGAAGTACTAGTTCTATGGAAATAAGGAAGGGTTCACTGTAAAGAGTTACATTGATGCGAACTTCCGAAAAGGGTAGAAAATTAATCGCAAAATATATATGGGATATATAAAGTGAATGTTTGATGATATATGGAAACGTTCCAATAAAGCCGTTTAAAAGGAAATTTTGAGTATCCGTGTGTTAGAGAACAACAATGGATACCATATGGATCTAGGAGTTCATATGAGATGAACTTATAGTTATTTTGGTCATTGATGACAAGTTAGGAGTGCTTGGTCATGCAATGTGGCTAAAGGTTAGCAAAGGAATACTAGATCGCATATTATGACAACTCCATATCATACGTGTGACGTACAGTGAGGAGATGAGAGACAAGCAATTAATACCGACTTTGGCAAGGTGTTTCCATAACTCACTATGTTAGAACTAGGGCATAATAACATGTGGGACATGTTTGAAGATCACTATGAGTATGATTCAAGGGTATTGGCTCACAGTGCAAGTGGGAGTCTGTTGGTATGTATTCCCTGAGAGCCAATCATGGGATGATTGGTGGGATACATTAAGATTGATTTGATAAAGATCAAAGGCAAGCTTCCAATTCTTTCTGGTTTAGTCATATGAGATAATAATAAAACAGATTGAATGTCTAGAGAATGACAATACTCAATGACGTATGCTTTTAAGTTAAGGACCGAAATGATGAGATCATACAGATGCTAAGAGTTTGTACATTCTTATTATGTCCCTAGTCTGATGTCATTGTGGAAGGTAGATAGACAGTAATGACACACAAGACTAGATTGTGGTGTTGGTTGATGACAAAATCTCATTAGTCATGATATGGAGATATCAAACCAAACACATAGGTACTTGTTGGAGAACAAGTATACCGGATAGACCCACTGTGAGTTTGATACATGGAACCATGACATGGTAGTCACAGTCAGTTCTCATAGTGATGGTGGTGAGTGTGAATCTTTGACCTAAAATCACTACACTCAACACATGTCATTGGGCACACTTTGACACCATCAAACGCAGTCCTGAAACATGTGTTGTTATAAAGGTGATGATTGGGTGGCTTTGACACATGGGGATTTTGAGGGGTGAGTGATAGATAAGGGATTTGTCCCTCCTGAGGGAGTTTGATATCCATGGCCACTTGATGAGTAGGATTGAGATAGGCGTGTGCACGCATGTGTGAATCAGTATGTGATATTAATGTCATACATATCTCCACCAATCTACTCTAAGATCAAGAAAGTGAATGAACGTTGACGGGATGACTATTCCATGCCTTGAGTTCATTTGGGATATCAGTGACAAAGGAATTATACATTCACTGTAACACCATTCACGGATTGTAGGATTGAAAGTTGTTCTCCAACTTTCTATTTCACATGGGTAGCACTGATGTGAGACTAGGCACCGCTCTTTGCTTATGAAGTCATAAGTGTTATGGATTTTCACTACCAATGTGAAATGGACCTGTAGGGTTACACACATAGGATTTAACCTGGAAGAGGAGTTTATCCACAAATGATGTTTAGATTGATTACTAAAGGATTTTAATAGTTCAATTAAATGCTCAATCAATTGATAGCTCAATATCATAGTATTCAAGGTGTTGGACCAATTGATTAGAGTATTGAATTGATTGAAACTGCAATTGACTGATTTTGCACAGTCTACACTTCCAACCAATCAGATCATGTGATGAACCGGTCGGCTCAGGTTGGTGAACCGATCGGCTCATGTGATGAACCGATCGGCTCAAGGCAAGCTGAACTGACCGGTTCAAGAGTTGAACCAATCAGCTCAACTGGTCTAACCGAGATCGTTTGGAAAGTCAGAAGAATATTTTGCAAATACAATTTCTTTCACTTGTACAAATTCAATTTGGACCAGGATTAACATGTGATTAATCGGAAACAAATATGAAAGTCAATTTGAGTTGGACTTGGATCAAGAACCGATCAGCTCAGAAGTGAACCGATCAGCTCAGGTGCCCCAACCGATCGGTTGAGGTGTGAACTGATCAGATCAACTCCCCAACCGACCATTTCATGTATGAAACGATTGTTTCAGGTGGCGCGGTTGGTTGTTTTTGTGGAAAATTTTGAACCCTTCTACTCCTACTTTAATCCCGCATTTCCCGGGGTAGAGAACCATGTCCCATGACCCTCCTATATATAGGGGTAGTGGGGGCTTCTCAAACAACAACTCAGTGCACCAGTTGCTCTATAAAGTTGTCGTTCTCTCTAGTTTTGGTAACCGAGAGAGAGCCCGAGCAAGTGCTACCCTATAAGGGAGGCACATCAAGGGAAAGACAACTGCAGAATAGCGACTGGTGGCAGGAGAGTGTGTCGGTGACTAGTATGCTGACAGGAGGGTGTGAATCCTTCTGATTCCTTGTGGGACAAGGAGATCGAAGTTCTAGGTGGTCTGTGTGGACTACTTCAGAGGCGGGAGACTTCCGCCACTCAGAGGACAGTTGTCAATCCCGACAGTCCCGGTGAGACCAGGAGCTACACAAACACCGTCCAAGACCGGAGGTGAAGACCACGCAAGCCGTGAGGTAACGTCGCCGAGCATGCCTCAGGACAAGGTACGCCTCTACAAACCATCCTTCCTATTGTATAGACGTTGATGCTATTCCTTTACTCTAGGTTTGGAAGAAGAAAATTTTTGTTTCCGCTACCTTCTCTGTCTCCCCAAAAACCAATATATATATGTATATATATGAAAACATAATGATACTAGTCCTAAATTAGGGTTGGAAAATCATAACATGAGCCGATGGACCTGACTTGAATCTCCATTTGCAAAGCTGGTTAGGGTCGTAGTTTCTTTGACATGACCTAGATATGACCCAAACATGAATGACCCCTAATTTTTAAGAGTTGGGTCTGGGTTTGGACTTTAGGCCCAAATTGACCTAATTGACCCAGATTTCTAAATTATATATTCATATTAAATTAGAGAACAAAGTTTAGTATTTCCCATTATATCTGCTATGACAATATCTCATTAAATTATGCATGCATCCCTCATTATGTTTGTTTTTGACAATTTTACATACTTTTGTATTTTTTTTACTAGTTTTGGTGAAGTCAGGAGGTTTATGTCTATCTCATTTCCCTCATGCAAGAAAAACCATCAAGATAAATATAATCTACATTATTCGAACTATACTAAAAGTTGGTAATAATACTACCATTACATGATTCAAAGTTGATTAAATCTACTAATTTTGTAGGTGGTATTCTATAAAAATAGACTATACTGTTGGTTTTTTTGGTGAAACTTGGCTAAGATGTCAAGTACTCTATTACCTTCTTGTTTGATATGTGTGTAGTACCAGTTCCTTCTAATCTTTTGCTTGGCCTTCACAATCCACTTGGCAAGATTTAGGTTCTCCTCATGGTTTCCTTCAATAGCTCTTTTTGCTAGGGATGAGTCAGTTTCTATATTCAAGTAGTGGATGCCATGATCTTTTGCTAACTCCAGGGCCATAACAATAGCTCAGATTTTAGCCTCCAACACGCTATCAGCTTCTATCATCTTTCACATGCCCTTGACCCACTTAACGTCACTAATCTGATAAGAAATAATGATGCAAGACTTTATATTTTTTAAGGTATCATCTATGTGAAATTTGAGAGACCATCAGTGGTCTCCTCCAGCTTCGTATATAGTTCATCCCATAACTCTGATTCTTCTTCAACCAAGCTTCTTCTGATAGAGATATTTCCTAATTGATGAAATGTATTTGGTGAATTGATGGCATCTTGATATTTTCAAAAACTTCCTGATTCCTATTGTTCCATGTGAGCCAACAACCTAGAATGACTATTTGCATGTGCTTAGAATCTAAGTTACTATTCAAAGACAACCATTTCCACAATTTTTTCTCAGTAAAAAAATGTTTGGTTTTCAGTTGCTAATGTGTCCTATCCACACCAGACTACCTGTGAGCAGCATGGCATAGCATGTAGATGAGATTCCTCATGAGCTTTCCATCTTGGACAAATAATATTAAGAGTCATGTTTCTTGCAACTCTTCGATTATTAGTTAAAATTGCATTGTGTTTGACCAACCACATTAAGTATTTGACTCTTTCGGAAACTTTAATCTGCCATATAACCTCCCTGTATGTGGAGAGTTTCATAAGAACTTTTATTTGTGATTTACATGATTTAGTATGAATCCATGCCTTTATATACTTTTCACTAGAGCTTTTTGGATCAACAATTGTAGTAACCCTTTTCACATATTCATTTGGGAGCCAACTTGAGAGAAAGTCTAACTCTCATTTTGTTCTCTAAATCCACTGGGCTTAACACTTGCAGATCAAGCAACTCCTGAGGAATGAGTTTTATAGTTAATTTTTGTAACGTTTGATCACTGCACCACCACTTATCTCTCCAGACATTGGTCTCGTTCCTACTTATCAGTATCATCATAGAATTGTCATCAATGAATTTCCTTGCATTATAGTGTTACCCTCTGTAGTCTAAAGATATAAGGAGGATTTCCACCTTGATGATTACTAAATTTCATCTTTAGGCTGATGCACCATAATTGAGTCTCTATTTGTGTTTAACTCCCAAGCGTGTTTGTCTATCATAGCCATGTTCCAATCTCTCATTGACTTTAAACCCAGACCTTCATGTTTCTTACTGCAAGTAACTTTGTTCCAGGCTACCTGTGAAAGGGATTGGCCCTTATTATTACCTCCCCAGAAAAATGTTCTGATGTTGCTGATGATCCTATCATAGATCTTTAATGGGTCAACTATCATTTGCATAACATAGTTGGGGATTTCTGTTAGTGTAGATTTGGCAAGACAAACCCTTCCATCTAAAAAAAGACATTTAGCCAACCATGAGTTGATATGCGTGGATACCTTATTAAGAACTTCTCCATATGTATCAAGCTTCACTTTATCATGGATCAATGGCACCCCAACATATTTGCCCAAGTTTTCATACTATGTGAAGTCGCTTATTCTATAGATACTTATCCTCAATCTTTTAGGGTACACTTTTTGTAAAGTGTTTGCAGGACTTCTTGACTAAGATGGCTTGTCCTGATACATGGCTAAAATATTTGAAGCATTTGATTATTGTTTTCATTTGAGATACCTCAAACTTGGAAAACAAAAACATGTCGTCTGCGAAGCAAGTATATGATATTCGAGGACCGTTGGTTAACAACTTGGTCGGAGTCTACTTATCTCTCTGAATAAGCTATCAATCTTCTGGCTCAAGCATTCTAAAAAAGAATGAAGATATATGGGGGTAAAGGATCCCCCTGCCTCAGCACTCTAGATTCCTTAAACACACTCAGATGTTTTCCATTCCAAATTATGGAAGCTTTGCCCCATGATTTGGAGTTAAAATTTATGTGTTTAGTGAATTGGGGATACAAATCTTCTCCAGAGTATCAGCTATTAAGGGTCATGCCATTTTATCATAGGATTTTGACTGATAATTTTGATGGTCATTGTCTTTGTGGTGCTTCTTCTCTTCTTGATATGGATAATCTCCTAATCCACTGTTGTGATGGAGTGGATTTTTGGAATTTTTAAATGTCCAATGACATAAGTGAATTCATACATGTTGAGTTATTTTGAGAGTTCTAGGTATTTTTTCAAAGTTTGGATGGCAAATGATATTATCATGATTAAGATCCTTAAATTGATTCCTTTGTGAAGTATTAAATTGAATGGTCAAAGAGTTGTGTTTTAGCACCAAAATTGAATGGATTGTGCCTTGAGTTATGATAAAGTTATGGTTAAGTTTTGGTAGTAATTGGAGGATCCTAGAAGAAGTTATTTAGGTTTGAAATGTGTGAAATAATGTGCATTTTGATTATTGATAGACCTAAGTGATGATTTTAATTAGTGTCACACGCCCTTGGCTTCTAGGTGAGTCGTGTGGCCTATTGATGGCCATGGATCCCAGATCCAGTGGCTACATTCCCGGTTCTAGAGTGAGTCGCGGATCTGGTCTTGTGAAGGGTCTTTTACAGCCATTAGATGCACTTTGGACGACACCAAGATCATCTCCCAACTCCAGATCAGGAGGAGTCATGGAACAGTGTCGTGGGCGAGCATCCAGGCCCCCCATGATCGTTGATCGTGGGATGAGAGGGAAGTGTAGACGGTCAGTTGTCTTCGGTTCTACTAGAGGAGCGGATATACCCCTCATTCGAAGGTTTTAATTAGTGTCACACGCCCTTGGCTTCTAGGTGAGTCGTGTGGCCTATTGCTGGCCATGGATCCCAGATCCAGTGGCTACATTCCCGGTTCTAGAGTGAGTCGCGGATCTGGTTTTGTGAAGGGTCTTTTACAGCCATTAGATGCACTTTGGACGACACCAAGATCATCTCCCAACTCCAGATCAGGAGGAGTCATGGAACAGTGTCGTGGGCGAGCATCCAGGCCCTCCATGATCGTTGATCGTGGGATGAGAGGGAAGTGTAGACGGTCAGTTGTCTTCGGTTCTACTAGAGGAGCGGATATACCCCTCATTCGAAGTATATGGAACAGAGACGAGAGAGAATGAGCCCCGCCCCTCAGCTGCTTCTCCATTACAAGGAGCAGGTGGTGGCTAGAGTTACAAGGTGAAGAAAGAGGGGACCTTGAGGGTCTTTGAGTAGGAGAAAATGAAGCTGAGTGCTAGAGGATAAGGTTTGTGGTGTTTCCAGGTGCTTCCTTGGAGTTCTTCTTGGCCGACAAAGCCAAGTTTGGCCGGAGGAGAAATGGACTTCAGAGGGTTAGACGGAGGACTTCCACCATGTTCTAGATCTGTGGTGAGGTTCATTTACATCGTGCGAATCTTTCTGACACTTGATGTATGCATTCAAGTGAGCAGGGTGTTTTTCCCCTTTTGTTCCGCCACAGCAACATCCTCGACGGCAAGATCCTCCATCCAGCTAGTAGGAACCACCATCGGTGAGTCAGAGTACTGGCGGCGTAGTTTCCGACCTACCGAAGTCGGGGCCAGTGTTATATGATGGCACCGAAGCTTGAGGAGCGCACAATTCCTCGTCATTCTTCATGCCTATGGCGGCTCTCCTGCCTTGCAGAGAAAAGAATGGTTCGTCCGCGTTGCAAAAGATCACGAGAAAGAAAGGGGGCAATCCTGAACCGCTTCAAAACCAGTCAGACCCGATGTGAACCAGTCAATAACGCCTGAACCGGATCCAGTGAACTGTGGCTCAACATTAGTCCCGGAGCCATGAGCCAGACCGTCCGCCCCAAGCCTTGAGCCACGACCCTGAGACCACGTGGCCGGCTCTCATTGGCTCAAAATGGTAAAAATCTCAAAAAATGACCAGATCTTAGAAAATGCATAGTTTTTAGTATGTTTATCAAAAAAATAAAAATAAGATACTGAAATTCTCAAAAAAATGTGTAAAACAAGATGGAACCATAATATTAGTGATTCAATGCTTAAATATCAGGGTTATCATGTAAGATGTAAATTGGTCTTTTCATGTCTAATAAATAATAAATGTAGACCTAAAATTGTGAGAATGTTCCAGTAACTTCTAAATATGATTTAGAATCCATGTGACGCCAGATATGATTATTTTATGACAAGTAATCTTTTAATTTGCTTAGTATGGCTATCGAGGGCTAGTAACCCTAAATAAAATGTAGAAAACACATATATGGTTAATATATGTTGGAATTTCCAAAATAAGTTCATAACATTATATGGAACATGATTTGAAACTAACATATCAATATTATGCATATAATTAATGATTATATGATGATGACTCCTAAAGTGATATAAACCCTAATATGACTAATGCATGTAACCTAGGGTTGATATGTGCACACAATTATATGTAATCAGATAATCAGATTATGTCTCTGAATACAAAATATAATACTAGTAACCTAATACCAAGATGAAAAGACAACTAATCATGCAAATATCCTAATGAGAAAAGTAAAACTCTAACATGAAATAACTAGGGTTAATGATGATAGGAACCTAATGGTATATGTGGTCTTGTCTTAATCAGGGTTTGACCAAGGATATAGATGACTGAGGAATATGTTATGATTGGTATATCCATGATCAAGTTATGCCATTACCTTTTACTTCGCTTATTATACATTATGCTTGTATTATATGTGTAGAAAATACTTGGCATATGGTATTGATTGAAATGATAGTTCTTGAATGATATGTTTCTTGATTTTCCATACTTATTTCTATGAACACATGAAAAATAATATATTTTTTCCATTATATGAAAGCACTATATCACTTTTGTAAGCATAGTGCTAGTGAGTGATCTATCTCTTTGGTAAGAAACTCACATGTACAATGATCTATCTCTTTGGTAAGCAGCTCACATGTACAATGATCTATCTCTTTGGTAAGCATATCATAAGGCCTTAATGCATCTATTCCATTGGTAGGCAGATGCATGAGCATATAATGGAAAATGTGCCTAAAATATGTGTTCTCTTTTGGTGATAAATAATTTTGAGCAAGTATAGGCTTTTGCTTATATTTGTTTATTACTTCCAATTTCTAGTTTTATCTTATTGCCAAGATTAGTATTGAGAGGTAGTTAAAAAGACATGTAGGTTTACTCAGTACAATATTCTTGAATATTGTGTTGATGTGTACCACATGTAATCTTTTGTCTAGGTTGTGGACATATGATCTTGAAGGACCTGAATAGTTGTGAGTTGTGTGGTGAACTGATGTACAGGTGGACCTATTGTCTTAAGATCTTGTTGTTTAACGGTAGTACATGCATATGTAAAATTTTGTTGTTCAATATGTAATATCAAATGTTGTAATAATACATGTTGTAATTATATGTTTAATGGTGAACATATGTTGTATGGTTTTGTTCTTGTTCATGGTCATGTGCTACTATTATTTCCTTCTAACTTCCTATGATTTTCTTCTTCTTAGCCTAGTGTGCGGTGTTCAAATTGGGACTCTCACTTAGGTGAGGGTTTCAATTTGGATGTCACACGTCAGATTAAGTTTTAGAAATTATGGGGACGTCACAGGTGGTATCAGAGCATGAACAATAGCAAAGTCTGACATTTTCTCATTATGCAACTCAAAACTAAAGAAAACATTGAACTTGAAAATCTTTAGGGTTATATTAGTCATATTTTAGAGATTAGATCTGATTAGGCTCTAGGTTTTGACCTAAATTTCTGAGAACTAGGTCTAGACTAGTGCTTGTTTTATAGTAGTCCTAAGGTGTCATTCTTTCCTTATAATGTGGTGGTACGAGATGTTACATTATTCGGAAAATGATGTACATCAAGGGAAGAGAAACCCGAAACATATCATGTTCGTTGTCTGGAGTAGATACACTAGTCTACACTTTGTTCTCACCCTTTCCATTAGGTGAAATGACACTAGACTCTCTACAATGTGTGGGACACTCATTTTGTAGATTTGGTTTTTGATTCCAATCGGATCGAACCTTGATAATTTTTTTCTGACACATGTTTTATCGAGAAAAACTATATAATATTTTATTATATATGTAAGTATTACAAAAATGTGTCCCCACACACGTACAAGTAGGTGGTGATCATGCAAACTAAGTGAAAGTGAATGACATCAGTCTAGAAGAGAAAGTAGTTCTGAATTAGATGTCTAGAGCCTTGTTAGAATATGTGATAGATGAAATAGATGAAATAAGTTTTGATGATATGATGTAAGTCTTATATTGATGATATAAGATGCATTGTGATGATATATGTTTGTCTTTGAAGACCTAAGTTCAAATTTGAGGTTTTGAGATAATTTTGATGATGCAAGTATGTACAAGTTTATGAGATAATATAATACAACATAAAACAAAGTTGTGAGTCAGCATGAGTCTCAAGCTCTTTTACAAAGGAGGACCTCTAGTGTTAGGACCAATTTTAGGGTTAACTCCAGATAGGGTGAGACCCATTGGGAGAAGGTCAGAGAACCTAAACTCCAAGATATGAGAATGATGAGAATATGTGATATGATATGTCCTAAACTAGAATACTCATGAGTGATTGACTTTAGTTGCTTTATGCTTGATTCCTTAAGTCTTGTTGAACCCTAGATGTCCTTGGTAGGACCAAACCCTAAAGGCAAAGAGAGGTTGGTTATATGTGCATATAAGAATATGAATATAATAACCTACAATATGGGTGAGGGAGAGAGAGTCCCAAGACCCTAGAGGAGGTAATTGGGTTGGTTTCAATGAAGCCTCGTGCTCGGGTTGGTGGTTCACATGTAGGACTCTAGTGGTGTACATGTAAGAGAGAGATGAGATATAGTATTTCATGGTTAGAGATCTATGAAAAGAGAATATCATATCGTAGTTTGGTTTGTGCTTATGTGGCTAGATCTTGTAAAGCTATCACTAGTGCTAATGAGGTAATCTGAGAACCCTAGACTAAGAGAGGAAAGATAAAGTATATGCATATCAGATACTCATTGAGTTGAGTTATCTCAGGGAGACTAAGCATGGCACTACCCTCATGATATGGGTCAGGAGAACCTCAATTGGACTAGATGAAGTTTTGATATATGTTTGAGGAGCCACTCATATAAGTTGGTATAGTACAACCATGATATAACACAGATAAGAATGTGATCTAATCTTGAGATTTGACATATGGACATGAAATGAAGGAAATCTAGAAATGGTTTAATAGATAACAATGTATAAATGGTTAACCATATATATGAATAATGATGATAATACGAATAGTTGGCGAATCTCATGATGAATCTCTAATAGAGTTTACAACCTAATATGAGAATGTACAGTGAGATGAAACTAGTGATACGTGTTACATGAATCATGATGGCATAATATGGTTGGTGAATCTAGTGATGAATTTACTAATAAACATGTAACTTAATATTAAAGCAAAATGAGATCAATTTAATGATATATGTCAAACAGTGATAATGTTAGCGCTTAAAAAATATGTTGAATATAGTCTAAAAAATAGCACAATGTAATTATGATGTCACCTTGACATAACTTAGTTGGAAAAAGTTGGTTAATTATAGATAACTCCCTCATAAAAAGTATATGTGGATATTGGAACCCTTAATACTTGGATAGAGTGAGGATGTAAATACTAAAATATATAAAATATGTCATGACATAACTAGAACTTCTAAACCATTGTTCTAATCTTATGAGGTGATGTTTCACCCTAGATTCTCTTAAAATTCTTCAAAGGTGGTGCATATATATTATGGAGCTCTTGTTTGTGGATAAGATATACCAAGAGTGGTTCCCTACATGTAGATGAAGACCTTTTTGGTTTTTCCTTGGAATCGTCAAAGTGCTTAATCTTGAGGACAAAATTTCTTTTAAGATGTATATGATGTGATGGAGTGGATTTCTTACTTAATTTCAAGGAAGAAATTTCTTTTAAGGTGTATAGGATGTGATGGAGTGGACTTTTGGAATCCTTAAATGTCCAATGACATAAGTGAATTCATGCATGTTGAGTTATTTTGAGAGTTCCAGGTGTTTTGTCAAAGTTTGGATGATAAATGATACTGATATCATGATTAAGATCCTTAAATTTATACCTTTGTGAAGTATTAAATTGAATGGTCAAAGAGTTGTGTTTTGGCACAAAAATTGAATGGATTGTGGCTTGAGTTATGATATAGTTATGGTAGTAATTGGAGGATCCTAGAAGAAGATATTTAGGTTTGAAATGTTTGAAAAAATGTGCATTTTGATGGTTGATAGACCTAAGTGATGGTTTTAATCAGTGTCACTCACCCTTGGTTTCTAGGTGAGTGATGTGTCCAATCGTTGGCCATAGATCCTAGATCCAGTGGCTACATTTTTGGTTCTAGAGTGAGTTGTGGATTTTGTCTTGTGAAGGGACTTTTAAAGCCGTTAGATGCACTTTGGACGGCACTAAGATCATCTCCCAACTCTGGATCAGGAGGAGTCATGGCACAATGTCGTGGGTGAGCATACACGCCCCCCATGATAGCTGATAGTGGGATGAGAGGGAAGTGTAGATGGGCAGTTGTCTTCGATTCTACTAGAGGAGCAGATATACCCCTCATTTGAAGTATATGGAACAGAGATGAGAGAGAACGAGCCCTGTCCCTTAGCTGCTTCTCCATTGCAGCAAGCAGGTGGTGGCTAGAGTTAGAAGGTGAAGAAAGAGTGGACCTTGAGGGTCTTTGAGTAGGAGAGAATGAAGCTGAGTGCTAGAGGATAAGGTTTGTGGTGTTTCTAGGTGCTTCCTTGAAGTTCTTCCTTGCCAACGATGCCAATTTTAGAAGGAGGAAAAATGGAGTTCAGTGGGGTAGATGGAGGTCTTCCACCATGTACTAGATTTTTGGTGAGGTTCATTTATATTTGTGAAGCTTTCTAACACTTCATGTATGCATTCAATTGACCAAGGTATTTTCCCCCTTTTTCCTTGGTGCAGCAACACCTCAGTGGCGAGATCCTCGATCCAGCTAGAAGGAGCCACCAGCGGTGAGTCACGATATCGGTGCCATAGTTTCTGACCTATCAAAGTCAGGACCAGTGTTTTATGATGGCACGGAAGCTTGAGGAGTGCATAATTCCTCATCGTTCTTCATGCATGTGGTGGCACTCATATCTTGTAGAGAAGTAGAGAATGTGCCATCTGCGTCGGGCAAGATCGAGAGAAAGAAAGGGGGCAATCTTGAATTGGTTCAAAACCAGTCAGACCCGATGTGAACCAGACAATCAGGCCTGAACTGAGTCTAGTGAACCACGGCTCAACATGAGTCCAGGAGACATGAGCTAGACCGACCACCCCAATCCTTGAGCCGTGACCTTGAGGCCACGTGGTGGGCTCTCATTGGCTCAAAAAGGTAGAAATCTCATAAAATGACCAGATCTTAGAAAATGCATAGTAATTAGTATGTTTATTAGAAAAATACAAATAAGATAATGAAATTCTCAAAAAATGTGTAGAACAAGATGGAACCAAAATATAAGTGATTCAATGCTTAAATATCACAGTTATCATGTAAGATGTAAAATGGTCTTTTCATGTCTAATAAATAATAAATGTAGACCTAAAATTATGAAAATGTTCCAATAACTCCTAAATATGATCTGGAATCCATGTGATGTCAAATATGATCATGTTATGACATGTAATATTTTAATTTGCTTAGTATGGATATCTAGGTCTAATAACCCTAAATAAAATGTAGAAAATACATATATGGTTAATATATGTTGGAATTTCCAAAATATGTTCATAACAATATATGGAACATGATGTGAAACTAACATATCAATATTATGCACACAATTCATTATTATATGATTATGACTCCTAAAGTGATATAAACCCTAGTATGAATAATGCATGTAACCTAGGGTTGATATGTGCAAACAATTATATGTAATCAAATAATCAAATTATGTATCTGAATATAGAAAATAATACCATCTACCTAATACAAAGATGAGAAGACAACTAATGATGCATACATCCTAATGAGAAAAGTAAAACCCTAACATGAAATAAATAGGGTTAATGATGATAGGAACATGATGGTATATGTGGCCTTGTCTTAATCAGGGTCAGACCAAGGATATAGATGACTCAAGAATATGTGATGATTAATATATTTGTGATGAAGGCATGTCATTACCTCTTGGCTTTATTACATTATGCATGTATTATATGTGTACAAAATACTTGACATATGGTATTGATTAAAATTATTGCTCTTGAATGATATGTTTCTTGATTTTCCATACTTATTGCTACAAACACATGAAACATAATATATCTATCCCATTATATGAAAGAACTATATCTCTTTGCTAAGCATAGTGCTAGTGAGTGATCTATCTCTTTGGTAAGAAGATCACATGTAAAATGATCTGTCTCTTTTGTTAGTAGATCATAAGGCCTTAATGCATCTATCACGTTGGTAGGCAGATGCACGAGCATATAATGGAAAATGTTCCTAAAATATGTGTTCTCTTTTGGTGATAAATATCTTTGTGCAAGTATAGGCTTTTTCTTATATTTGTTTTGTTACTTCCAACTTTGAGTTCTATCTTATTTCCAAGCTTAGTATTGAGAGGTATATAAAAAGACACGTAGGCATACTCAGTATAATATTCTTGAATATTGTGTTGACATGTACCACATGTAATCTTTTGTCAAGGTTGTGGACATATGATCTTAATGGACCTAGATAGTTGTTAGTTGTGTGGCGAGCTGATATACAGGTGGACCTGTTGTCTTAAGATCTTGTTGTTTAGTGGTAGTACATGCATATGTAAAAGTTTTGTATTCAATATGTAATATCAAATGTTGTAACAATTCATATTGTAATTATATGTTAAATGGTGAACATTTGTTTTATGGTTTTGTTCTTGTTCATGTGCATGTGCTACTGTTGTTTCCTTCATACTTCCTCTGATTTTCTTCTTCTTATCCTAGTGTGGGGTGTTCAAATTGGGATTCTCATTGAGGTGAGTGTTTTAATTTGGATGTCACACATTAGATTAAGTTTTAGAAAATCTAGGGATGTCATAACTACAATGGTGTCTAAGATTCTTCTACCAGGCACAAATTTTCTTTGAGCCGGTGAGATCCAGTTTGATGTGTAATATCTTAGTCACTCAAAGAATACCTTAGACACTATCAACAGACTGATATTGTTTAGAGAAATAGAAAGGAAATGTTCATAAAAAACATATCTTAGGATTTAGGAATCAAAACAACATTGGCATTGCAGAGGTTGTTCTCTAGATCATTGCCTATAATTGAATTGTTGATTGTTTTAACTACAAGTCTTTTAATTGCGTGCCAATTTGGCAAAATGAAGGAACCATTAGCAGTTGTGCTAGTTTTCTATTGACCGAATCATAGGTGATACTGATGCAATGACCTGAACTCAAGGTCTCAATCTTGATACCACAAGCAAGTCACCGCATATAATTGATTGTGAACATACCAAGAAGGGGGAAATGCCTCTTGGATTAAGGTCAGGCCCTGCTGCTTTATGTGGGTTTGAAGCTTGAAGGATCTTGTAAATTTCATTTAGACTAGGTTTTTTAGTGAGTGATTGGCATTATGCTTGGGTTAACAGATTGTAAGTTGCAATGAAATTATGAGTATCCACTGGATTGATGAGCATATGCTCTGTAAATAGGTTCCTGATGTTGGCTAAATGGACATCAGTAAATCCCTTTGTTTTGATAATGAAAAACATTTCATTCTTGTCTATATAACGTGCTACTTGAGTGTTGCAGGAATAAGGTGGATGACAAAGCACTAGGGAATCTATATGCTTGAATGCTTATAAATTTCATGAAATATAATCAATTGTAAACTTGTACAAATATATAATGTACAAGTACTTAGACTTCATGTAAATCAAGCGTTAGATTCTCCCTAGCCAATCACTACACTTAGATAGATCATCCCCTTCAATAGTGTCACATTTGCACACTCACATACACATTTAGTATTTTAATTGAAACATTGAAACATGGTCAATCTCAGTCGACAAAATCCTCGACCGAGACACTCTCGGTCGACAAGCTTCTCGACCGAGAAAGACCCAGGTAGCCGTTAGATACAGCTGACAAGGTAGTTGGCAGTTGGAGATGAACGTTGCAAATACTTGATCCAGAGTGCCTGTCGGTCGACAAAACTTCAATCGAGAAGGTATCCCGGTCGACAATTTCTCGACCGAGATGGACTCTGACAGCAACTGCAGAATTAATTAACTAGCCGTTGTAAATCCAACTAACTTATACCTAACGGCTAGTTAAGCACTTAGAAACCCCTAGAAAGTGTCTAGAACGTCCTTAAGCACTTGTAGGTCATTCCTATAAATAGGACATGCCTTAGGACACCTAAAGGCACTTGATTCCATACTTGAGTAATCTTTGAGCATACACTTGCATTAGCAACCTGTTTTGAGAAATTGAGCAATACTTGCAATTGGCTACTCTTCACCTTGCTCTAAATTCGTGTCCTATAGGCTAGTATCTCCTATCCACAGAAATCACACTTCCATATACTTTGGTTAGGAGATCTACACGCTTGATATAGGCAAATCAAGCCTTGTGCTTCAAAGGATAAGTTGTAATTTCTGTTTTCCTTTCTTGTTCACTTTCATTGTTTGTACTCTCCTTGCTACTCCTAGGTTGGAGGCTGCAGATAGGAGAGGGTTGTAATCTTCTTGGTGAAGAAGGAGACTTTGAACTACTTCAAGAAGGCTGGTGCAATGAGAGGTTACTTCTAAGAGGAAGGCTACTTCAAGGGGGAGCTTGGAGTTACTTCAAGAAGGCTACCTCAAGTTGGTGCATCTACTTCAAAGTGAAGGCTGTTCAAAGGGGTGTAAGAAAGTATTGTATTTTGTGTAATTCCTTGTTAAGGTAATAAAATTAATACTTTCAAATCCCGGTTGGGTAAGCAACCGGGTAGTGGACTGACTGCGTTAGTACTTGCTAAGGTAGGAACCAATCTAAATTCCTGGTCTCCTTCTTACTTTTTCATTTATGGTTGTTTGAGTTAAATAACTGTTAAATTAATTTTAAAACCCTATTCACCCCTCCTCTAGTGGTTTTTCAATTGGTACCAGAGCAGGCTTCAAGGAACTCTAACCAAGTCTTAAAGAATGGGTGACAGGTTGCTCAACAACCTCAACCTTGAAGGGACACTTGTGGCTAGACCTCCGGCATTCGATGGAACTAACTACACCTACTGGAAAAGAAGAATGCAATTTTATTTCCAAGGGATTAGTTGGGATTTATGGAGGATGGTGTCAACCCCCTATGAGCTTCCTCAAGTAGAATATGCAGCTTGGGACACTAATACGGTAAAGTCAGCTCAAATGAATGCAAAGGCTGTAAGTATTCTCTATTGTTCAATTTCAGTAGGAGAATTTAATAGGATATCAAATTGTGAAACATCCTATGAAATTTGGCATAGACTTTCCATAACCTTTGAAGGGACTGTTCAAGTTAAGAACTCTAAAATCGGAATGCTTAAACAAAAGTTTGAACAGTTCCGTATGGATCCAAATGAATCTATTAGTGATATGTATGCAAAATTCTCTTCTATTGTAAATGGTTTGAATGCTTTAGGTAAAGTTATTAGTGAGGAAGATCAGGTGTCAAAGATCCTTAGATCACTTCCTCCCAAATACAAGCCCAAGGTGACAGCTATTGAAGAAGAAAATGACCTCACCTGACTGAGGATGGAACAACTCATTGGCAATCTAGAAGCTCATGAAGCAACCTTAGAAGAAGAAGAAAGAAGAGAACGTGAACTACAACAAGGAAAAAAGAAGGATGTGGCTCTAAAAGCTTCAAAAATCATTACACCGGAAAGTGATGAGTCAAGTGAAGAAGAAGAAGAAGCCTTGATTGTCAATGGTAAGAAATATAAAAGATTTAGATCTAACAAAATTTCTAGTTCTTCTTCATCTCCTCCTAGGTGTTTTGAGTGTGGAAAGAAAGGACATCTCAAAAATGAATGCCCTAAAGCAAAGAAAGGAAAGAAAAGCTCACACAAAAAGAAGGGAGAAAAAGCTTATAAAGCTGCATGGGACGAGTCAAGTGAGAGTGAAGGTGGAGAAGAAAAGGTGGAATGTCTAATGGCAAGAGAAGATGATGAAGACTCTCAAGAAGTAAGCCTTCTCAACCTTCCTAAAGAAGAGTTAATTACTAGTCTGCAAGAAACTCATGATAAGTATGTTGATTGCAAAAAGAAACTAAAGAAGGTTACCAAAACAAATGATGATTTATATGCTAGATTAAATGATCTCTCTTCTGAAAAGAACAACATTGATCTTAAGAATATGTCTTTAAAAACATCGTTAAATGACTGCACTAGAAAGTTACTTACTTTAGAAACAAATGTTGATCTTCTTTCTAAAGAAAAGACTGATTTGTTAGCTAAACTAAATGATTTTCAGACTCAACCAATTTTATGTAACCATCTAGACTATGAAAATGTTGTAAAAGAAAGAGACTCCCTAGTATCTGATTTAGATCAAGCAAGAAAGGATTTACACAAGAAGATGGATGACATTGCTAAGCTACAAAGAAACCTAAATGACTTAAGAGGAAAAGACATTCTTAATAACATTCTGAAAATTTCCTCTAGTTTCAATGGAAGAAGAGGTTTGGGATATGCTCCAAAGAAAAATCAACCCAAAAGAACTAAAGCATCCAAGACTCAAACTATGTTTGTACCTAAGAACACAATTCCTAGAAAGAGAAATGAAGTTGATTCTATTACTTATCATTTTTGTCTACGTCTTGGACATTATTCATTTTCATGCCCTTATAAGACCAAGGATTCCGACTTAGTTTGGGTCCCAAAAACCCAAACTTTGTAGACTTGTATGAAATTTAGTTGAGATATGACCCAATGCTCATTTTTGCAAATTATATTGTCTTATTTCAACTTAATAAAAGGTCTTATGCATTATGGTAATTTTTCTGAACTGCTGTACTGAAACAGAAACTTATTCGGTCGAAGTGTTGTCGATTGAAAAGATAATCGGTCGAACTTTTGTCGACCGACCAGATGCCTGTAACAAATTAAAATCTACAGCAAAAACCTGAGTAATACAACAACTTATTCGATCGATGATTGGTCGACCGAGAGAGATGTCGGTCGAACTTTTGTCGACCGACTGAAGTTCTGAGTCAGATTTCCTATTCAGTCTGTAATTAAATGCTTCTAACCATATCGGACCATCACATGGGTACCAAAACCTACATTTTAATGCAGGATTGGGTGGTCGACAGTGGATGTTCCAAACATATGACCGGAAACAAGGATGCATTTCAAACTTTTGAAGAAAAGAAGAGTGGAACAATCACTTTTGGAGATAATGGTAAAGGTAAAATCGTTGGAATAGGTAACATTGGTACAAACCTCGAAATAAAGAATGTTCTACTCGTTGATGGTTTGCACCATAATCTAATAAGCGTTAGTCAATTATGCGATAGTGGATATGATGTTTTATTTAACAAAAATTGCTGCAAGTTATTAATAGAAAACACTACAAATGTTGTTTATGAAGGAAAATGAGTTGGAAACCTTTATATTCTTAGACCTAACTCTATGAAATTTGTAGTAGGAAAATGCTTACTTGCAAATGAAAACACTTTCCATCTATGGCATAAAAAGTTAGGACATGCTAGTTCACATGTTATCAAAAAGTTAGTTAAATATGATCTTGTTCGTGGTTTGCCAAATTTATCTTTTGATCAAGTTGAAAATTGTGAACCATGTACCCTGGGTAAACAAACAAAAACCTCTTTTAAACCCAAACATGTACATAGCACCTGTAGATACTTAGAATTGATTCATATGGATTTATTTGGTCCTATGAGGACACAATCTATTGGTGGCAAAAGATATTGTTTTGTTATTGTTGATGATTATAGTAGATATACATGGGTACATTTTCTTGCAACCAAAGATGACACTATTCATGTCTTCATAAAATTTGTTCTAAGATTGAAAATCTATTGCAAAACAAAATATGTACCATTAGAAGTGATCATGGTGGAGAATTTGAGAATCATTTATTTGAAGAATTTTGCACATCTCAAGGATACACTCACAACTTTTCTGCTCCACGCACTCCACAACAAAATGGTATAGTTGAAAGGAAAAATCGATCACTACAAGAAATGGCCAGAACTATGATGCTAGAACATAACACACCTAAAACTTTTTGGGCTGAAGCTGTAAACACCGCATGCTATGTGTTAAATAGAGTAACTGTTCACTCCTATTTGAAGAAAACACCATATGAAATAATACATACTAAGAAACCTAGAGTTGACTATTTTCATACCTTTGGATCCACATGCTATATCTTAAACACTAAAGAGGATAGAGATAAGTTTGATTCTAAATCACATAAATCATTCTTCTTGGGATATTCTACCTCTAGCAAAGCATTTAGAGTCTACAACACTATTTCTAGAAAAGTTGAGGAATCTATTCATATTTCTTTTCATGAAGAGCTAAAATCAGAAAATCCTGAAATAGTTGATCTCACTCATCAATTCGACAACTTGTCCATATCCAATGATAGTGAGAAAAATGCTACAAGCAATGACAACGCTAAAACACAACCTATACCTAGACTCATTAAGGATCATCCTCAAGAATTAATTATTGGAAATCCAAATGATAAAGTCAAAACTCGTTCTTCTTTTAAGGATGTTGCAAACATGGCCTTTGTTTCTATTATTGAACCTAAGAAGGTACCTGAAGCTCTTAAAGATGATTATTGGATAATAGCAATGCAAGAAGAATTAAATCAATTCACTAAAAATGATGTATGGGATTTAGTTCCTAAACCACAAGATAAAACCATCATTGGAACTAAATGGGTTTTTAGGAATAAGCTAAATGAGGCAGGGGAAGTAATAAGGAATAAAGCTCGGTTAGTAGCACAAGGATATAATCAACAAGAGGGAATAGACTTTGATGAAACGTATGCACCAGTAGCAAGACTTGAAGCTATTAGAATGTTACTAGCTATTGCTGCACATAAAAACATCAAACTCTACCAAATGGATGTAAAAAGTGCGTTTCTAAATGGAATTATTCAAGAAGAGGTGTATGTTGCCCAACCACCTGGTTTTGAAATATCGGAAAAAGGTGACTATGTTTATACACTTAAGAAAGCACTTTATGGTTTAAAACAAGCACCTAGGAACTGGTATGAAAGACTCAAGACATATCTTTTTGATAATGGTTTTTCTATTGGAAATTCAGACTCTACTTTATTTTTCAAAACATATACATCTGATTTTCTAGTTGTTCAAATATATGTTGATGATATTATTTTTGGAGCTTCAAATGAATCATTGTGCACACAATTCAGTGACATTATGCAAAAAGAATTTGAAATGAGCCTCATGGGAGAACTAACTTTCTTTCTTGGTTTCCAAATTAAACAAATGCCTGCCGAGATTTTTATAAGCCAAGAAAAGTATACTAAAGAACTATTAAAACATTTTGGGATGGATCAGTGCAAACATGCTACTACTCCTATGGCTACCTCTATTAAAATTGATAAGGATGAAAATGGGGAACCTATTGATGATTCCTTATATAGAGCCATGATTGGTAGTTTGCTTTACTTAACCGCTTCTAGACCGGACATCATGTTTTCCGTTGGTCTTTGTGCTCGATTTCAATCACAACCCATGCACTCTCACTTTCAAGCAGTTAAAAGGATTCTTTGATACTTAGCCGGCACCACATGTTTTGGCTTATGGTACCCAAAAGGACAATCCTTGGACTTTAAAGCTTATACTGATGCTGATTATGCTGGTTGTCGACTTGACCGCAAAAGCACTAGTGGTGGTTGTTTCTTGTTAGGAAGAGCTTTAGTATCTTGGTTTAGCAAGAAACAAAACACGGTTGCCCTCTCTACAACTAAAGCCGAATATATGGCAGCCGGATCGTGTTGTGCTCAAGTGCTTTATATGCAACAAGTGTTAAACGATTACGGATTTTCTCTTTCATCTACGCCCATCTTTTGTGACAACACAAGCGCTATAAAATTAGCACACAATCCTATTTTACACAGCCGAGCTAAACATATTGAAATCTGTCATCACTTTTTAAGGGATCATATCTCTAAGAATCATGTTTCTCTTCATCATGTTGATACGGAAGATCAATTGGCTGATATTTTCACAAAAGCGCTTCCACTAGACCAATTCTACAAAATAAGAAAGCAACTGCTTATCACTCCTTTAGAAGATGTTTTCTTTGATATTTGTGCTTCTTAAAATGGACATCTTCTTCATTAGATTTGATGGGACATCTAATTAAGGGGGAGTTTTTCTTGTTTTTAACGGATATCTTTTTGAAATGACAAAGGGGGAGAACTAACACTAAAACTTAAAACTTAGTAATTGTGAAAAACTCAATAAATGAGTTTCATAAACTCTTGGCTTTATATTGAAAGTTGCTATATTCCCTAAAGAATTGGATTTCATGTTCTATAATTCATGGGGAATAATAAGCACACATTTTATAAACAAGAGAAGAAATTCACAAAGGTAATCTTCAGGTATGAAACTCACATGTTTTTATTTTCTTAATTTATATTTTGGAAATGTTTGTCATCTTCAAAAAGGGGGAGATTGTTGGCTAAATGGACATCAGTAAATCCCTTTGTTTTGATAATGACAAACATTTCATTCTTGTCTATCTAACGTGCTACTTGAGTGTTGCAGGAATAAGGTGGATGACAAAGCACTAGGGAATCTATATGCTTGAATGCTTATAAATTTCATGAAATATAATCAATTGTAAACTTGTACAAATCTATAATGTACAAGTACTTAGACTTCATGTAAATCAAGCGTTAGATTCTCCCTAGCCAATCACTACACTTAGATAGATCATCCCCTTCAATAGTGTCACATTTGCACACTCACATACACATTTAGTATTTTAATTGAAACATTGAAACATGGTCAATCTCAGTCGACAAAATCCTCGACCGAGACACTCTCGGTCGACAAGCTTCTCGACCGAGAAAGACCCAGGTAGCCGTTAGATACAGCTGACAAGGTAGTTGGCAGTTGGAGATGAACGTTGCAAATACTTGATCCAGAGTGCCTGTCGGTCGACAAAACTTCAATCGAGAAGGTATCCCGGTCGACAATTTCTCGACCGAGATGGACTCTGACAGCAACTGCAGAATTAATTAACTAGCCGTTGTAAATCCAACTAACTTATACCTAACGGCTAGTTAAGCACTTAGAAACCCCTAGAAAGTGTCTAGAACGTCCTTAAGCACTTGTAGGTCATTCCTATAAATAGGACATGCCTTAGGACACCTAAAGGCACTTGATTCCATACTTGAGTAATCTTTGAGCATACACTTGCATTAGCAACCTGTTTTGAGAAATTGAGCAATACTTGCAATTGGCTACTCTTCACCTTGCTCTAAATTCGTGTCCTATAGGCTAGTATCTCCTATCCACAGAAATCACACTTCCATATACTTTGGTTAGGAGATCTACACGCTTGATATAGGCAAATCAAGCCTTGTGCTTCAAAGGATAAGTTGTAATTTTTGTTTTCCTTTCTTGTTCACTTTCATTGTTTGTACTCTCCTTGCTACTCCTAGGTTGGAGGCTGCAGATAGGAGAGGGTTGTAATCTTCTTGGTGAAGAAGGAGACTTTGAACTACTTCAAGAAGGCTGGTGCAATGAGAGGTTACTTCTAAGAGGAAGGCTACTTCAAGGGGGAGCTTGGAGTTACTTCAAGAAGGCTACCTCAAGTTGGTGCATCTACTTCAAAGTGAAGGCTGTTCAAAGGGGTGTAAGAAAGTATTGTATTTTGTGTAATTCCTTGTGAATGTAATAAAATTAATACTTTCACATCCCGGTTGGGTAAGCAACCGGGTAGTGGACTGACTGCCTTAGTACTTGCTAAGGTAGGAACCACTCTAAATTCCTTGTCTCCTTCTTACTTTTTCATTTATGGTTGTTTGAGTTAAATAACTGTTAAATTAATTTTAAAACCCTATTCACCCCTCCTCTAGTGGTTTTTCACCTGAAATGGTTACAAATCATATCAGTGACCAAATCTCCAGAGTTATTTGTCAACATAGTGGCCGTGTTAAATCATCTTCGTTGCTTGATGTATGCATTGTAAAACTTTGTGTTATTGTCCCCAATGGTGAGCCTATTTATATTACTTTTCTACTTCACGTCTTCTTCCTCCCACATTAGGATCTCATTATACTTTGGCTGCATTTTATAAAATAGGATTGTTAGTAGCAATATCATAATGTTCAACCAAGTCATTTTGTAGCATGTTGAGGTTCCTAAAAACCCTTTCTTTTCTTTATCAATCATATAATTTTTTTTGGTTACCCAGTTCATAATGTTCTTTTTGGTCTCCCCAAGTGCATTGTGGAAAGCCATGTTATGGTTCTAGTAGCATATCTTTAAAGCTACGGTCCCTGCACTAGGATTCTTTCACCATGAATCTAGGTTGATCACTTCTACGAGTTGTGGTTCTCATGAAGATAGGGCAATGGTCCGAGTTTATATGTGGCGAGTTGTCATGGAACCATTTTTACCCCAATCTCATTCTCACTATCTAGATAGTGGTAGAGGGATTGAAGCATCTGTCACTGAGTGGCCCAATAGGATCTACCACACTGGCATATACAATAAGAAATAATAATTCAAAAACTAGATATTTAAAGAACAGACTAACCCAATATGGAGATTTTTCCAAGATGACTATGTCATCAAAATATGTGAGTGTGGAAGTGATATAGTCAAGGTTCCAATGTTTTTCCTAAAATCAAGAAAATCAAGACACAAAGTCAATGCAATTGCACGGTACGCTGTATAAAAATAAGTAAAATGGTTTATAACAAAATTAGAGTACTTGGAAGGACTTATATTTCAAAAGTATAATGAGAAATTTGCAAAACCAACATTTATTTGACAAGATATTTATTTCAAAATAATTCACTTTTTATTACGAGTTCCCATTATGCTGTAATTCGAGAGGCATGCTTATATATTTTGTGTGACTCAATCACCCCAATGCGATGGGGAATGTCACTGGGCTCCTTCTCTTCATATGAGGTAGGAGGCCAATGTACAAGTCCACCTCCAAGTGAGGGGTTGCTTGCACTCAATATCATCATTATCAAAATTATCAATATCATCATCATCATCATCATCATCATCAGTATATGGGCAGTCATAATGGGCTTGTCATTTATGTTTTCTAGTTAGTCTCAAAATATAATATAAGAAATATGAAATCCTAATCAATAGGGAACAATAGCTCAACCAAGTATATAGCCAAGTACACAATCAAGAGATACATAAAAAGTATCTTCATTACAACCAAAGAGAAGGTATAATAGCATACCTTTCACTGAGGATTTCGAGTATAATCAATAAGAAATAGGTAGACCCTTCGAGTCAGATCCTAAATCACAATGTTTGGACCAAGGGTCATGATCATGATATTTGGATATTATGTTTCAATATTCAAGATTAGGGTTACAATTTTCCTATGTCAACCTTAGGGTTGGGTCATTCACTTATAATCAACCAATATTTCAATATGTCCAATATTATTTCAAGTGGCAAGTATTTTTGAGTGTAAATGACTTACCTAGGTATTTTTAGGAACACATGTCAACCCTAAATGCTATCATCATTATTAAATTTACTCTCAAATTTCTCGATCATTATCAAGATCAAATAGTATCATTGGAACTCAAGTTTATATCAGGTAGAATCATGGGTCATGCATATGATTAGCGGTTTGCAAGATTAATATTAATCATCAACATATCAAGAGAAATCATTATTTCGATGAGCATGATTCAAATTCTAGAGCAGATGAGTCAAAAGATCAGATTTAAACTCATATATATCCATGTTTGATTTCAAAATGATCATTAGAGTCGAATCTAGGGTTTCCAAAAATTAAACAACATTATTGAGCCATTTGATAAATTAAATAGATAAGAGATAAAATATAGGGATATAAGTGAAATGCATTAGTAATTAGGCTCCAAAAGTACTTTTAATAACTTCCTTGAGTTTTTCTGATAAAAAATGACTGTTTACTCGACTTATTTGGAGTCAGGATGCATTTTCTATGATTTAAACAAGATTTGACCATTTATTGCAATTTCGAGCAGAGAGGAGGCAAAATACCTTATTTGCAAAAATCGAGGGTTTTTGGATCCACAACGGACGACTCAAGATTGTTCCACATCGAAAGATGGAGAGCAGTAGTTTACTTGCTCATTGGTCCGGTTCAAGCCTGGTTCAATCGTGTTCTTTGGTCATTTGAACTGGTTTGGTTGCGATTGTACTGGATCGAGTTCACGCCCTTTGATCGGCAATTTACAGTGTCTGTCTCCCTTCTGCGTAGGTCTTGCGTGATCCACGAAGATAGGGTGGTAGGTTCTCTAGAGTGGGGAAGGTCCGGGAGAAGGAGAGGGTAAGGGAGGCAGCCGAGGTGCCGACTGAGGTGTCGGTCGAGCTTGCCTCGGCCTCACGAACCCGATGAGGGCCAGAGAAAGAGGAGAGGTGCGAGGAGTAGGATCGTCTAAGGAGGCTACAACGGCGGTGCTGCTTGGAGTAGAAAAAGATCAGATCAATATTGGAGGTTATTGGGGGTAGTGGAGTGTGCAAGGACCAGGGGATAATGTTGTAGTTGGAGGTTCTGATCTCGATGGGTTCTTTTATAGGGGCGGGAGGTAGGTTTAGGGCTAAAGGTCTTGGAGCAGCAGCCATGGCCGCCGGAAGGAGAGGGGAGAGTGAGGGACTCTTTTTGGTAGCTGGACAGAGCATGAACGCTCTTCAAACTAGGGTTGGTTCAGTTCAAATTCGTGAGAGGAGCATTTTGGCTCACTCAAAACTTTGAATCTTGGTCAGGGGCGCGAGATTGCAAGTCTCGGCCATAAAGACACCTTCCTGGTGATTGCGGGAGGTTGATGATGACCTCACAGCCACTAGATCAGGCCTGGATCTGCAAGAGGCAGATCCAAGGGCCAATAATCACCCTGGATCCCTTGTATGGATCGCTGACATGGCAAAGTCAAGAAAAAGATCAAATAAAAAGGGATTTTGAGCACATAACTTCCAAAATTCATAGAAAATAGTAGGAATATCCAAATGACATTAAATTTGGATCATATCTATGAAAAATTGTGGAGAATATGTAGATAAAGTTTGGGAACCAAAAGATGAAGTTTGATGGATCAATTTTCTTCTTTGGACAAGGTGACGAATTAATCAAACTTGAGATGTTATAATGTGTATAAAATTCACATTGGTCATAATTCAAACTTGAGATGTTATAATGTGTATAAAATTCACATTGGTCATCATATTTTGAATTTGAGTATCAATATTGATTTAGAAGCCAAGAAAAATAATTTGAGATAGTGAGTGAGTATAATGGGGGCAAAATAGTAATTACAGCATACTTATTCAAAATTCCACTTTATCACATCGTTCCTTCCTTAAAAAGGATTTTTGTCCCCAAAATTCAAAAACACCCACAAAATTGGGATCATCAAAATCCAGATCATATCCTATATTACTAGAACATCCTCAACTATATAATCAAAATTACATCCTCAACATTATCACCTCATTAACAATTTCTCATAAAATGCATTGATCAATATGAAGGTCAAAGGTCAAAATTCACCAATTGAGTTCACTCTCAAGTCATGTCTCCCTACTGAGAGAAAATCAAGATCGAGAGTTGAGGTTATATATCATGAATTAAACGGGTCATGTATTATCGAGTTCATGATTCAAGAGTCAAGATTCAGATATTTGTATTTTGGGTTTTAAACATGCAAGTCTAGGGTTTTAATTCCTATCCAGACCACTGGTGTTGTCATTCACCCATATCAACAAATCTAGAAATATTATCAAGATTCCAATATCAATTTCTTTATCAAGTATATTCGAGGTGGGTGAATGATCCAAACCTAGGTCATTTTAGGAAATTAACCCTATACATATTTTCAATATCACCATCCTCAAAAATACAAACTAGTCAAGATCTCAAGATTTTGAGTCAAAGATTACAACAATAGATGGTCCATTTGTAGGTCAACATGATCAAGTCAAAATTCAAAATTTGAGTATGGGAGTCAAAATTCAAAACAGACATGAATTTTCAAATCCAAAGATAGATTCCAAAATGGCATCACATTTCCATTTCTCAAAATATAGTGAGTACAAGGTTTTATTTCAAAAAGGAATAGTTACAAAGAATTACAATAATCACCATATCAAAATCTAGATCTAGTGGTGACTTCAATGGTTGCGATTGCACATGTCCTCCTTTGGAATTCCAACTTCTATCTTTGTTTCTATCTCCATGACTACATGCTTGGATGTAGGGGTAAAGACATTCATGGTGACTTGGACTCCTCCAGGAATTATTGATGTTGTGTATCTCGCCCATTTGGTCATAGCATCCATTAGTAACTTGTTTTGCAATTCCCAAGCATCGTCCCTATTATCATCATCGAGCCTAGCTCTTTTTCCTTTGTCTATATCATCCTCTACTTTTTCTCTATCAATCTTCCTTTTATCAATCCTTTCTCCTTGATCATCATTGGTTCTACGAGATCTTGCTTTTTGACTATGGGTTTGTGGGGCCATCTGCAAGGTATATTGATTTGTGAGTCCTTTAATCACATAGGTCGAGTTAAGAGTATATCACATTTATGGTTTCCTACTATTAAAAAATAGGGAGATTGTTGATGATTAAATCATATTCCATAAGGTCATGACATCAAAATTCAAGATCATAGTTGGGAAATAATGTCATAATTTTACAAAGTCAAGTTAATATTTGCATTCCTTTCCTTTCATGATCAAGGTAGTGATATAATTGGGAATTTGGTGCATGATTTAGGTCCATGCTCATCATGTCAAAATCGAGATTGCAAAAGGCATCAATAGTCAATAGGAAAACTACTTTTTGCATCATAGTCTTACATCATGATTGTGTGAGTCATTAAGATTAATAATTTGATGGCATAATCATGATGTGTATCAAATAGGGAAAAAGTTTACTTAACTATGTTTGAGGCTTAATCAATAATAGGGCAACATGGACATTAGTCAAATAGAGATCTCATCAATAGTGAGGTCTAAGGTATAAGTCCTTCTTATTTCACCATATCATAATTTTTATCATTTATTTCAAATATAGGAAACATGTAGTCAAGTTTTTTGGCTAATTTGAGTGTTCATGATATTAGAGGTCATACGTGAGTATTTGATTTCAAGCTTAATTGATCAAAATCGAATTTTCAAATTAAGGTCAGATCATGATATCAACTTTCAAAATTTTCTATTGATATTCATTTTTCCCATGCATAAGTTACCCATAATCGAGACATCATGTGGTAAAAGGTCACAAGAAAAGACCACATGAGGGGATGAGAAGACTACCTAATCTTCATCTACATGAGTGGCTTAGGATAGTCCTTAAAGAAGAGATGAGATTCCAGAAGACTCTCTAGGGTTTCACAAGAGAACCTTTAGGTCGGGTTCTAGATCAATTAAGGCCAAGTACAGCGGGGGATCTTAGCCATCGTGAAGACGGATAGGAGAAACTATGCCAGGACCCCGACCCTAGACACCTCAATTTTCACCATTATGGACTTTAGTGTTTCTTGGGTGTACGAGACTTGAGAAATTATTTACTTAAAGTATATGGGAGTGTGTAAGATCTGATGCCAACTTTCACAGAACCATTTTTACCCCATTCCCAATCCCACTGCCTAGATAGTGGTTGAGGAATTGAAGCGTCCGTCCCTGAGTGGCCCGATAGGATCTATCACACTAGCATATACAATAAGAAATAATAAATAAAAAAAATTAATATTTAAAGAACAGACTAACCCAATATGGATATTTTTCCAATATACCCTTGTCATCAGAATATGTGAGTGCAGAAGAGATATAGTCAAGGTTCCAATGTTTTGCCTAAAATCAAGAAAATCAAGACACAACGTCAATGCAATTGCACGGTACGCTATATAAAAAAAAGTAAAATGGTTTATAACAAAATTAGTGTACTTGGTAGGGCTTATATTTCAAAAGTATAATGAGCAATTTACAAAACCAACATTTATTCAACAATATGTTTATTTCAAAACAATTCACTTTTTATTACGAGTTCCCATTATGTTGTAATTTGAGAAGGATGATTATATATTTTGTGTGACTCAATCACCCCAATGCGATGGGGATGGTCACTGGGCTCCTTCTCTCCATATGAGGTAGGAGGCCAATGTACAAGTCCACCTCCAAATGAGGGGTTGCTTGCACTCAATATCAACATTATCCACATTATCAATATCATCATCATCATCATCATCATCATCATCATCATCAGCATACAAGAAGTCATAATAGGCATGTCATTTATGTTTTCAAATTTGTCTCAAAATATAATATAAGAAATAAAGAATCCTAATCAATAGGGAACAATAGCTCAACCAAGTATATAGCCAAGTACACAATCAAGAGATACATAAAAAGTATCTTCATTACAACCAAAGAGAAGGTATAATAGTGTACCTTTCATCGAGGATTTCGAGTATAATCAACAAGTAATAGGTAGACCCTTTGAGTCAGATCCTAAATCACAATGTTTGGATCAAGGGTCAGGATCTTGATATTTGGAGATTATGTTTCAATATTCAAGATTAGGGTTACACTTTTCCTATGTCAACCTTACGGTTGGGTCATTCACTTATAATCAACCAATATTTCAACATGTCCAATATTATTTCAAGTGTCAAGTATTTTCAAGTGTGAATGACTTACCTAGGTATTTTTAGGAACACATGTCAACCCTAAATGTTATCATTATTATTCAATTTACTCTCAAATTTCTAGATCATTATCAAGATCAAATAGTATCATTGGAACTCAAGTTTAGATCAGGTAGAGCCATGGGTAGGGCATATAATTAGGGGTTTGCAAGATTAAGATTAATCATCAACATATCAAGAGAAATCCTTATTTCAATGGGCATGATTCAATTTCTAGAGTATATGAGTCACAAGATAATATTTAAAATGATCATTAGAGTCAAATCTAGGGTTTCCAAAAATTAAACATCATTATTGAGCCATTTGATAAACTAAATAAGCAAGAGATAAAATATAGGGATTTCAGTAAAATCAATTAGGAATTATGCTCCACATGTATTTTTAATAAATTCCTTGGGTTTTTCTGATAAAAAATGACTATTTACTCAACTTATTTGGAGCCAGGATGCATTTTCTACGATTTAAATGAGATTTGACCATTTATTGCAATTTCAAGCAGAGAAGAGGCAAACTACCTTATTTGCAAAAATCAAGGGTTGTTGGATCCAAAATGGACGGCTCAAGATTGTTCCAAGTCAAAATATGGAGAGAGGCAATTTACTTGTTCATTGGTCCGGTTCAAGCCTGGTTCAATCAAGTTCTTTGGTCATTTGAACTGGTTTGGTTGTGATTGTACTGGATCAGGTCTAAGCCCTTTGATCGGTGTTTTACAGTGTATGTCTCCCGTCTGTGTAGGTATTGCGTGAGCCATGAAGGTAGGGTGGTAGGCTCGCCAGAGTGGGGAAGGTTCGGGAGCAGGAGAGGGCATGGGAGGCGGCTGAGGTGCCGGTCGAGCTTGCCTCGACCTCATGAACCTGATGGGGGCCAAAGAAAGAGGAGAGGTGTGAGGAGAAGGAACACCCAAGGCGGCTGTGGTGGTGGCACTTCTTGGAGTAGCAAAATATCATAGAAATATTGGAGGCAATTGGGGGCAGTGGAGTGTGTAAGGACCAGGGGATAACGTTGTAGTTGGAGGTTCTGATCTCGATGGGTCCTTTTATAGGACTGGGAGGTAGGTTTAGGGATAAATGTCTTGGAGCAGAAGCCATGGCCGCCGGAAGGAGAGAAGTGAGTGAGGGACTCTTTTTGGCAACTGGATAGAGCATGAACGCTCTTCAAACTAGGTTCATTCAGTTTGAATTTGCGAGAGGAGCATTTTGGCTCGGTCAAAACTTTGAATCTTAGTCAGGGGCATGAGATTGCAAGTGTGACGTCCCCGGATTTTCTAAGACTTAATCTGATGTGTGACGTCCAAATTGAAACCCTCACCTCAGCGAGAATCCCAATTTAAACATCCCACACTAGGCTAAGAAGAAGAAAATCAGAGGAACTCATAAGGAAACGATCAGTAGCACATGTACATGAACAATAATAAAACCATACACACATGTTCACCATTCAACATATAATTACAACATGAATTGTTACAACATTTGATATTACATATTGAACAGCAAACTTAAACATATACATGTACTACTACTAAACTACATGATCTTAAGACAACAGGTCCACCTGTACATCGGCTCGCCACACAACTCTCAACTATCCTGGATCTTCAAAAGCATAACCACAACCTAAACAAAAGATTACATGTGGTACACGTCAGCACAATATTTGAAGAATATTGTACTGAGTACGCCTACGTGTCTTTTTATATACCTCTCATCATATCTTGGCAATAAGATTAAACTAATACTTGGCAGTTATAAAGAAATATAAGAAAAGCGTACACTTGCACAAAGATATTCATTAGCAAAAGAGAACACATATTTCAAGCTTATTTTCCATTATATCTCAAGGCCTTTATGATCACTACCAAAGATTTGGATCATATGTACATTGTGACCACTACCAAAGAGTTGGGTCTAAGCACACTACCAAAGAGTTGGTGCTTCCATATGTACAATGTGACCACTACCAAAGAGTTCGGTCACTTCCAAGCACACTGCCAAAGAGTTGGTGCTTTCATATAATGGAATAGATATATTATGTTTGATGTGTTCATAGCAATACATATGGAAATTCAAGCAACATATTATACAAGACAATCATTTCAATCAATACCATATGCCAAGTCTTTACTACCATATAACACAAGCATAATGTATAATAAGCCAAGTAAGAGGTAATGGCGTACCTTCCAAAGAGATAAACCTAATCATCACATGTTCCTCATGTCATCTATATCCTTGGTTAAACCTGATCAAGACAAGATCATATACTATCAGGTTCTCATCATTATACATCTCATCTTAACCCTAAATGTGTTCATTAGGGCTTAGCTTAACTCATTATGATATTCCCACTTTTACTTGAATTCTTATCTTAGAATTATCTTACTGATGTCACATTCCAGATTATGATTCATTATCTGGACATTATCTTCCATAGCATTTTTGTGCACATTAATTAACCCTAGATTACACCATTAACCGAGATTAGGGTTTTATAACATGTATTAAGATTCATCTTCATATAACATGGATTCTGTTCATCATTATGATCTCAGAATTAAAACTGAGGTTCCATATACCGATATCAGCTACTCTGTAAACTTTAATCAATTATTGAGCATGTATGTATTTATTGCAAATTAATTAGGGTTATTAGCCCTACTTAGCCATATTAAGCAAATTACATGATTTTGTACATCAACATCATAATTACTAACATCCACTGGATTATAAGCATGAATATTGATTTATTGACATATTCTCATAATTTTAGGCCATCATTTGTTATTTATAACACATGATGTAAGTGTTATGCATCTTACTTAAAATTCATGTAATTTGTGCATCAAAATCCTGATATCATGGTTTCATATTGTTCTACGCATTTTTCTGAACATTTTGGTATATTATATGTAATTTTCTGATACTCGAGCTATATATTGCGATTTGTAGAAGATCTGAGCAATTTTTACCTTTTTCGGCCTATCCGAGACTGCCACGTGTCCTTGGGCATGCACTCCAACTCTTCTCTTCCAACTGGGACCCGGTCCGGATCTTGGGGTTGGATCCACGGATCTGTGGATCCGCTAGCCCGGTTGGGCCTTTCTCTTTCTCCTTTCTGCGTTCACAATCCGCCCGATGCCTGCGTCCGCGTGAGAGCCTCTACTCTTCTGCACAGGGCCGCCGCCGTGGGGCTGGACCTCCAGCGAATAATCAGCCATTCTCCAAGCATCATTCCTCACTGAACAAGATGCCAAGAGATTCCTTAGTCCCTTACGGCCCTTCTCGGCTCCTCAGGTGCATGGACACGACCTTAGATCTTCGCCGCAAGGAGCCCGCCGCCCATAGTTGACTGCTGCGACGGTAGAAAGGGGGATAGCCTCATCGATACCTTCTAGATCCAATCTAGGGACTCAAGAAGCTCTGTGGAACCTCCCAAAACTCGTGCGTGTCCTCAATTCTCAGTGAGGCACACTGAACTCTAGCCTCTGAGCTTCATCTTCCAACTCCGGCCAACTAGGGTCGTTTGACCAGGGAACCACCGTCGCAGGGCACACAAGTGCCTGCACTCATCTCCTCAAACTCCCTTCTTCCTTTTTGTCTATGTATCTTCCCCTGATCCCCTCTCTCTCCACTCTTTACCCCTGGCCGCAACCTATGTGCCGCAGTGGAGAAGAAGAGAGGGGTGATGGCTCGTTCTCTCTACTGGAGCGATCTCACCTGTCGAATAAAGGGTCAAATTACTGATAAAGAGGAGACGACTCCAAGTACTCAGTCACTTCTCCCCCTCACCCCACGACCAGGCCGATCATGGCGTCGTGGCTGGAGGCACCAAAGAGTACTCTAACTGAAAGCTTGAAGACAAAATCTGGGCCATTGGTTCCTCGTGTGCGGCTGAGATGGAGCCTGCACTGAGTGAATCCGTGGCTCCTCCTCCTAGTTTCCTGTGACCAGAGGATCGGAGATCTAGGGCCAAAACAAGGGCCACACAAGAAGCTCTAAACAAAAGGGAAGCGTGACACCAATATTAAGCCCAACATAGGTCCATCAAACATCGATAAAGTGCATTATTTCACAAATATAAAACCATCATAACTTCTTCTAGGGTTCTCCAATTGCCACCCAATTTTAACCATAGTTTCCTCACTACTCAAGGTACCTTGTACACAAATTTGGTACCCAAAAATCAATTGTTATACCATTCAATTTAATTCCTCAAAAAGGCATTAACTCCGAGATCTTAATCATGATATTAACCTCAATCAACCATATGAATTTATCAAATACTTGGAACTCTCAGATAATTCAACTTATGAATTTAAATATGTCATTGGACATTTAAGGATTCCAAAAATCCACTCCATCACATCCTACACACCTTAAAAGAAATTTCGTCCTCGAAATTAAGCCCAAAAATCCAGTCTTTCACATCATATACATCTTAAAAGAACTTTCATCCTCGAAAGTACACCATACTCATACTTCTTGGGAAAATCTTATCTTGCCTTCATAAACATGTAGGCACTATTCTATGTGTAACATATCCATAAAGGTTACCTAGAACCATGTATCCAAAGCACTATTAGGGGGTTTACAACCATCTTGGTCCACAAACACTCCATTCAAGGTTTAGAAACTTAGTTATGTCATTACATATCTCATATATTAGGGTTGCATCTTTATCTTTACCCATGCATTAGGGTTGCCACATCACATTACCATGTTCTAAAGGAGTTAACTAAAGTTAACTCATATATCAAGGTGTCATCAACATTATGTTGTGCTAGCTGTCAAACTTTGTTTTCTTTTGTCTTTATTAAGCACTAAGATTAACACCTCATGTAACATGTTTCATTCTTTTGATCTCATTTCATTTCTTATCATAATAAATACAACATTTATAAGTGATTTCATCACAAGATTAACCAACCATATCACATTATCATCCTTATTTATGTATATGGTTAACCATTTATGCATTAATATCTATTAAAACATCTCTAGGTTTACATGATATCATGTCCATATATCACATCTCGAGATTAGATCACGTCCTTACCTTTATTATATCATGGCTGTGCAAAACCAACTTATGCAAGTGGCTCGTTAAACATATATAAAAACTTCATCTAGTCCAACTGAGGTTCTCCTGAACTATATCACGAGGGCAGTGACATGCTCAGTCTCACTGAGCTAACTCAACTCTATGAGTAGCTCGTATGCATATACTTTATCTTTCCTCTCGGTCTAGGGTTCTCAGATTACCTCATTGGCACTAGTGATCAACTTCACAAGCTTTAACCACATAAGCAAAAACCAAAGCATGCTATGACATACTCTTCATAGGTTCTCACCATGAAACATCATACCCAAAGCTCTCTTATATACACCACTAGATTCCTATGTGGGAAACCACCAACCCGAGCATGAGGCTTCACAGAAACTAACATAGCTACCTCCTCCAGGGTCTTGGGCTCTCTCCCTCACCCAGATGGCAGGCACTCATATCCATGTTCACATATGCACATATATAACCAGCCTCTCTCTGGCTCTAGGGTTTGGTCCTCCCAAGGACATCTAGGGTTCAACAAGACTATAAGAATCATGCATAAAGCAACTCATCTCAATCACTCAGGAGTAGTCTAGTTTAGGACATATCATATCACATATCTCAGAATTCTCATATCTTGGAGTTTAGGTTCTCTGACCTTCTCCCTGTGGGTCTCACTCACTTTGGAGTTAACCCTAAAACTGGTCCTAACACTAGCGGTCCTCCTTTGTAAAAGATATTGAGGCTCATGCTGACTCACAACCTCATCTTAGCTTAAGACATATCTTATCTCATAAAAGACTATTTACTTGCATCATAAAACCTCATCTTGCATCCTCAACTGAACTTAGGTCCTCAAAGACAACATACATCATCAACTTATCCATCTATTCCATCTATCACATATCACATATTCTAACAAGGCTCTAGACATCTAATCTAGAACTACTCTCTCTCCTAGACTGATGTCATTCACTTTCACTTAGGTTACATGACCACCTCCTACTCGTACATGTGTGGGAACACATTTTTGTAATACATATATATAATAAAATATTATACAGTTTTTCTCTGATAAAACAAGCGTCAGAGAAAACTACCAAGGTTCGATCCGATTGGAATCAAAACCCAAATCCAGAAAACGAGTGTCCCACAAGTAGTAGAGAGTCCAGTGTCATGAAAACTAATGAAAAGGGTGAGAACATGGTGTAGACTAGCGTAGCTACTCTAGACAATGAGCGCCATATGTCTAGGGTTTCTCTTCCCTTGATGCACGTCATTTCCAAATAGTGCAACGTCCCATACCGCTGCACTACAAGGAAAGTACGACATCTAAGAACTTGCTATACAACAAGCACTAGTCTAGACCTAGTTCTCAGACATCTAGGTGCTAACCTAGAGGCTATGTCAGATCTAGACTCTAAAGACGACTAATCTAACCCTAAAAGATTATTAAGTTCAAGGTTCTTTAGTTTTGAGTTGCTTAATGAGCAAATGTCAGGCTTTGCCATTGTTCATGCTCTGATACCACCTGTGACGTCCCCATATTTTCTAAGACTTAATCTGATGTGTGACGTCCAAATTGAAACCCTCACCTCAGCGAGAATCCCAATTTAAACATCCCACACTAGGCTAAGAAGAAGAAAATCAGAGGAAGTCATAAGGAAACGATCAGTAGCACATGTACATGAACAATAATAAAACCATACACACATGTTCACCATTCAACATATAATTACAACATGAATTGTTACAACATTTGATATTACATATTGAACAGCAAACTTAAACATATACATGTACTACTACTAAACTACATGATCTTAAGACAACATGTCCACCTGTACATCGGCTCGCCACACAACTCTCAACTATCCTGGATCTTCAAAAGCATAACCACAACCTAAACAAAAGATTACATGCGGTACACGTCAGCACAATATTTCAAGAATATTGTACTGAGTACGCCTACGTGTCTTTTTATATACCTCTCATCATATCTTGGCAATAAGATAAAACTAATACTTGGCAGTTATAAAGAAATATAAGAAAAGCGTATACTTGCACAAAGATATTCATTAGCAAAAGAGAACACATATTTCAAGCTTATTTTCCATTATATCTCAAGGCCTTTATGATCACTACCAAAGAGTTGGATCATATGTACATTATGACCACTACCAAAGGGTTGGGTCTAAGCACACTACCAAAGAGTTGGTGCTTCCATATGTACAATGTGACCACTACCAAAGAGTTCGGTCACTTCCAAGCACACTGTCAAAGAGTTGGTGCTTTCATATAATGGAATAGATATATTATGTTTGATGTGTTCATAGCAATACATATGGAAATTCAAGCAACATATCATACAAGACAATCATTTCAATCAATACCATATGCCAAGTCTTTACTACCATATAACACAAGCATAATGTATAATAATCCAAGTAAGAGGTAATGGCGTACCTTCCAAAGAGATAAACCTAATCATCACATGTTCCTCATGTCATCTATATCCTTGGTTAAACCTGATCAAGACAAGATCATATACTATCAGGTTCTCATCATTATACATCTCATCTTAACCCTAAACGTGTTCATTAGGGCTTAGCTTAACTCATTACGATATTCCCACTTTTACTTGAATTCTTATCTTAGAATTATCTTACTGATGTCACATTTCAGATTATGATTCATTATCTGGACATTATCTTCCATAGAATTTTTGTGCACATTAATTAACCCTAGATTACACCATTAACCGAGATTAGGGTTTTATAACATGTATTAAGATTCATCTTCATATAACATGGATTCTGTTCATCATTATGATCTCATAATTAAAACTGAGGTTCCATATACCGATATCAGCTACTCTGTAAACTTTAATCAATTATTGAGCATGTATGTATTTATTGCAAATTAATTAGGGTTATTAGCCCTACTTAGCCATATTAAGCAAATTACATGATTTTGTACATCAACATCATAATTACTGACATACACTGGATTATAAGCATGAATATTGATTTATTGACATATTCTCATAATTTTAGGCCATCATTTGTTATTTATAACACATGATGTAAGTGTTATGCATCTTACTTAAAATTCATGTAATTTGTGCATCAAAAGCCTGATATCATAGTTTCATATTGTTCTACGCATTTTTCTGAACATTTGGTATATTATATGTAATTTTCTGATACTCGAGCTATATATTGCGATTTGTAGAAGATCTGAGCAATTTTTACCTTTTTCGGCCTATCCGAGACTGCCACGTGTCCTTGGGCATGCAACTCCAGCTCTTCTCTTCCAACTGGGACCCGGTCCGGATCTTGGGGTTTGATCCACGGATCTGTGGATCCGCTAGCCCGGTTGGGCCTTTCTCTTTCTCCTTTCTGCGTTCACAATCCGCCCGATGCCTGCGTCCGCGTGAGAGCCTCTACTCTTCTGCACAGGGCCGCCGCCGTGGGGCTGGACCTCCAGCGAACAATCAGCCATTCTCCAAGCATCATTCCTCACTGAACAAGATGCCCAGAGATTCCTAAGTCCCTTACGGCCCTTCTCGGCTCCTCAGGTGCATGGACACGACCTTAGATCTTCACCGCAAGGAGCCCGCCGCCCATAGTTGACTGCTGCGACGGTAGAAAGGGGGATAGCCTCATCGATACCTCCTAGATCCAATCTAGGGACTCAAGAAGTTCTGTGGAACCTCCCAAAACTCGTGCGTGTCCTCAATTCTCAGTGAGGCACACTGAACTCTAGCCTCCGAGCTTCATCTTCCAGCTCCGACCAACTAGGGTCGTTTGACCAGGGAACCACCGTCGCAGGGCACACAAGTGCCTGCACTCATCTCCTCAAACTCCCTTCTTCCTTTTTGTCTATGTATCTTCCCCTGATCCCCTCTCTCTCCACTCTTTACCCCTGGCCGCAACCTATGCGCCGCAGTGGAGAAGAAGAGAGGGGTGATGGCTCGTTCTCTCTACTGGAGCGATCTCACCTGTCGAATAAAGGGTCAAATTACTGATAAAGAGGAGACGACTCGAAGTACTCAGTCACTTCTCCCCCTCGCCCCACGACCAGGCCGATCATGGCGTCGTGGCTGGAGGCACCAAAGCGTACTCTAACTGAAAGCTTGAAGACAAAATCTAGGCCATTGGTTCCTCGTGTGCGGCTGAGATGGAGCCTGCACTGAGTGAATCCGTGGCTCCTCCTCCTAGTTTCCTGTGACCAGAGGATCGGAGATCTAGGGCCAAAACAAGGGCCATGCAAGCAGCTCTAAACAAAAGGGAAGCGTGACACCAATATTAAGCCCAACATAGGTCCATCAAACATAGATAAAGTGCATTATTTCACAAATATAAAACCATCATAACTTCTTCTAGGGTTCTCCAATTGCCACCCAATTTTAACCATAGTTTCCTCACTACTCAAGGTACCTTGTACACAAATTTGGTACCCAAAAATCAATTTTTATACCATTCAATTTAATTCCTCAAAAAGGCATTAACTCCGAGATCTTAATCATGATATTAACCTCAATCAACCATATGAATTTATCAAATACTTGGAACTCTCAGATAATTCAACTTATTAATTTAAATATGTCATTGGACATTTAAGGATTCCAAAAATCCACTCCATCACATCCTACACACCTTAAAAGAAATTTCATCCTCGAAATTAAGCCCAAAAATCCAGTCTTTCACATCATATACATCTTAAAAGAACTTTCATCCTCGAAAGTACACCATACTCATACTTCTTAGGAAAATCTTATCTTGCCTTCATCAACATGTAGGCACTATTATATGTGTAGCATATCCATAAAGGTTACCTAGAACCATGTATCCAAAGCACTATTAGGGGGTTTACAACCATCTTGGTGCACAAACACTCCATTCAAGGTTTAGAAACTTGGTTATGTCATTACATATCTCATATATTAGGGTTGCATCTTTATCTTTACCCATGCATTAGGGTTCCCACATCACATTACCATGTTCTAAAGGAGTTAACTAAAGTTAACTCATATATCAAGGTGTCATCAACATTATGTTGTGCTAGCTGTCAAACTTTGTTTTCTTTTGTCTTTATTAAGCACTAAGATTAACACCTCATGTAACATGTTTCATTCTTTTGATCTCATTTCATTTCTTATCATAATAAATACAACATTTATAAGTGATTTCATCACAAGATTAACCAACCATATCACATTATCATCATTATTTATGTATATGGTTAACCATTTATGCATTAATATCTATTAAACCATCTCTAGGTTTACATTATATCATGTCCATATATCACATCTCGAGATTAGATCACATCCTTACCTTTATTATATCATGGCTGTACAAAACCAACTTATGCAAGTGGCTCGTTAAACATATATAAAGACTTCATCTAGTCCAACTGAGGTTCTCCTGAACCATATCACGAGGGCAGTGACATGCTCAGTCTCACTGAGCTAACTCAACTCTATGAGTAGCTCGTATGCATATACTTTATCTTTCCTCTCAGTCTAGGGTTCTCGGATTACCTCATTGGCACTAGTGATCAACTTCACAAGCTTTAACCACATAAGCAAAAACCAAAGCATGCTATGACATACTCTTCATAGGTTCTCACCATGAACCATCATACCCAAAGCTCTCTTATATACACCACTAGATTCCTATGTGGGAAACCACCAAACCGAGCATGAGGCTTCACAGAAACTAACATAGCTACCTTCTCCAGGGTCTTGGGCTCTCTCCCTCACCCAGATGGCAGGCACTCATATCCATGTTCACATATGCACATATATAACCAGCCTCTCTCTGGCTCTAGGGTTTGGTCCTCCCAAGGACATCTAGGGTTCAATAAGACTATAAGAATCATGCATAAAGCAACTCATCTCAATCACTCAGGAGTAGTCTAGTTTAGGACATATCATATCACATATCTCAGAATTCTCATATCTTGGAGTTTAGGTTCTCTGACCTTCTCCCTGTGGGTCTCACTCACTTTGGAGTTAACCCTAAAACTGGTCCTAACACTAGCGGTCCTCCTTTGTAAAAGAGATTGAGGCTCATGCTGACTCACAACCTCGTCTTAGCTTAAGACATATCTTATCTCATAAAAGACTATTTACTTGCATCATAAAACCTCATCTTGCATCCTCAACTGAACTTAGGTCCTCAAAGACAACATACATCATCAACTTATCCATCTATTCCATCTATCACATATCACATATTCTAACAAGGCTCTAGACATCTAATCTAGAACTACTCTCTCTCCTAGACTGATGTCATTCACTTTCACTTAGGTTACATGACCACCTCCTACTTGTACATGTGTGGGAACACATTTTTGTAATACATATATATAATAAAATATTATATAGTTTTTCTCCGATAAAACAAGCGTCAGAGAAAACTACCAAGGTTCGATCCGATTGGAATCAAAAACCAAATCCAGAAAACGAGTGTCCCACACATAGTAGAGAGTCCAGTGTCATGAAAACTAATGAAAAGGGTGAGAACATGGTGTAGACTAGCGTAGCTACTCTAGACAATGAGCGCCATATGTCTAGGGTTTCTCTTCCCTTGATGCACGTCATTTCCAAATAGTGCAACGTCCCATACCGCTGCACTACAAGGAAAGTACGACATCTAAGAACTTGCTATACAACAAGCACTAGTCTAGACCTAGTTCTCAGACATCTAGGTGCTAACCTAGATGCTATGTCAGATCTAGTCTCTAAAGACGACTAATCTAACCCTAAAAGATTATTAAGTTCAAGGTTCTTTAGTTTTGAGTTGCTTAATGAGCAATTGTCAGGCTTTGCCATTGTTCATGCTCTGATACCACCTGTGACGTCTCCAGATTTTCTAAGACTTAATCTGATGTGTGACGTCCAAATTGAAACCCTCACCTCAGCGAGAATCCCAATTTAAACATCCCACACTAGGCTAAGAAGAAGAAAATCAGATGAAGTCATAAGGAAACGATCAGTAGCACATGTACATGAACAATAATAAAACCATACACACATGTTCACCATTCAACATATAATTACAACATGAATTGTTACAACATTTGATATTACATATTGAACAACAAACTTAAACATATACATGTACTACTACTAAACTACATGATCTTAAGACAACATGTCCACCTGTACATTAGCTCGCCACACAACTCTCAACTATCCTGGATCTTCAAAAGCATAACCACAACCTAAACAAAAGATTACATGCGGTACACGTCAGCACAATATTTCAAGAATATTGTACTGAGTAGGCCTACGTGTCTTTTTATATACCTCTCATCATATCTTGGCAATAAGATAAAACTAATACTTGGCAGTTATAAAGAAATACAAGAAAAGCGTATACTTGCACAAAGATATTCATTAGCAAAAGAGAACACATATTTCAAGCTTATTTTCCATTATATCTCAAGGCCTTTATGATCACTACCAAAGAGTTGGATCATATGTACATTGTGACCACTACCAAAGAGTTGGGTCTAAGCACACTACCAAAGAGTTGGTGCTTCCATATGTACAATGTGACCACTACCAAAGAGTTCGGTCACTTCCAAGCACACTGCCAAAGAGTTGGTGCTTTCATATAATGGAATAGATATATTATGTTTGATGTGTTCATAGCAATACATATGGAAATTCAAGCAACATATCATACAAGACAATCATTTCAATCAATACCATATGCCAAGTCTTTACTACCATATAACACAAGCATAATGTATAATAAGCCAAGTAAGAGGTAATGGCATACCTTCCAAAGAGATAAACCTAATCATCACATGTTCCTCATGTCATCTATATCCTTGGTTAAACCTGATCAAGACAAGATCATATACTATCAGGTTCTCATCATTATACATCTCATCTTAACCCTAAATGTGTTCATTAGGGCTTAGCTTAACTCATTATGATATTCCCACTTTTACTTGAATTCTTATCTTAGAATTATCTTACTGATGTCACATTCCAGATTATGATTCATTATCTGGACATTATTTTCCATAGCATTTTTGTGCACATTAATTAACCCTAGATTACACCATTAACCGAGATTAGGGTTTTATAACATGTATTAAGATTCATCTTCATATAACATGGATTCTGTTCATCATTATGATCTCATAATTAAAACTGAGGTTCCATATACCGATATCAGCTACTCTGTAAACTTTAATCAATTATTGAGCATGTATGTATTTATTGCAAATTAATTAGGGTTATTAGCCCTACTTAGCCATATTAAGAAAATTACATGATTTTGTACATCAACATCATAATTACTGACATCCACTGGATTATAAGCATGAATATTGATTTATTGACATATTCTCATAATTTTAGGCCATCATTTGTTATTTATAACACATGATGTAAGTGTTATGCATCTTACTTAAAATTCATGTAATTTGTGCATCAAAAGCCTGATATCATGGTTTCATATTGTTCTACGCATTTTTCTGAACATTTTGGTATATTATATGTAATTTTCTGATACTCGAGCTATATATTGCGATTTGTAGAAGATCTGAGCAATTTTTACCTTTTTCGGCCTATCCGAGACTGCCACGTGTCCTTGGGCATGCAACTCCAGCTCTTCTCTTCCAACTGGGACCCGGTCCGGATCTTGGGGTTGGATCCACGGATCTGTGGATCCGCTAGCCCGGTTGGGCCTTTCTCTTTCTCCTTTCTGCGTTCACAATCCGCCCAATGCCTGCGTCCGCGTGAGAGCCTCTACTCTTCTGCACAGGGCCGCCGCCGTGGGGCTGGACCTCCAGTGAATAATCAGCCATTCTCCAAGCATCATTCCTCACTAAACAAGATGCCAAGTGTGGCAACACATCCCATTATCACACGGATAACGAGGTGTTACGCGAAAATGTGCGGAAAACACCATAACCACAGATTAACAAAACACGGGTTAATTAAAACCGATTGCGGAAAACTGATAAACTGTGAAACTATTACTTTCCAGTCCTCATCCTGCACAGAAACATGTCATATAAATATGTACATACACAAGATCTGACATGTGTCCATAGCTCAGGAACAGCTGTCCATCCATCACATGAGTTCACCACCTGTTCATATATACATAAAGGCCCACATCCGGCCAACAGCAGGATATACAGATATCATCGAACGATCTTCGTGAAACATCGTCAAAACACTGCCAAGGACCTGAGAGTACAGGGATGACTCTAGACTCTATTACAAAACATCCAAAACAGCAGCATGTCCATCGCTTGCCTTCTACTGCTCCTCAAGCTGCTCGTCCGCAACACCACAACCACGACCACGTCTACCTCGACCACCTAAAAAGGGTGTAAACCAGCGGAGTGAGATAATTGAACAATTGTCCCAACGGGAAACATAGCTCCCCACCGCAACCATAGAACCTCAGCAAGAGAATCTATAACAGCAATTATAACATGAGCAGATATATCAGAAGCAGTTATATATATATATATATATATATATATATATATATATATATATATATATATATAGCAAGATCATTCTTACCGGCAAGCATACCACTTGGCCTCTTGCCAACCATCCAGATCCAACATCACATGTTACCACTTGGCCTCTTGCCAACCATCCAGATCCATCTCAAGGATCACCACATACCGCAGGGTCTCAACCCCTCATTATGTACTGTCACTGCCTCTTAAGGCTCACATCATCATCATGGGACCAACACATCACATACATAATATTATAGAGCAATTATCAAAGTAATGTTACTCATTACATATGTCACATAGCCCTTTCATGGCTAAGTCATCACCTGCAAGGTTAAGGTATGCAATAATTGTAGATTCAACATAAGGAAAATGCTCACTATCATGAAATATCATTCAAGATAATTAAATTACCAATATTACACTTGTTTGGTAACCAAGTGTGTAAGTACATCATTAACAAACTATACTGATGCTTACCCTAAATCTCAGGATTATACAAACAATCAGGGTATATAGAAATCATGTTGGGTATACAGAACCAACACTATTATTAACAAGGTCATTACTATTGCCATCAGCTGTTGTCATCTTTATCATGAAGCAACCTTTAACTTAACTGTCACTTAGCATCATTATTACCAACATTATTATCATTAAACAACTACTAGAGTAGTTATCATCATCTTCATTATCATTAACAATTAAGCATAACGGGTCACATCATGCATCTATTACATGAGGGCTATCATCATATACATTACTACCATTAGCATCCTCATTATTTGCAAGGCAACATATTACATATTGATGATATCACAAACACCACCATCATTTTATTGGTTAATGTATAAACATCCACTTCTATCACATAAGGGACCGTCACCAAAGAAACTCATACCCTCACTATAGCCTCACTACCTGATAACCTCCTATTTTAGTAGTTTATCTTAGTCTTTTTCTTTAGTTTTCCATACTCTTTTTACGTTTATACGGTACATAAACCTAATTTTACCCCTTTTTGTAAATACATCATCAAACTAACTTTTTCCTTTTACACTTGCAGAAAAAGCACAAAAAAATCATAAAAGAATAAACCAACCTCAAGGCCGAGTGAAGCCAAACGGTCCCAAGACCGCATGGAGTTCAAACGGTCCCGAGACCGCATGAAGCCAAACGGTCCCAAGACCGCATGGAGTTCAAACGGTCCGGAGACCGCATGAAGCCAAACGGTCCCAAGACCGCATGGAGTTCAAACGGTCCCGAGACCGCATGAAGCCAAACGGTCCCAAGACCGCATGGAGTTCAAACGGTCCCGAGACCGCATGAAGCCAAACGGTCCCAAGACCGCATGGAGTTCAAACGGTCCCGAGACCGCATGAAGCCAAACGGTCCCAAGACCGCATGAAGCCAAACGGTCCCAAGACCGCATGGAGTTCAAACGGTCCCGAGACCGCATGAAGCCAAACGGTCCCAAGACCGCATGGAGTTCAAACGGTCCCGAGACTGCATGAAGCCAAACGGTCCCAAGACCGCATGGAGTTCAAACGGTCCCAAGACCGCATGGAGTTCAAACGGTCCCAAGACCGCATGGAGTTCAAACGGTCCCAAGACCGTTTGACGCCAAACGATCTCAAAACCGTTTGACGCCAAATGGTCTCAAGACCGTTTGACGCCAAACGATCTCAAGACCGTTTGACGCCAAACGGTCTCAAGACCGTTTGACGCCAAACGGTCTCAAGACCGTTTGACGCCAAACGGTCTCAAGACCGTTTGAACCCAAACGGTCTCCAGACCGTTTGACCTCACTCATAGCCTATAAATAAGACCTCAAGGGCCATCCCTGAGAGAGGTCCAGACGTCCAGAGGCTGTCTCTCTACTACCAGAACAACTCCATCCACCGCCCGAGGCTGCCGGTCTGAGACTCACGTTCCATTGCAAAGCTACCTTCTCTCTCATCAACAAAGAAGGTGAGAGGAGAAGATCCGTCATCAAGCAAGCCATGAAGGGTGAAGATCGTTGCTCTCTCCACCAAGGGTTCAACCTCCTCTCCTCAGTGGAGATGATGTTCTTTCTATCTCTTCTTGCCTCCTCCTTTGTTGTTCCCTCTATGAGAAGCGAGTAGTTCCATCCACTGGGGCGCGGGGACTAGCCCCGCTGCCCATGTTTTGTACTTTGTACTAAAAAGATGTTATCCTTTCGTTTTAATACTAAATCGTTTCATACATGCTTGAATGATGGCCACGTTCTTGTATGCATCTATTGTCTTTTGTTGTGGTTTGTCTACGACCGCTCTCGAGACTCGAATACCGATTTAGTGTTGGTTTCTGGTGTGTGTATCCACCACGCATCCGTTTCGGTGTCTAGGAGTGTATCTCAAAGAGTGGAGTAAACTCACTATCATCCGTTGCACTTCCATCTGTACGGAAGTAACCTTGGTAAGTCGAGGAACACACTTTGCGAGGGGAATGATGTAAAGCATGTGACCATTTGATCGGGAATGGCTGGCGTTGCAACATTCCCGCACTTCTCGTAGCTAGGTTATCCGAATAGGAGACTAGGCCTACAAAGATACTATTCTATTTGATAATTATCGCTCGCTTGTTAGTTTTATATGCACGTTTCATGAGGTTGAGTAAGATTCTCTCTTTGGAGACTACATATCTTCATTGACACGTAGAAATGTACCGAATGAGAGCTACTTAACCCTTGAAGGATGTGATGCATTGCTCTTGTCTTATAAGGCATCGGTCTTGTGGAACATCGAAGGATGCAATGCATCGCTCTTGTCTTACGAGGCATCGGTCTTGTGGAACATCCTTGGATGCAATGCATCGCTCTTGTCTTATAAGGCATCGGTCTTGTGGAACATCCATGCATCTAGCTTATAAGTCTTGCTTGCTTAGTACATATACAATGCATGTGTAGCGGTGGTGAATACCTGCTTAACCCCAGTGATTCATCATCATTTGTTAAATCTTAGTTTTACTTGCTTTATTTACTTTTCATGCTTTAGTCTAAAAACCAATCAAAATCCAACCTTTTGATATAAGTGCCAATTAGTAAAATAACTAAGTGAAGTGTTGTACGTTTTCCATCTTGTTGCTTGCAACAAGACCATTGTCTTTTGGGTTCGATCCTAAATCTGTACTATGATAAGGCTTCCATACTCTTATGGGGTTGGAGTTGTTATCTAAGCACCAGTTCTAGGTAAACCTAGGGAAGACATCAATCCTCTCTAGGGTTTTTGGTGATAGAATTCTGGGACTCCCATTGGAAGACCGAAAATCTTTTGGTGTAAGTCCTAGCTCCATCAAAAAATGGCGCCGTTGCCGGGGACAACGGAACGTTAGTATTTCACTTAGTTTATTTTTCTAGTTGGTTAGGATTTTTACACTTTCTTTTTGAATCATAACTCATCATCTTCTTGAAGCTTTCATATTGTCTCTATTATCTAAAGGTGTTCTCTTTTCTTTACTTAGGTAGAACCCGTATATGCAATCACTGCATAATCGAGGATTCTCCTCTGATCCGGAGTTCGACTCCAAGGTAGAGAGAAGTTTCCACCGCAGAATCCGTCTCAATCGCCAACACGCTAGTCAAATGGCTGACGAACAGCATCAAGCCGCTTTGGTGATGGAGAGAGTCAATGCTGCTATCGCCGCACAACGGGCACAACTCATTGCAGACACCCGTGCCCAAATACAAGCGGAGATACGAGCAGAAGAGAAAGCCCGCATAAGAGCAGAGACCGAGGCTGCTCAGCTCGAATTACAAAACAAGCAACTGAGGGACTATGCTGTCCCGAAGAATTACGAAGACAACCACCCGGTCCGGCCTCCGATCATCAACATCCTAAACTTTGAGATTCAGACCCAGTGGATCCAGATTATGCAAGGAATTTCCTTCTCAGGAGGTTCAGGAGACGATTTCATGGACCATTTGAAACGGTTTAAGGCATTATGCCGCCTGGTCCCGCAAGCTGGTATTGCTTTCGATGCAATAATGCTCCACCTGTTTCATTTCACCTTATCTGGAAGGGCCTTGAGTTGGTACAACTCATTGGACAGAGAACCCATCATAACCACTTGGGCCCCTCTAGAGGAAAAATTCTTGGAGAAGTTCTTTCCACCCTCGCTGACCTATGAAATCAGAGGGCAGATCAACCATTTCTCCCAGCTACCTGGAGAAACCCTCGCTGAGGCATGGGAAAGATTCAAGGAACTTCTACGCAAATGCCCTCATCATGGAATTTCACAGAATCAATTGATTGAAACTTTTTATCGGGGGGTAAGCGATGACATTAAACAGTTCCTAGATTCCTCATCTGGAGGAAATTTCATGAGGAAAAATTATGAAGATGCCTGGAAAATTGTTACTTTAGGAGCTGAAAACCAGTCCAACTGGGGGCGGTCAGCCGGAAAAGGCGTCCTTAAAGTCTTTAAAGCTGAGGAATCTATGGAACTAAAGTCAATAGCCGAAGCTTTGAAGACAATCGCTCATAAACAGCAAACCCTTGAAACAACTCTAGGGGAAATTGATAAGAAGAAATCCCCGCTGGTTCATCAAGTCAAAGCCGTCACAGGATCCTGTGAAGCTTGTCATGCTTCGGATCATCCGACTCTTTCCTGCGGAATACTCTATAATGTGATGATGGATCTGCATCCACCACCACAATCCTATGAGGCCATCGCTAATCAGGCTGAAGATCAGATTCCAGAGCAAGTCAACTCCATCCATACTATTCCCGGACAAGTTTATTATAATCCCAGTCAACCAAGGAACCATCCTGGATTCCAGTATGGGAATCCCTCTGGAACTGCGAATCCGCAACATCAGACACAAGGGGGACTTGACAGTAGGCTGCCTCCTGGATTTCCAAACAATTTTAACCAAAATCAAGGGAACCCAAGGAACAATTTCCCTAGGGCTAACTACCCTAGAAATCAATCAGCCTACTATCAGTACACTCATCCCCCGCTTCACCCGCAATTGCATATTCAACAGTCTCAACAACAAAACCCTCAGAAAAATGCCACTGCACAACCGGAAGATGAGCTATCTTTGATAAAACAAATGCTTCAGTCTCAGCAAACCATGCTGGCCAACCAACAAGCTCAACAGAAGGCAGTTGAAGCACAGCTTGCCCAGATTGCTGCACAATTGAAACCCCCAACAGGCACTTTCGCTGGGCAGCCTGAATCGAACCCTAAACATGGGCCAAATAGACATGAGCAATCAAATACTATGACAACAGCATAATAATGTTTTAACTTCGTCGAGCCAGCGACATAAAACCAAGGCGCTTCTTGGGAGGCAACCCAAGACCTCAGTATCACCTTCTCTAATTTCTAGTCTTTTATTTTTCTTTTGAATTTGTTTTGCTTTCTTTAAGTTCTTTCATCATTAATCTAAAAATACAAAAAAATCTACATAATCAAAACTACAAAAACAATACATAAAACAAACAACATAAACCAAAATACAAAAAATAATATACATACTCAAAAACAAACATAAAAATATACAAACCCTTTGTGCCCCTCCAAACGGTCTCCAAACCGTTTGGAGCCAAACGGTCTTGAAACCGTTTGGACTCCAAACGGTCTTCAAACCGTTTGGAACCAAACGGTCCTCAAACCGCTTGGGACCAAACGGTCCTGAAACCGTTTGGGACCAAACGGTCCTCAAACCGCTTGGGACCAAACGGTCCTGAAACCGTTTGGGACCAAACGGTCCTCAAACCGTTTGGGACCAAACGGTCCTGAAACCGTTTGGGACCAAACGGTCCTCAAACCGTTTGGGACCAAACGGTCTTGAAACCGTTTGAGACCAAACGATCCTGAAACTGTTTGGGACCAAAACGGTCTTGAGACCGCTTGGGACCAAGCGGTCTTCAAACCGTTTGGAATACAAAAGGTCACCAACCAATCACTATAAATATCAACCATACTCCTCCGTCTTTCTCTCTTCGAATCTTTGAATTCTACAGAGTTTTCGTGCGAAGAACTTCCCTTCTTGCTCCTGTTGCATCCGCGCAAAGTCACCCTTCCGTCCACCTTCCGCAAGGTAGTCCGGCGACTCCACGCTGCTCATTCCATCGCTAGTCGCTGCTTACGCTGCCATCGCCGTCGTTATCGAATGGTTTCATCAACCGACCCGTCGCCTTCGTTGCCGCGCCGTTCTGTCGCCACCATCATGGCTCCAGTGCCGTTCCCTTTACCATCGCACGACGTCTCTTGCTCCGCCATCGCCGTCGCTGTCAAAAGATTTCACTGACTCTCCCACCATTTTCATCGCCATCGCCGTTCTTCTCATCGTTTTCGAAGGCGCCGGCGTGTTCTTCACCTTCACGCTGTTCCACCTTCTCCCGCGCCGGCGACCTGCGACTCTTCGCTTTCCAAACGGTCTCGAAACCGTTTGGGACCAAACGGTCTTGAAACCGTTTGGGACCAAACGGTCTTGAAACCGTTTGGAACCAAACGGTCTCGAAACCGTTTGGGACGAAACCGTTTGGGACCAAACGGTCCTCAACCCGTTTGGGACCAAACGGTCCCGAAACCGTTTGGAACCAAACGGTCCCGAAACCGTTTGGAACCAAACGGTCCCGAAACCGTTTGGAACCAAACGGTCCTCAAACCGTTTGGAACCAAACGGTCCTCAAACCGTTTGGGACCAAACGGTCCTCAAACCGTTTGGGACCAAACGGTCTTGAAACCGTTTGGTTTTCGTTTCCCTTTTGCTTTCACAAAATATAAAAGATATAACTACAAATCAAATTTACATTGTTTCAAATCTTCTCTAATTATGAAACTCTTATTCTTTTTCAGAAATGGCGTCACCAGCAAACAAAACTTCCGGCTCAGGAACTGCCCCTGCTCTGACAAGGGAGCAGATGATGGAAGAGCGAGACATGCTCATACAGATCAGGGACACTTACAACACCACCAGCGCCGTCCCTCCCAAGACCAAGATCATCGACGTCCTGTGTGAGATAACTCGCCTCACCAAATGCTTGGGTGAGGCCCCTGAAGAGGACATCGAGCACATCTCTTCTGACGATGATGAAGGATCGGACTACATACCGAATCCCGATGAAGACTCCTCTGCCCAAGAGACAGAGGGAAAACGCAAAGCTGCAAAGGCTGCATCTGGGCAGCCCCCCAAGAGGGCAAGAAAACAAGTCCACCCTCTATCTGCCATGGACCAACCCTTCGCCAAACCATCCACCTTTGCTGCTACCACTACCACCCCTGCAGCTACCATCCCTACCACCTTCATTCCCATCACCGCCCCAATACCACCACCAGAGCACCTATCCATCCAAACCTCCATCACCACCGATAAAACCCTTAAACCAACCAAGTATGTTTGCTCCAGCATACTAGCTAAAATGGGAATTCACGAGCGCATCTTCAAAGCGCTACAAAAAGCCAACCTTACCAGGTTGTGCTTAATACCTGAAATATCCTACATTGAGCTCACAGCGGAATTCTTCTCCTACCTGACAAAGGAGCCCGTCGACATTGCAGATAGGTCACGGGATGGAGGTGATAGAAGGATTGTCACCCAAATCTTCGGTAGCAACGTCGTCTTAACAGAGAATATGCTAAATTCAATATTCATTGACGACCTGGAACAACTAAAAAAGGCCAAATCAGTGGGAACTGATCATCCAGAATTCAACCGCCACACATTCTGGAAAAGCTTAACTGGGATTCCCACATACGACGCCAAAACATGCAAAGCGTCCAACATACACTCTGGATTTGTGCGCACTCTGCACAAAATCCTAGCTGGCGCACTTTTTCCAAGAACGGAGGGAGGAAACGTTACAATATCAGACCTCTTTGTCCTCTGGTCTATCCTCCACGGAAGGCCAGTCAACATCGGACGGTTGATGGTCCAGAAATTATCCGCCGCCTTCATAGGGAAAGAGATCTGTTTGGGGGGCCATGTCACATCCATAATTAAATTTTTTAAGATGGACAGGCTATTACCCCAATGCACGCAAATAAAGGGCGACATCCTTACAAACGAACAATCTTTGAAAAATTCGTTTATAATCAAAGAAAAGGATGGAAAGTTACACTATGTATTCTGCCTGATGGTTAAGTCATCAAGAACCCTCCTTCCGTTACCGGAGCTAGCACACTATGATATGACACAGCTCCTCTTTTCTGACGAGGAGCTTACTCATCTACTAGCTTCGGTCACACCCGCTGCAAAGAAACAAACTGCGGGCCCAACTGAAACGAGCATCACAGCCCCGACAGCTCGACCTACAAAAATCCCTGTCAAACGACCTTCTAGGAGGTTGCTGCAGGCCCAACAGCTGTCGGGGACACCAACGTCCCGCCCAAACCCGGAGGACGAGCGGTTCAACGATGAAATCTTAACAACTTCCTCATTTGACTCTTTCATCCAGAGTCTAAATGAGCAGCTCTCCGCTGCCCCCACCACTACTTTCCTCCCCACATCCACGCCATCATTCACATCCACCTTTTCACCCACCCTAACATCGGGCTTCCCTTTCTCCACCTCCATGTCCGACTTCACTACCTTTCCATTCACATCCACAGTTCCCACCCCTTCATCATCAGTGCCACCTTTTTCGCCACAAATACCACCACTCTTCACATCCGCCACCACCCCGACACCGCTGGTGACTTCATCAACAGTCACTACGCAGTTCGGGCCATCATCAGTGTCTCTTCCGCAAGACACTACCACCATCCCACATAGGCCCCAGCCACATCACCCTTCCGCCTCTGGGGCCCCCCTTACTAACATCGGTGAGGAATTCGACCGTCAATTTGACGCTGTCCGAAACCTCCTCACCGATCCTTCTAACCTATTACATTCTATTTTTTCTTGTGTACAGGATTTATCTAAACAGGTAACCAGGATCGACAACCAACACTGAGCTCTTCCTGTCGTCCTACAAGGCATCCAGCAACGACAGGATGAAGTGGCTAAGCAAGTTGAGCATATCAACAGCCACACCAACAACCTGCCAGACCTGATCCTTGGGGCAACGCGCCAACAAGAAGCTACGACAAGAAAAGTCGATGAGATCTCTAACCAGACTCACCCTCTGCAAGGGAATCTCCGCAAGCTTGAGCAGAATCAAGAAGAGCTAAGCACGCGCCTGGCTTCCATCGACGAAACAATCACGCAGCTCCATCATCATCAAGAGGAAGCTAATATCAATGAAACACAACAACTACGTGCCCAAGTCACAGATCTGACAGCACGCCTCCTCTCCGCCGAGGGCAGATACACAGATCTCAAAGAAGCCCACGACGCACTGCTCGAGAAACACGAGCATCTGCAAGTGGCTTTCGATGGGCTACAAGCCACTCACCGACGGTGCAAAAAGTCGACTAAAAAGAAGACAACCGACGAAGCTGCGGACGAGAACGACGATGATGATGAAGAAGAAGACGAATCTGATTCATCTGCTGACTCCAATAAAGACACATCTTCAGGAGACAAGCACGATGACGGTGAAGATCCAGGGAACGCAGCAGGACCGTCCCATAAAGGGTCTGATAAGGGTCACCAGGAAAGTGACTACCACCCCAAGTCCCCACAGCATGACAACGTAAACATTTCTTACGGGGACCAATTCTTTGATTAATCCGCTATGGGGTCAATGGGGGAAGCTGCCAAGGATGCGGCCTTCGCTGAGCTCCAACAATGCATACTAGGAGCCAGCGCTACCTCGCCAAAAGCTTCTCTCCCCTCCTCAACACCTTCTCCCCCTTACCTAGACGAGGCAGACCGAGTGAGTCTAGATACTGACGCAGATCTTGACTCCGCCTCTAATCTAGACGACAACCTCAAAGGTCATGAAGAGGCCATCGAACAGCACGCCTCCCCTCCACCACAAGACCTCCCCCCGCCACCTCCTCTCCCACAAAAAATGCACGATCTTGATATGACAGCCATCTCTACTTTAGATGCTCAGGACATCTTCATCCTGAACACTATAGTAGACGATGCAAAAGCGGGGGACGACATAGTTTACACTAATACAAAAACCAGGCGTACGTTGACATGTGAAAATTTTCATTGCATCCTCCGACCCCGGTCTACGATGCCAATGCCAATCTTCCGGGTCCTCCTCGCCAACTGTATAGAAATCTATAGAAGTAAACAGCGGATACAACCAACCTTCAACGCTTCACCCGCATTGTCTTTTGGCCTTTTACACAAAAGTTTGCGCGCGAGGTCGATTGAGCGGCTGCGTGCCGGTTTAGCGCGTCGGGCACGCTATATCACAATGCGTTTCCAAGTCTCGGACCACTGGCTGTTTATGATAGTGGATACCGAAGCAAGGGACGCTAAAGTTTATAACTTCAATAGCGCCGAGCTACCAGCCGGCATAATAAACTTCGTCGGAGACGCAGCAGGTGAAGCCCGGTGTATACCCTTCCGGCTGCTCAAAGTAATCTGGGCTGTACGCCCTTCTCTTCGTCAAGACTGGAGCCAACCCTGGTTCAGAATCATTAACCCTCCAGTTCAAGCCACCACGGGATCTGGGGACAGCGCTTTCTACACCATCCAACATATCCAAGCGCTGAACCAAGAAATTCCTTTCACCGATTTGGCAGCTGAAGACTTCCATTCGTTACGAGGACGCTACGCCATGGAGCTCATCTGTGACAGAAGATATTTCAACGATCCGACTATGTCACCAGATGATGTTCCAAGGTATCTCTATTCAGCTGTACAACGTCGACAACGACGACCCTTCCGCCAAATTCTGAAAGAGTCTGAACAACACAAGTCGCCAGAAGAAGATACCAGCAAGAACGATCCTGCTTACACCACTAAACCAACTTTTCCTGATTTTGATCGCGATTCTTGCAAAGGTCTCACCGACCTTGAAATGCGCATCATCATGGCGAATCTCTCTGCAGAAAAAGATGGCATAGTATTCATGTCTCAAGACATTATCGTGATGGCCGATTCACTGCGAGAGACTTTGCAAGATAAGGGGCAACTTTCTGTCAGTCTCATGACAGCTTACCAGTCTCAGATTGGCCAACATAATCCAGATACATACATGGCGTCCCCATACATGAAGGATGATCTACTCAAACTCAAAAACTTCGGCACAACGGAAGCGTTGATCGCATATCTCCAACATACAACGCCGAAGTTCATCATGTTACCAATCCTGCATCAAGAGCACTGGATTCTTCTGGCAACTAACCTCCAAGACGGAACAACTACAATATACAACAATTCCGACAGCCAGTTCAACGCCCGACAACGACACTACGTCGTAACGCCCAAGATGCCAACAGAAGAAACGGCAAAAGAGTGCGCTGCGAAATTAATAGAGCTTCTGAGTCAGCACACTAAGGCATACAGCAAGGAACACTTCAATCGCCCCGCCTTCTGCCACAAATGCCCCCAGCAAATACGACAATCCAACGACTGCGGCTTCCACGTCCTCTACTGGATGTACACCATAATCGTTCTCCAAAGACCAGTGGAGGAAATGACTGACGTGGACTACCACGCCTTACGTGGGCAGTTCGCATCTACACTACTCCGTTCTCCAGGGGCAAACGAAAATCTACCTTAACCTGCAGCCCTTGTTCTAATGATTTCTCAACCTATCACTTTGCCACTCTGGGGACAAAGTGTGTGATAAGTTAGGGGGGGATACATTAGACAAGGGCTAGGTATCAACTTCTATACTTCCTTTTTCCATACATTTCTTCATTCTTAAATTTTTTTTTTTACAATTCTTTAAGTCTTAATTCTTTTCACAATTCTTTTTCAAAAATAGTCACCTCAACCAACCCTAGAATCATGTTAGTCTCTGCAAGTAAATAGCACTCAGACATCAAATGGCGATTTATCAATTTCCACCTACTATGGATCCCGTATTTTTGCTTCAATTCTTTATCTGACTCTCCACAGGTCAAAATCAGGGCAGAAATAAGCCGAGATCTCGAGGATGAGAGGGAAATTAGGCAACTTCCAAATCAAAAAGTTCTGCAAGTGGACCACAAACCAAATAAGTGCATGCTAAAAAACTTTAAGAACAGCTTTCCTCTCTTCAAAATAAAAGAGGCTTGGCCTCCCAAAATAAATCCTCATTCCAAAACCCAAGCCTGTGAGTTTTTGAATAAAAGCCAGAGAGACAAATAAAATCATGAGAGTTGTGCCACGCATAAGGACCTATATGAAGAACTGATAAAGGGCTCACCCGGCAGGCACATTCCGCTGCCCTCACAAAGGCAGATGTGTCGCGTCCGGTAGTGAAACCCTAAAAGTTCCAAGTATATGAAAAGGCTCATAAAGGACTTGCCCGGCCGGTACATTCAGCTGCCCTCATAAAGGCAGATGTGTCGTGCCCGGTAGTGAGATCCTAAAAAGCATAGACAGCCCCTCCCCCACTCGAAGGGGAGCTACACTTCAAAGCCTTTAGCCAACCCTCATACCCTCTCTAGCTTCCAGTAGGTTTCCAGAGAGGTATAAAGTTGATTAGAGTCAACGACATGCACAAAATAAATGTGGTCCCAAGGCAAATTTTGAGATACGGAAAAACCCTGAGATCCAAGCAACTCTCAAAATCCAAAAGAATCAAGGCATGCAATAAGCCTCGATATGACCCCTGGGGAACTCAGGTCAAGAATTGAAGCAAGAGTATGGAGACCCTAATTAAGATCGCCTCGCCATTTCATGTCTCAGCTCTATCTAACTTGAGGACAAGCTAGACTCTAAGTTGGGGGGGTGATAACCTCCTATTTTAGTAGTTTATCTTAGTCTTTTTCTTTAGTTTTCCATACTCTTTTTACGTTTATACGGTACATAAACCTAATTTTACCCCTTTTTGTAAATACATCATCAAACTAACTTTTTCCTTTTACACTTGCAGAAAAAGCACAAAAAAATCATAAAAGAATAAACCAACCTCAAGGCCGAGTGAAGCCAAACGGTCCCAAGACCGCATGGAGTTCAAACGGTCCCGAGACCGCATGAAGCCAAACGGTCCCAAGACCGCATGGAGTTCAAACGGTCCCGAGACCGCATGAAGCCAAACGGTCCCAAGACCGCATGGAGTTCAAACGGTCCCGAGACCGCATGAAGCCAAACGGTCCCGAGACCGCATGAAGCCAAACGGTCCCAAGACCGCATGGAGTTCAAACGGTCCCGAGACCGCATGAAGCCAAACGGTCCCAAGACCGCATGGAGTTCAAATGGTCCCGAGACCGCATGAAGCCAAACGGTCCCAAGACCGCATGGAGTTCAAACGGTCCCAAGACCGCATGGAGTTCAAATGGTCCCAAGACCGCATGGAGTTCAAACGGTCCCAAGACCGTTTGACGCCAAACGATCTCAAAACCGTTTGACGCCAAACGGTCTCAAGACCGTTTGACGCCAAACGATCTCAAGACCGTTTGACGCCAAACGGTCTCAAGACCGTTTGACACCAAACGGTCTCAAGACCGTTTGAACCCAAACGGTCTCCAGACCGTTTGACCTCACTCAAGGCCTATAAATAAGACCTCAAGGGCCATCCCTGAGAGAGGTCCAGACGTCCAGAGGCTGTCTCTCTACTACCAGAACAACTCCATCCACCGCCCGAGGCTGCCGGTCTGAGACTCACGTTCCATTGCAAAGCTACCTTCTCTCTCATCAACAAAGAAGGTGAGAGGAGAAGATCCGTCATCAAGCAAGCCACGAAGGGTGAAGATCGTTGCTCTCTCCACCAAGGGTTCAACCTCCTCTCCTCAGTGGAGATGATGTTCTTTCTATCTCTTCTTGCCTCCTCCTTTGTTGTTCCCTCTATGAGAAGCGTGTAGTTCCATCCACTGGGGCGCGGGGACTAGCCCCGCTGCCCATGTTTTGTACTTTGTACTAAAAAGATGTTATCCTTTCGTTTTAATACTAAATCGTTTCATACATGCTTGAATGATGGCCACGTTCTTGTATGCATCTATTGTCTTTTGTTGTGGTTTGTCTACGACCGCTCTCGAGACTCGAATACCGATTTAGTGTGGTTTCTGGTGTGTGTATCCACCACGCATCCGTTTCGGTGTCTAGGAGTGTATCTCAAAGAGTGGAGTAAACTCACTATCATCCGTTGCACTTCCATCTGTATGGAAGTAACCTTGGTAAGTCGAGGAACACACTTTGCGAGGGGAATGATGTAAAGCATGTGACCATTTGATCGGGAATGGCTGGCGTTGCAACATTCCCGCACTTCTCGTAGCTAGGTTATCCGAATAGGAGACTAGGCCTACAAAGATACTATTCGATTTGATAATTATCGCTCGCTTGTTAGTTTTAGATGCACGTTTCATGAGGTTGAGTAAGATTCTCTCTTTGGAGACTACATATCTTCATTGACACGTAGAAATGTACCGAATGAGAGCTACTTAACCCTTGAAGGATGCGATGCATTGCTCTTGTCTTATAAGGCATCAGTCTTGTGGAACATCGAAGGATGCAATGCATCGCTCTTGTCTTACGAGGCATCGGTCTTGTGGAACATCCTTGGATGCAATGCATCACTCTTGTCTTATAAGGCATCGGTCTTGTGGAACATCCATGCATCTAGCTTATAAGTCTTGCTTGCTTAGTACATATACAATGCATGTGTAGCGGTGGTGAATACCTGCTTAACCCCAGTGATTCATCATCATTTGTTAAATCTTAGTTTTACTTGCTTTATTTACTTTTCATGCTTTAGTCTAAAAACCAATCAAAATCCAACCTTTTGATATAAGTGCCAATTAGTAAAATAACTAAGTGAAGTGCTGTACGTTTTCCATCTTGTTGCTTGCAACAAGACCGTTGTCTTTTGGGTTCGATCCTAAATCTGTACTATGATAAGGCTTCCATACTCTTATGGGGTTGGAGTTGTTATCTAAGCACCAGTTCTAGGTAAACCTAGGGAAGACATCAATCCTCTCTAGGGTTTTTGGTGATAGAATTCTGGGACTCCCATTGGAAGACCTAAAATCTTTTGGTGTAAGTCCTAGCTCCATCACTACCCTCATCTGAAACCTATCACCCAACATGGGTATCAGCCACCACACTAACCCTATCGGCCATCATGGCCCAAGGCATGTCGCCCAACATGGTATCGGCCATCATGGTATCGGCCATCAGGGCACATAGCCTATCGTCCAACATGGCACTACTTGGCCCTATCGTCCACCACATGGACAAGGAGATAACTCAACACAAGAGCACCCATTCTATCGTCCAACTCAAGGACATCCATGTCGCCCAACACCATCAGACCATATCGCCCAACAAGAGAGAGAGAGAGAGAGAGAGAGAGAGTATCGCCCATCTCCAAGGGTACTCACCATATCGGCCAACAAACCCTAGCTCACCCTATCGCCCAACTCAAGGGTAAGGGTATCGGCCAACCTAAAGGACTCATCATGTCGCCCAACACCAGCTACCATATCGTCCACCAAGGGGAACACCATGCCTTCCAACTCAAAAACAAAGGTGTTGCTCAACCCAAGGAACCATATCGCCCAACATGGTCACCATCCATACTAGGTCAACCTATCGTCCAACCCAAGAGGAAGGGTGTTGCCCAACACCAAGAACACTGATATCGTTCAACTCAAGGACAAGGGTGTCTCTCAACACACCCACAAGGAAGGGGTATCGCCCAGCCCTAGGTCACCTTCAACCTCCAACACAAGGGAGCACAAACCCTAAAAAAAGCAAGGTATACAAGGAACCCTAAACCCAAGAGAGGGATATCGGCCACTAAGGTATATAAGCAAGGTGCACAAGAAAGGAACTAAGCTAGTCTATTAACATGTAACAAGGTTAAAGCTAGAGGTAAGAGAATTAGGGTTAGAAACTATGCAACCTGCCTTAAGCTCCAAGGAAGAAGATGCACTTTGAGCTCCAAGGTTGTCGGCCACCAAAGCTCCAAAGCACTCCAAGGTCCAAAGCTATCGTCCACCAAGCTGCTCCAGGAAGGTGTATCAGCCACCACTTCAGCTCCAAGGAAGTGTATCGGCCAACACAAGCAAGATGGAGAGGGGTATCATGCACCAAGGGTGGAGGGGAGACCAAAGGACCAAAGGAGACTAAGGCAAGGAGAAGAGCTACCTATATAGGAAGAAGGGGAGGAGAAACCAAGGTACAACCATGCTATGTGTCGTCCACCCAAGGGACACATGTCCACCGACTCAAGCCACCTCTCATGCAAGCCATAAGGCACTTGTCCAAGATGTGCACCATGTGTCCAACAACCAAGCCAAACCATCTGGGCGACACAACAAGAGCTACTGGGCGACACACCAAGCAACTGGGCGACACACCACCTGCCCTGGGCGACACAAGGCTCAAGCAAGCCCAAACAAGGAACTCCAAGGCCCAAACAAGCTCAACTCAGGCCCAAAGGACTCAAACAACAAGCCCAAGCCTTCCTCTCAACCCTAGAGGAAGCAAAGAGGGAAAACAACTCACAAGATGGCAAAATTGCCCACAAAACCCTAAACTTGGGTTATTTGCAAGTAGCCCCTCGAACTCTCAACAAAGCACAACAAAACCCTAATCACCTCTCAAAGGTGATTAGCAAGCACCAAAGCACCAAGATCAAGCAAAACAAACAGGATAAACCCTAAACGCAGGTCAGGGTCCTTACAGCCATAAACCTCTACAAAAGGATTTCGTCCCCGAAATTTGAAGAGAAAAGCGAGGGATACTTCCTCCTCATCTCTTCCTCAAGCTCCCACGTGGCTTCCTCAACGCCACGGTGATGCCAAAGGACCTTCACAAGAACCAGATCCTTTCTCTTCAGCTTCTTGACTCTTCTGTCAAGGATCATCATAGGACCCTCTTCATAAGTCACATCTTTGTCAAGCTCAACTTCAACTGGTTGTATCACTGTTCCTGTATTCGAATGACTTTTCTTCAGCATACTGACATGGAACACCGGATGTAACCTGTGCAACTCTGGAGGCAATTCTAACTCATAAGCCACCTTTCCAACACGTGCTATGACTGAGTAAGGCCCCATATATCTGGGAGCTAACTTACCTTTCTGTCCAAACCTCAACACACCTTTCCACGGAGAGACTTTAAGATACACCTTGTCTCCCACCTGGAACTCCAAGGGTCGTCGGCGATTGTCTGCATAAGACTTCTGCCTGTCTTGTGGTGCTTTCAACTGTTGTTGCATCACCTTGATCTTCTCTGTCGTTTGCTGTACTAACTCAGGGCCTGAAAGCTGATATTCACCTGATTCATACCAACACAAAGGAGATTTGCACTTCCTCCCATACAAAGCCTCATAGGGAGCCATGTCAATGCTCCGCTGATAGCTATTGTTGTAGGCAAACTCTATCAAACTGAGATGTACGTCCCAACTGCCTAGGAACTGCAAAATACAAGCACGAAGAAGATCCTCCAAAGTCTGAATAGTCCTCTCAGACTGTCCATCTGTCTGCGGGTGGAAAGCGGTACTGAACTTCAACTGCGTTCCCATCGCCCTGTGCAACTGTTCCCAAAAACGACTTGTAAACTGAGGACCTTTATCAGAAACTATCGTTGCTGGCACACCATGCAAACGAACTATCTCATCCACATATACTCAAGCGAGCTTTTCAGCTGTATACGTGGTCTTCACATGTATGAAATGGGCAGACTTCGTTAATCTGTCCACTATCACCCAAATAGAATCATGATTCCTAGTTGTCCTGGGTAGACCAACTACAAAATCCATGGTCATACGATCCCATTTCCACAATGGTATTGGAAAAGGCTGCAACGTACCTTCCGGCTTCTAAAGTTCAGCCTTCACTTACTGACAAACCTCACTGATTCAACCTATCAACACTCGGGACAACAATCCTATTACGATAACAGACTAGTCCTTCCCCGGGCTCATGAAACCCATCACGCTCTTCGCTGCCGAACTCTGATCAACTGTATTGCATCATATGTCCACTATGCCTCCTCTATTCGTCTGAGAAGGTTCATTCAGCTATACTATATTTAGTTTGGAATGCTCACTTAGCTTCTTCCTCTATATTGGGAATGTTCACGCAACTCTTCTCATGTAGGAATGATCACACAACTTTTCTTATTTATTTGGAAATGTTCATACAGCTCTCCCTGTGTAGGAATGTTCACTTAGCTCTCTTCCTATATAATGGAGAATGTTCACTTAGCTCTTCTCTTTAATTGGGAATGTTCACTTAGCTCTTCCCGTCTAGTTGAGAATGTTCACTTAGATCTTCTCACTTAGGAATGTTCACTTAGCTTTTCTCTTTAATTGGGAATGTTCACTCAGCTCTTCCCGTCTAGTTGAGAATGTTCACTTAGATCTTCTCACTTAGGAATGTTCACTTAGCTTTTCTCTTTAATTGGGAATGTTCACTCAGCTTTTCCCGTTTAGTTGAGAATGTTCACTTAGATCTTCTCACTTAGGAATGTTCACTTAGCTTTTCTCTTTAATTGGGAATGTTCACTCAGCTTTTCCCGTTTAGTTGAGAATGTTCACTTAGCTCTTCTCACTTCATTGGATTATAGTCTCTAGATTATCTCAAAATGACTACTTGATCAGAGTAATCAGAAAGATAACAATCTAAGAGTTCCATACTTGCCTTATCTACAATAATCATATACCGGGCCAGGGTATACAAGTACTGAGATTAGGTAGTATGCACTTTATTTCTATCCTACACTTATCACAGAGATTTTCATTCTTGGATTTTCTTTCAGGCATCACTTCTATATCTCATCTTTTATCACACAGATAAGAGAGATTATATAGAATTTTAAGGAATATTTAGAAAAATGTGAATTTTCTTCTTACTTGTATCCTTATAGGACTAGCTAAAAGAAGTTCAAAAACATCCACTTTCTTATTTTTATCACACAGGCTCAGGAAATGGAACATCAAAATGAATATATTTTATCTGACCTGTCGGGGACGTCTGTCCCTGCCCTCGATCGTTACTAAGAAGCTGCCTCCTTTGAGGGTCCTGCTGATTCTTCCCCTGGGGTTGTGTCATCATCATGTTCCCGTCTGGACAATCTTTTGCTAGATGTCCCGGTTGTCTACATCGGTAACAGATCCTGGGTGCAAGATAGGGTCTGTGAGATCCAGTTACTGATGTCGATGCTATGTCGGGGGCTCCACTTGGAAGGTTACTATGATCCCTACCCCCACTCATCATCCTTTGCGTCTGGTTATGGAATCTGGATGATACTGGCGATGTAGAAAATCTCGGCTTCTTGAGGTTTCCAGACCTCTGTCCTTGAGACTGAGCAGGTCTTTGGTGAGGCATGGATTCTCTCTTCTCCCGTACTGACCCCTCAATCCTTCGAACAGATTCCACAAACGTAGCGAACCGCTCCCGGTTTTCCAACACAGAAACAGGTGTTTTCAACTCAGTACTCAGACCTTTCTCAAAGCGTCTGATCCGCTCCTCATCTGTCACTACCATATGAGGACAAAACCTCAACAGATCCATGAACTTGGCTTCATACTTGGTAATGTTCATCGTTCCTTGTTGCAACTTCTCAAACTGTCTAATCTTCTCATCCAGATACGTCTTTGGAAAGTATCTTCTGACGAACTCGCACCGGAACACTTCCCAACAGATCACCTCACCTGGCCGCTTCTCTTCCTCGATGGTCCACCAATGACCAGCACTACCTTTCAGGAGATAGACCGCATGCTTTACCTTGTCTGCTTCGGGGATGTCAAGGATCCGAAAAGCCTTCTCAAGACTTGTCAGCCACAGATCTGCATCCGCTGGATCAGCCGTACCTGCATAATCCAAAGCTCCAACTCGGCGGAGACACTCGAAGGTCTTCCCAATACCCGATGCTTCTCCATGGGGAACCTGTGCTCGCAAAGGAGGCACCGGTAACCGCTCAACCATGAGATTCATCGTAGCCATTAACTGCCCCATAAGCTGTTGGTAGGCAGGGTGTTCAAGTATGGCTGGGTCTGGTTGGGGGACCTCAGGCACCCGATCTTCATGTGCCCGTCCATCTGCTCCATCAACCGATGCAGCATCACTATGCTCAGGAGCATGTTCTTCGTGGTTTCCAGACATCTTGGCTTTTCTTCTGCTTAGGGCAGAAGATTTTTGTAAGATAACCTGGAAAACTCATAAGAACAGGCTCAACCTAGTCCTAGATCCCTGTAGACTCAGCGAACCTAAAGCTCTGATACCAAACTTGTGGCAACACATCCCATTATCACACGGATAACGAGGTGTTACGCGAAAACGTGCGGAGACACCATAACCACATATTATCAAAACACGGGTTAATTAAAACCGATTGCGGAAAACTGATAAACTGTGAAACTATTACTTTCCAGTCCTCATCCTGCACAGAAACATGTCATATAAATATGTACATACACAAGATCTGACACGTTTCCACAGCTCAGGAACAGCTGTCCATCCATCACATGAGTTCACCACCTGTTCATATATACATAAAGGCCCACATCCGGCCAACAGCAGGATATACAGATATCATCGAACGATCTTCGTGAAACATCATCAAAACACTGCCAAGGACCTGAGAGTACAGGGATGACTCTAGACTCTATTACAAAACATCCAAAACAGCAACATGTCCATCGCTTGCCTTCTACTACTCCTCAAGCTGCTCGTCCGCAACACCACAACCACGACCACGTCTACCTCGACCACCTAAAAAGGGTGTAAACCAGTGGAGTGAGACAATTGAACAATTGTCCCAGCGGGAAACATAGCTCCCCACCGCAACCATAGAACCTCAGCAAGAGAATCTATAACATCAATTATAACATGAGCAGATATATCAGAAGCAGTTATATATATATATAGCAAGATCATTCTTACCGGCAAGCATACCAGCTGTACTAAAGCATAAAACCAGATGTCTTTCAAAGGAACATGACTATCAATATGAGATATATCAACATGTAACAGGATTATTAGAACAGGGTATAATGCCATATAACCTGATCATCAAGATAAGGTAGATTACCACATGACCTGCAAGGTATAACGGAATATTACACAAACAAGGTCTCAACCAATGTTTCGTGTTTGATTTGATCAGTAAATACTAAACGGCTGTATTACATTTTATTATGCCCTGAGGATTTGAACCGTACCGTTCAAATCCAACCTTCGGTTACGAAACCCAAGACGGTGCTATACAAAGTCAATGGAAGAGCTGGACTCCACGACCTCCCACCTCATGGTCAGTACATGAGTACAACACAAGAAGGACCGCAGTCACATGCTGAAGTGGTCTAAGCCACAGGGTTAGCTCCATAGGCTACCCATTCTCTAGCCCGCCTTGGTACAGGTCACGACGCTAGTAAAACTGAGCCACGGGCCTGATCACCGTGCTCTGAGCCATGAACGTATTCATGTTCCATACATCACATATCCTGAGCCATGGGCCTGTTCACCATGCTCTACATACATATCTGAGTCTGCAACCGAAGTTACACTCTTACCTCCTCATTTTCAGGCTAGGAGAAACCTACACATATTCAACAATATGTGCTTCCAGGTTAACCCGTAGGAAAACCCGTTTCACCATCACCAAGTCCTGACGATGATGGATCTATGGCCAGGGCAAACTACATGATGTATTTCACTGTGCTTAATTAGTATCTTTTAGATGGATTGCAAGATTCAACCAAGTTGTATGACATGCAAGGTATAACAGAAAGTAAATAACATTATATTATGATCTATTCATATCAACCTGATCCATCTTAAGGATCCAACATCACATGTTACCACTTGGCCTCTTGCCAACCATCCAGATCCATCTCAAGGATCACCACATACCGTAGGGTCTCAACCCTTCATTATGTACTGTCACTGCCTCTTAAGGCTCACATCATCATCATGGGACCAACACATCACATACATAATCTTATAGAGCAATTATCAAAGTAATGTTACTCATTACATATGTCACATAGCCCTTTCATGGCTAAGTCATCACCTGCAAGGTTAAGGTATGCAATAATTGTAGATTCAACATAAGGAATATGCTCACTATCATGAAATATCATTCAAGATAATTAAATTACCAATATTACACTTGTTTGGTAACCAAGTGTGTAAGTACATCATTAACAAACTATACTGATGCTTACCCTAAATCTCAGGATTATACAAACAATCAGGGTATATAGAAATCATGTTGGGTATACAGAACCAACACTATTATTAACAAGGTCATTATTATTGCCATCAGCTGTTGTCATCTTTATCATGAAGCAACCTTTAACATAACTGTCACTTAGCATCATTATTACCAACATTATTATCATTAAACAACTACTAGAGTAGTTATCATCATCTTCATTATCATTAACAATTAAGCATAATGGGTCACATCATGCATCTATTACATGAGGGCTATCATCATATACATTACTACCATTAGCATCCTCATTATTTGCAAGGCAACATATTACATATTGATGATATCACAAACACCACCATCGTTTTATTGGTTAATGTATAAACATCCACTTCTATCACATAAGGGATCGTCACCAAAGAAACTCATACCCTCACTATAGCCTCACAACCCTCATCTGAAACCTATCACCCAACATGGGTATCGGCCACCACACTAACCCTATCGGCCATCATGGCCCAAGGCATGTTGCCCAACATGGTATCGACCATCATGGTATCGGCCATCAGGGCACATAGCCTATCGTCCAACATGGCACTACTTGGCCCTATCGTCCACCACATGGACAAGGAGATAACTCAACACAAGAGCACCCATTCTATCGTCCAACTCAAGGACATCCATGTCGCCCAACATCATCACACCATATCGCCCAACAAGAGAGAGAGAGAGAGAGAGAGAGAGAGAGTATCACCCATCTCCAAGGGTACTCACCATATCGGCCAACAAACCCTAGCTCACCCTATCGCCCAACTCAAGGGCAAGGGTATCAGCCAACCTAAAGGACTCATCATGTCGCCCAACACCAGCTACCATATCGTCCACCAAGGGGAACACCATGCCTTCCAACTCAAAAACAAAGGTGTTGCTCAACCCAAGGAACCATATCGCCCAACATGGTCACCATCCATACTAGGTCAACCTATCGTCCAACCCAAGAGGAAGGGTGTTGCCCAACACCAAGAACACTGATATCGTTCAACTCAAGGACAAGGGTGTCGCTCAACACACCCACAAGGAAGGGGTATCGCCCAGCCCTAGGTCACCTTCAACCTCCAACACAAGGGAGCACAAACCCTAAAAAAAAAAGCAAGGTATACAAGGAACCCTAAACCCAAGAGAGGGATATCGGCCACTAAGGTATATAAGCAAGGTGCACAAGAAAGGAACTAAGCTAGTCTACTAACATGTAACAAGGTTAAAGCTAGAGGTAAGAGAATTAGGGTTAGAAACTATGCAACCCGCCTTAAGCTCCAAGGAAGAAGATGCACTTTGAGCTCCAAGGTTGTCGGCCACCAAAGCTCCAAAGCACTCCAAGGTCCAAAGCTATCGTCCACCAAGCTGCTCCAGGAAGGTGTATCGGCCACCACTTCAGCTCCAAGGAAGTGTATCGGCCAACACAAGCAAGATGGAGAGGGGTATCATGCACCAAGGGTGGAGGGGAGACCAAAGGACCAAAGGAGACTAAGGCAAGGAGAAAAGCTACCTATATAGGAAGAAGGGGAGGAGAAACCAAGGTACAACCATGCTATGTGTCGTCCACCCAAGGGACACATGTCCACCAACTAAAGCCGCCTCTCATGCAAGCCATAAGGCACTTGTCCAAGATGTGCACCATGTGTCCATCAACCAAGCCAAGCCATCTGGGCGACACAACAAGAGCTACTGGGCGACACACCAAGCAACTGGGCGACACACCACCTGCCCTGGGCGACACAAGGCTCAAGCAAGCCCAAACAAGGAACTCCAAGGCCCAAACAAGCTCAACTCAGGCCCAAAGGACTCAAACAACAAGCCCAAGCCTTCCTCTCAACCCTAGAGGAAGCAAAGAGGGAAAAAATCTCACAAGATGGCAAACTTGCTCACAAAACCCTAAACTTGGGTTATTTGCAAGTAGCCCCTCGAACTCTCAACAAAGCACAACAAAACCCTAATCACCTCTCAAAGGTGATTAGCAAGCACCAAAGCACCAAGATCAAGCAAATCAAACAGGGTAAACCCTAAACTCAGGTCAGGGTCCTTACACCAAGAGATTCCATTAGTCCCTTACGGCCCTTCTTGGCTCCTCAGGTGCATGGACATGCCCTTAGATCTTCGCCGCAAGGAGCCCGCCGCCCATAGTTGACTGCTGCGACGGTAGAAAGAGGGATAGCCTCATCGATACCTCCTAGATCCAATCTAGGGACTCTAGAAGCTCTGTGGAACCTCCCAAAACTCGTGCGTGTCCTCAATTCTCAGTGAGGCACACTGAACTCTAGCCTCCGAGCTTCATCTTCCAGCTCCAGCCAACTAGGGTCGTTTGACCAGGGAACCACCGTCGCAGGGCACACAAGTGCCTGCACTCATCTCCTCAAACTCCCTTCTTCCTTTTTGTCTATGTATCTTCCCCTGATCCCCTCTCTCTCCACTCTTTACCCCTGGCCGCAACCTATGCGCCGCAGTGGAGAAGAAGAGAGGGGTGATGGCTCGTTCTCTCTACTGGAGCGATCTCACCTGTCGAATAAAGGGTCAAATTACTGATAAAGAGGAGACGACTCCAAGTACTCAGTCACTTCTCCCCCTCACCCCACGACCAGGCCGATCATGGCGTCGTGGCTGGAGGCACCAAAGAGTACTCTAACTGAAAGCTTGAAGACAAAATCTGGGCCATTGGTTCCTCGTGTGCGGCTGAGATGGAGCCTGCACTGAGTGAATCCGTGGCTCCTCCTCCTAGTTTCCTGTGACCAGAGGATCGGAGATCTAGGGCCAAAAAAAGGGCCACACAAGCAGCTCTAAACAAAAGGGAAGCGTGACACCAATATTAAGCCCAACATAGGTCCATCAAACATCGATAAAGTGCATTATTTCACAAATATAAAACCATCATAACTTCTTCTAGGGTTCTCCAATTGCCACCCAATTTTAACCATAGTTTCCTCACTACTCAAGGTACCTTGTACACAAATTTGGTACCCAAAAATCAATTGTTATACCATTCAATTTAATTCCTCAAAAAGGCATTAACTCCGAGATCTTAATCATGATATTAACCTCAATCAACCATATGAATTTATCAAATACTTGGAACTCTCAGATAATTCAACTTATGAATTTAAATATGTCATTGGACATTTAAGGATTCCAAAAATCCACTCCATCACATCCTACACACCTTAAAAGAAATTTCGTCCTCGAAATTAAGCCCAAAAATCCAGTCTTTCACATCATATACATCTTAAAAGAACTTTCATCCTCGAAAGTACACCATACTCATACTTCTTGGGAAAATCTTATCTTGCCTTCATCAACATGTAGGGACTATTCTATGTGTAACATATCCATAAAGGTTACCTAGAACCATGTATCCAAAGCACTATTAGGGGGTTTACAACCATCTTGGTGCACAAACACTCCATTCAAGGTTTAGAAACTTGGTTATGTCATTACATATCTCATATATTAGGGTTGTATCTTTATCTTTACCCATGCATTAGGGTTCCCACATCACATTACCATGTTCTAAAGGAGTTAACTAAAGTTAACTCATATATCAAGGTGTCATCAACATTATGTTGTGCTAGCTGTCAAACTTTGTTTTCTTTTGTCTTTATTAAGCACTAAGATTAACACCTCATGTAACATGTTTCATTCTTTTGATTTCATTTCATTTCTTATCATAATAAATACAACATTTATAAGTGATTTCATCACAAGATTAACCAACCATATCACATTATCATCATTATTTATGTATATGGTTAACCATTTATGCATTAATATCTATTAAAACATCTCTAGGTTTACATTATATCATGTCCATATATCACATCTCGAGATTAGATCACGTCCTTACCTTTATTATATCATGGCTGTGCAAAACCAACTTATGCAAGTGGCTCGTTAAACATATATAAAAACTTCATCTAGTCCAACTGAGGTTCTCCTGAACCATATCACGAGGGTAGTGACATGCTCAGTCTCACTGAGCTAACTCAACTCTATGAGTAGCTCGTATGCATATACTTTATCTTTCCTCTCGGTCTAGGGTTCTTGGATTACCTCATTGGCACTAGTGATCAACTTCACAAGCTTTAACCACATAAGCAAAAACCAAAGCATGCTATGACATACTCTTCATAGGTTCTCACCATGAAACATCATACCCAAAGCTCTCTTATATACACCACTAGATTCCTATGTGGGAAACCACCAACCCGAGTATGAGGCTTCACAGAAACTAACATAGCTACCTCCTCCAGGGTCTTGGGCTCTCTCCCTCACCCAGATGGCAGGCACTCATATCCATGTTCACATATGCACATATATAACCAGCCTCTCTCTGGCTCTAGGGTTTGGTCCTCCCAAGGACATCTAGGGTTCAACAAGACTATAAGAATCATGCATAAAGCAACTAATCTCAATCACTCAGGAGTAGTCTAGTTTAGGACATATCATATCACATATCTCAGAATTCTCATATCTTAGAGTTTAGGTTCTCTGACCTTCTCCCTGTGGGTCTCACTCACTTTGGAGTTAACCCTAAAACTGGTCCTAACACTAGCGGTCCTCCTTTGTAAAAGAGATTGAGGCTCATGCTGACTCACAACCTCGTCTTAGCTTAAGACATATCTTATCTCATAAAAGACTATTTACTTGCATCATAAAACCTCATCTTGCATCCTCAACTGAACTTAGGTCCTCAAAGACAACATACATCATCAACTTATCCATCTATTCCATCTATCACATATCACATATTCTAACAAGGCTCTAGACATCTAATCTAGAACTACTCTCTCTCCTAGACTGATGTCATTCACTTTCACTTAGGTTACATGACCACCTCCTACTCGTACATGTGTGGGAACACATTTTTGTAATACATATATATAATAAAATATTATATAGTTTTTCTCTGATAAAACAAGCGTCAGAGAAAACTACCAAGGTTCGATCCGATTGGAATCAAAAACCAAATCCAGAAAATGAGTGTCCCACACGTAGTAGAGAGTCCAGTGTCATGAAAACTAATGAAAAGGGTGAGAACATGGTGTAGACTAGCGTAGCTACTCTAGACAATGAGCGCCATATGTCTAGGGTTTCTCTTCCCTTGATGCACATCATTTCCAAATAGTGCAACGTCCCATACCGCTGCACTACAAGGAAAGTACGACATCTAAGAACTTGCTATACAACAAGCACTAGTCTAGACCTAGTTCTCAGACATCTAGGTGCTAACCTAGAGGCTAGGTCAGATCTAGTCTCTAAAGACGACTAATCTAACCCTAAAAGATTATTAAGTTCAAGGGTCTTTAGTTTTGAGTTGCTTAATGAGAAAATGTCAGGCTTTGCCATTGTTCATGCTCTGATACCACATGTGACGTCCCCAGATTTTCTAAGACTTAATCTGATGTGTGACGTCCAAATTGAAACCCTCACCTCAGTGAGAATCCCAATTTAAACATCCCACACTAGGATAAGAAGAAGAAAATCAGAGGAAGTCATAAGGAAACGATCATTAGCACATGTACATGAACAATAATAAAACCATACACACATGTTCACCATTCAACATATAATTACAACATGAATTGTTACAACATTTGATATTACATATTGAACAGCAAACTTAAACATATACATGTACTACTACTAAACTACATGATCTTAAGACAACAGGTCCACCTGTACATCGGCTCGCCACACAACTCTCAACTGTCCTGGATCTTCAAAAGCATAACCACAACCTAAACAAAAGATTACATGCGGTACACGTCAGCACAATATTTCAAGAATATTGTACTGAGTATGCCTACGTGTCTTTTTATATACCTCTCATCATATCTTGGCAATAAGATAAAACTAATACTTAGCAGTTATAAAGAAATATAAGAAAAGCGTATACTTGCACAAAGATATTCATTAGCAAAAGAGAACACATATTTCAAGCTTATTTTCCATTATATCTCAAGGCCTTTATGATCACTACCAAGGAGTTGGATCATATGTACATTGTGACCACTACCAAAGAGTTGGGTCTAAGCACACTACCAAAGAGTTGGTGCTTCCATATGTACAATGTGACCACTACCAAAGAGTTCGGTCACTTCCAAGCACACTGCCAAAGAGTTGGTGCTTTCATAAAATAGAATAGATATATTATGTTTGATGTGTTCATAGCAATACATATGGAAATTCAAGCAACATATCATACAAGACAATAATTTCAATCAATACCATATGCCAAGTCTTTACTACCATATAACACAAGCATAATGTATAATAAGCCAAGTAAGAGGTAATGGCGTACCTTCCAAAGAGATAAACCTAATCATAAAATGTTCCTCATGTCATCTATATCCTTGGTTAAACCTGATCAAGACAAGATCATATACTATCAGGTTCTCATCATTATACATATCATCTTAACCCTAAATGTGTTCATTAGGGCTTAGCTTAACTCATTATGATATTCCCACTTTTACTTGAATTCTTATCTTAGAATTATGTTACTGATGTCACATTCCAGATTATGATTCATTATCTGGACATTATCTTCCATAGAATTTTTATGCACATTAATTAACCCTAGATTACACCATTAACCGAGATTAGGGTTTTATAACATGTATTAAGATTCATCTTCATATAACATGGATTCTATTCATCATTATGATCTCATAATTAAAACTGAGGTTCCATATACCGATATCAGCTACTCTGTAAACTTTAATCAATTATTGAGCATGTATGTATTTATTGCAAATTAATTAGGGTTATTAGCCCTACTTAGCCATATTAAGCAAATTACATGATTTTGTACATCAACATCATAATTACTGACATCCACTGGATTATAAGCATGGATATTGATTTATTGACATATTCTCATAATTTTAGGCCATCATTTGTTATTTATAACACATGATGTAAGTGTTATGCATCTTACTTAAAATTCATGTAATTTGTGCATAAAAATCCTGATATCATGGTTTCATATTGTTCTACGCATTTTTCTGAACATTTTGGTATATTATATGTAATTTTCTGATACTCGAGCTATATATTGCGATTTGTAGAAGATCTGAGCAATTTTTACCTTTTTCGGCCTATCCGAGACTGCCACGTGTCCTTGGGCATGCAACTCCAGCTCTTCTCTTCCAACTGGGACCCGGTCCGGATCTTGGGGTTGGATTCACGGATCTGTGGATCCGCTAGCCCGGTTGGGCCTTTCTCTTTCTCCTTTCTGCGTTCACAATCCGCCCGATGCCTGCGTCCGCGTGAGAGCCTCTACTCTTATGCACAGGGCCGCCGCCGTGGGACTGGACCTCCAGCGAACAATCCGCCATTCTCCAAGCATCATTCCTCACTAAACAAGATGCCCAGAGATTCCTTAGTCCCTTACGGCCCTTCTCGGCTCCTCAGGTGCATGGACACGACCTTAGATCTTCACCGCAAGGAGCCCGCCGCCCATAGTTGACTGCTGCGACGGTAGAAAGGGGGATAGCCTCATCGATACCTCCTAGATCCAATCTAGGGACTCAAGAAGCTCTGTGGAACCTCCCAAAACTCGTGCGTGTCCTCAATTCTCAGTGAGGCACACTGAACTCTAGCCTCCGAGCTTCATCTTCCAGCTCCGGCCAACTAGGGTCGTTTGACCAGGGAACCACCGTCGCAGGGCACACAAGTGCTTGCACTCATCTCCTCAAACTCCCTTCTTCCTTTTTGTCTATGTATCTTCCCCTGATCCCCTCTCTCTCCACTCTTTACCCCTGGCCGCAACCTATGCGCCGCAGTGGAGAAGAAGAGAGGGGTGATGGCTCGTTCTCTCTACTGGAGCGATCTCACCTGTCGAATAAAGGGTCAAATTACTGATAAAGAGGAGACGACTCCAAGTACTCAGTCACTTCTCCCCCTCACCCCACGACCAGGCCGATCATGGCATCGTGGCTGGAGGCACCAAAGAGTACTCTAACTGAAAGCTTGAAGACAAAATCTGGGCCATTGGTTCCTCGTGTGCGGCTGAGATGGAGCCTGCACTGAGTGAATCCGTGGCTCCTCCTCCTAGTTTCCTGTGACCAGAGGATCGGAGATCTAGGGCCAAAACAAGGGCCACGCAAGCAGCTCTAAACAAAAGGGAAGCGTGACACCAATATTAAGCCCAACATAGGTCCATCAAACATCGATAAAGTGCATTATTTCACAAATATAAAACCATCATAACTTCTTCTAGGGTTCTCCAATTGCCACCCAATTTTAACCATAGTTTCCTCACTACTCAAGGTACCTTGTACACAAATTTGGTACCCAAAAATCAATTGTTATACCATTCAATTTAATTCCTCAAAAAGGCATTAACTCCGAGATCTTAATCATGATATTAACCTCAATCAACCATCTGAATTTATCAAATACTTGGAACTCTAAGATAATTCAACTTATGAATTTAAATATGTCATTGTACATTTAAGGATTCCAAAAATCCACTCCATCACATCCTACACACCTTAAAAGAAATTTCGTCCTCGAAATTAAGCCCAAAAATCCAGTCTTTCACATCATATACATCTTAAAAGAACTTTCATCCTCGAAAGTACACCATACTCATACTTCTTGGGAAAATCTTATCTTGCCTTCATCAACATGTAGGCACTATTCTATGTGTAACATATCCATAAAGGTTACCTAGAACCATGTATCCAAAGCACCATTAGGGGGTTTACAACCATCTTGGTGCACAAACACTCCATTCAAGGTTTAGAAACTTGGTTATGTCATTACATATCTCATATATTAGGGTTGCATCTTTATCTTTACCCATGCATTAGGGTTCCCACATCACATTACCATGTTCTAAAGGAGTTAACTAAAGTTAACTCATATATCAAGGTGTCATCAACATTATGTTGTGCTAGCTGTCAAACTTTGTTTTCTTTTGTCTTTATTAAGCACTAAGATTAACACCTCATGTAACATGTTTCATTCTTTTGATCTCATTTCATTTCTTATCATAATAAATACAACATTTATAAGTGATTTCATCACAAGATTAACCAACCATATCACATTATCATCATTATTTATGTATATGGTTAACCATTTATGCATTAATATCTATTAAACCATCTCTAGGTTTACATTATATCATGTCCATATATCACATCTTGAGATTAGATCACGTCCTTACCTTTATTATATCATGGCTGTGCAAAACCAACTTATGCAAGTGGCTCGTTAAACATATATAAAAACTTCATCTAGTCCAACTGAGGTTCTCCTGAACCATATCACGAGGGCAGTGACATGCTCAGTCTCACTGAGCTAACTCAACTCTATGAGTAGCTCGTATGCATATACTTTATCTTTCGTCTCGGTCTAGGGTTCTCGGATTACCTCATTGGCACTAGTGATCAACTTCACAAGCTTTAACCACATAAGCAAAAACCAAAGCATGCCATGACATACTCTTCATAGGTTCTCACCATGAAACATCATACCCAAAGCTCTCTTATATACACCACTAGATTCCTATGTGGGAAACCACCAACCCGAGCATGAGGCTTCACAGAAACTAACATAGCTACCTCCTCCAGGGTCTTGGGCTCTCTCCCTCACCCAGATGGCAGGCACTCATATCCATGTTCACATATGCACATATATAACTAGCCTCTCTCTGGCTCTAGGGTTTGGTCCTCCCAAGGACATCTAGCGTTCAATAAGACTATAAGAATCATGCATAAAGCAACTCATCTCAATCACTCAGGAGTAGTCTAGTTTAGGACATATCCTATCACATATCTCAGAATTCTCATATCTTGGAGTTTAGGTTCTCTGACCTTCTCCCTGTGGGTCTCACTCACTTTGGAGTTAACCCTAAAACTGGTCCTAACACTAGCGGTCCTCCTTTGTAAAAGAGATTGAGGCTCATGCTGACTCACAACCTCGTCTTAGCTTAAGACATATATTATCTCATAAAAGACTATTTACTTGCATCATAAAACCTCATCTTGCATCCTCAACTGAACTTAGGTCCTCAAAGACAACATACATCATCAACTTATCCATTTATTCCATCTATCACATATCACATATTCTAACAAGGCTCTAGACATCTAATCTAGAACTACTCTCTCTCCTAGACTGATGTCATTCACTTTCACTTAGGTTACATGACCACCTCCTACTCGTACATGTGTGGGAACACATTTTTGTAATACATATATATAATAAAATATTATATAGTTTTTCTCCGATAAAACAAGCGTCAGAGAAAACTACCAAGGTTCGATCTGATTGGAATCAAAAACCAAATCCAGAAAATGAGTGTCCCACACGTAGTAGAGAGTCCAGTGTCATGAAAACTAATGAAAAGGGTGAGAACATGGTGTAGACTAGCGTAGCTACTCTAGACAATGAGCGCCATATGTCTAGGGTTTCTCTTCCCTTGATGCACGTCATTTCCAAATAGTGCAACGTCCCATACCGCTGCACTACAAGGAAAGTACGACATCTAAGAACTTGCTATACAACAAGCACTAGTCTAGACCTAGTTCTCAGACATCTAGGTGCTAACCTAGAGGCTAGGTCAGATCTAGTCTCTAAAGACGACTAATCTAACCCTAAAAGATTATTAAGTTCAAGGTTCTTTAGTTTTGAGTTGCTTAATGAGCAAATGTCAGGATTTTCCATTGTTCATGCTCTGATACCACCTGTGACGTCCCCAGATTTTCTAAGACTTAATCTAATGTGTGACGTCCAAATTGAAACCCTCACCTCAGAGAGAATCCCAATTTAAACATCCCACACTAGGCTAAGAAGAATAAAATCAGAGGAAGTCATAAGGAAACGATCAGTAGCACATGTACATGAACAATAATAAAACCATACACACATGTTCACCATTCAACATATAATTACAACATGAATTGTTACAACATTTGATATTACATATTGAACAACAAACTTAAACATATACATGTACTACTACTAAACTACATGATCTTAAGACAACAGGTCCACCTGTACATCAGCTCGCCACACAACTCTCAACTATCATGGATCTTCAAAAGCATAACCACAACCTAAACAAAAGATTACATGCGGTACACGTCAGCACAATATTTCAAAAATATTGTACTGAGTACGCCTACGTGTCTTTTTATATACCTCTCATCATATCTTGGCAATAAGATAAAACTAATACTTGGCAGTTATAAAGAAATATAAGAAAAGCGTATACTTGCACAAAGATATTCATTAGCAAAAGAGAACACATATTTCAAGCTTATTTTCCATTATATCTCAAGGCCTTTATGATCACTACCAAAGAGTTGGATCATATGTACATTGTGACCACTACCAAAGAGTTGGGTCTAAGCACACTACCAAAGAGTTGGTGCTTCCATATGTACAATGTGACCACTACCAAAGAGTTCGGTCACTTCCAAGCACACTGCCAAAGAGTTGGTGCTTTCATATAATGGAATAGATATATTATGTTTGATGTGTTCATAGCAATACATATGGAAATTCAAGCAACATATCATACAAGACAATCATTTCAATCAATACCATATGCCAAGTCTTTACTACCATATAACACAAGCATAATGTATAATAAGCCAAGTAAGAGGTAATGGCATACCTTCCAAAGAGATAAACCTAATCATCACATGTTCCTCATGTCATCTATATCCTTGGTTAAACCTAATCAAGACAAGATCATATACTATCAGGTTCTCATCATTATACATCTCATCTTAACCCGAAATGTGTTCATTAGGGCTTAGCTTAACTCATTATGATATTCCCACTTTTACTTGAATTCTTATCTTAGAATTATCTTACTGATGTCACATTCCAGATTATGATTCATTATCTGGACATTATCTTCCATAGCATTTTTGTGCACATTAATTAACCCTAGATTACACCATTAACTGAGATTAGGGTTTTATAACATGTATTAAGATTCATCTTCATATAACATGGATTCTGTTCATCATTATGATCTCATAATTAAAACTGAGGTTCCATATACCGATATCAGCTACTCTATAAACTTTAATCAATTATTGAGCATGTATGTATTTATTGCAAATTAATTAGGGTTATTAGCCCTACTTAGCCATATTAAGCAAATTACATGATTTTGTACATCAACATCATAATTACTGACATCCACTGGATTATAAGCATGAATATTGATTTATTGACATATTCTCATAATTTTAGGCCATCATTCGTTATTTATAACACATGAGGTAAGTGTTATTCATCTTACTTAAAATTCATGTAATTTGTGCATCAAAAGCCTGATATCATGGTTTCATATTGTTCTACGCATTTTTTCTGAACATTTTGGTATATTATATGTAATTTTCTGATACTCGAGCTATATATTGCGATTTGTAGAAGATCTGAGCAATTTTTACCTTTTTCGGCCTATCCGAGACTGCCACGTGTCCTTGGGCATGCAACTCCAGCTCTTCTCTTCCAATTGGGACCCGGTCCGGATCTTGGGGTTGGATCCACGGATCTGTGGATCCTCTAACCCGGTTGGGCCTTTCTCTTTCTCCTTTCTGCGTTCACAATCCACCCGATGCCTGCGTCCGCGTGAGAGCCTCTACTCTTCTGCACAGGGCCACCTCCGTGGGGCTGGACCTCCAGCGAAAAATCAGCCATTCTCCAAGCATCATTCCTCACTGAACAAGATGCCCAGAGATTCCTTAGTCCCTTACGGCCCTTCTCGGCTCCTCAGGTGCATGGACACGACCTTAGATCTTCGCCGCAAGGAGCCCGCCGCCCATAGTTGACTGCTGTGACGGTAGAAAGGGGGATAGCCTCATCGATACCTCCTAGATCCAATATATGGACTCAAGAAGCTCTGTGGAACCTCCCAAAACTCGTGTGTGTCCTCAATTCTCAGTGAGGCACACTGAACTCTAGCCTCCGAGCTTCATCTTCCAGCTCCGGCCAACTAGGGTCGTTTGACCAGGGAACCACCGTCGCAGGGCACACAAGTACCTGCACTCATCTCCTCAAACTCCCTTCTTCCTTTTTGTCTATGTATCTTCCCCTGATCCCCTCTCTCCACTCTTTACCCTTGGCCGCAACCTATGCGCCGCAGTGGAGAAGAAGAGAGGGGTGATGGCTCGTTCTCTCTACTGGAGCGATCTCACCTGTCGAATAAAGGGTCAAATTACTGATAAAGAGGAGACGACTCCAAGTACTCAGTCACTTCTCCCCCTCACCCCACGACCAGGCCGATCATGGCGTCGTGGCTGGAGGCACCAAAGAGTACTCTAACTGAAAGCTTGAAGACAAAATCTGGGCCATTGGTTCCTCGTGTGCGGCTGAGATGGAACCTGCACTGAGTGAATCCGTGGCTCCTCCTCCTAGTTTCCTGTGACCAGAGGATCGAAGATCTAGGGCCAAAACAAGGGCCACGCAAGCAGCTCTAAACAAAAGGGAAGCGTGAAACCAATATTAAGCCCAACATAGGTCCATCAAACATCGATAAAGTGCATTATTTCACAAATATAAAACCATCATAACTTCTTCTAGGGTTCTCCAATTGCCACCCAATTTTAACCATAGTTTCCTCACTACTCAAGGTACCTTGTACACAAATTTGGTACCCAAAAATCAATTGTTATACCATTCAATTTAATTCCTCAAAAAGGCATTAACTCCGAGATCTTAATCATGATATTAACCTCAATCAACCATATGAATTTATCAAATACTTGGAACTCTCAGATAATTCAACTTATGAATTTAAATATGTCATTGGACATTTAAGGATTCCAAAAATCCACTCCATCACATCCTACACACCTTAAAAGAAATTTCGTCCTCGAAATTAAGCCCAAAAATCCAGTCTTTCACAGCAAGTCTCAGCCATAAAGACACCTCCCCACTGATTGTGGGAGGTTGATGATGACCTCACACCCACTAGATCAGGCCTGCATCCACAAGAGGTAGATCCAAGGGCCAACAATCAACCCGGATCCCTTGTATGGATCGCTGACATGGCAAAGTCAAGAAAAAAGAGCAAATAAAAAGGGATTTTGAGCACATAACTTCCAAAATTGATAGAAAATAGTACGAATGTCCAAATGACATGAAATTTGGACCATTTCTTCATAAAATTATGAAGAATATGTAGAAAAAGTTTGAGAACCAAAATATGAAGTTTTATGGATCAATTTGCTTCTTTGGACAAGGTGATGAATTAATCAAACTTGAGATGTTATAATGTGTATAAAATTCACATTGGTCATCATATTTTGAATTTGAGTATCAATATTGATTTTGAAGCCAAAAAAAATAATTTGGGATAGTGAGTGAGTATAATGAGGTAAAATAGTAATTACATCATACTTATTCAAAATTCCACTTTGTCACACAAGTGTTCTACTATGAAATGAGGGTGTTATCCTATGAGCATTGAGTTGGCCACAACTCGATCTAATCTTTCCTGAAGTGTACCATGCATGTAGTGGTACTTCATTCCTGAGTACTCTAGATCAGATAGCTTGGCTTCTAGAAGGGCGTTACTAAAAAGACAAGATTCATTGAATTCATAATGGATGCTCCCCGTCTTCTCATATGGTTTCAACATGGTATTGAAGTTTCTGATTACAATCCATGGTAGAGTATATCATTTACCCATGTTGATTAAATGTTTCCAAAATAGTTTTCTTATTGAGATATGGGGGATGGCTTACTAGAAAATGATGAAAGTAGTTCCATTAACATTTTCGGTGATGAATTTTCTATGACATTTGATAATTTGGACATTGCATTCTCTGTTCTTATAATATACCCAAAACTCCACGATAAAGCATCTAGCTTCACATAGGTGGGATCTAGTAAAACCCATGTCTTTGATGGTTCTTGTTTCTTGAGAGCCACTAATATGAGGTTCTAAGATAGATACTAGATTTGGTTTCTTCTATGAGATCATGTATCTGAGGACTCAGAAGGTATCACAATTGTCAATAACTCTAGTATTCCAATAGAGTGTCTAGCATAAACAATAAAGAGAGAGGAGATGAGTGGTGATCAATAAACTCAAACATCAGAGACACTTTGAGATGGACCTTGATTATCCTTTTCCTCCTGTATGTTAATTGCATGAGTCTCTACTGACTCATGGTTTAGTCGAGGACTCTTATGATAGTATTTATAAGGAGGTTTGGATCTTCCTGGCTTCATCTTAGTAACATTAGCCTTTAACTTTCTCTCGGGAGGTAATCTTGTTGGAATAATGCTAGTATTGGGTTCTAGGAATTTTTCATGATCCTCCATCATTTTCTTTTCCATCACAGGGGTCTTTGATGATGTTGTCAGATGAATCCTCCACTATGTTCTTTGAGGAAGCATAATGAGCCTTCTCTATATTAACTTCATTAGTATATTTCTAGTGGATCATTTCTATGTTGTCCTCATTATCTTCAAAGTTGATGACCTCCTCTATAACTTCATAAATATCTGGTTCATCGCAATATGATCTTCTTTGTTTCTCATCTCACTAGTATCCTTGCCATTGGTTTCTTTTAGAACTTCTATCTTGTCATCAAGAGAGTTGATTTTCTTCTTTTTTCATGTCTTTGTAGGTTTAGATGTTGTATACTTTAGCACACTGTGATGGAATGGACTTTTGGAATACTTAAATACTTAATGACATAAGTGAATTCATGTGTTTGTGATATTTGAAGTTCTAAGTATTTTGTTAAAGTACGAGTGATGATTGATGTGGATATTATGATTGAGATCCCTAGGTTTTGTGTTTTTGAGTAATTTAATTGGCAAGTCAAATAGTTGAATTTTGGCACCAAAATGGAATGGAATGTACCTTGAGTTGTGATAAATCTAATGTTAAAATCACATGAAGTTTTCAAGTTTATAGAAGAACTTATTAGGATTTTGATAATAGTGAAATTCTATATATTTTGTTGTATTTGGTGAAGTAGGTTATGATTATGTGCCTAAGCTTCAATACCACCTATGACTTCATCTGATTATGGATCTTTTGTTTGTAGATATCTTACAACTAAAGTGGTTTTGTAAGTATGAATGAAGATCTTTTAGCTTTTCCATGGAATCATATAATGAATTAATTTTGAGGACAAAATTCCTTTTAAGCTTAATTTTGAGTATAAAATTTCATTTAATATGTATATGATGTGATGGACTGAATTTTGGCTTAAATTTGAGGAAGAAATTTCTTTTAAGATGTATATGATGTGATGGACTTGATTTTGCCTTAATTGTGAGGACGAGATTTCTTTTAAGGTGTGTAGGATGTGATGGAGTGGAATTTTGACATCCTTAAATACTTAATGACATAAGTGAATTCATGTGTTTGGTATATTTGAAGTTCCAAGTATTTTGGTAAAGTATGAGTGATGATTGATGTGGATATTATGATTGAGATCCCTAAGTTTTTTGTTTTGAGGCATTTAATTGGCAAGTCAAATAGTTGAGTTTTGGCACCAAAATGGAATGGAATGTACCTTGAGTTGTGATAAAGCCATTGTTAAAATCACATGAAGTTTTGAGGTTTCTAGTATAAGTTATTGGGATTTTGAGAATAGTGAAATTATATGTATTTTGATGTATTTGGCGAACTAGGTTATGATTATCTGCCTAAGATTTGATACCACCTCTGACTTCCTCTTATTTTCTTCTTCCTGGCCTAATGTGTGAGTTTGAATTGGGATTCTCAGTGAGGTGATGGTTTTCAATTTGGACGCCACACTCATGGTCAAGGAGTTGAAAATTTGGGGGATGTTAAACACACTGCCTTCAAGATGTGTTTTTCTGTGTCATTTCTTCCACAACTTTTTTTTCATCATCATCAAGATTGGTTAGGATTGCAAACATGTTCTGCACATCATTATCCTCATGTGCTTGGGACTCCTTCTGATTATATCAACTCATGTGTACAATATTTTTCCTCCTTTGTGTTTGCCATTTATTTGTTGGATCATGAGTCATGAATAGTGGATCCTGCTACCATGGATTCATCCTCTAATCTGATGGCTAAGAGGGCATCCCCTTCCTTCATAGGGTGATGAGTGTCTTTTGCACGAGATCCACCTACTACTACTTTTCCCGCCCCTTTGACGTGGTTTAACCTAATTTCTCCTATAAAACTACTCCCCCTACCGATTTCCCTTCTTTCTTCATTTCCTTGCAATCCTAACCTTGTTTTCACTCCCTCTCCTCCTTCTCTTCTTTTCTCCTTCTCTGGGCCTACTGTGCCACAATGAATGTTGATTGGGGCTTTCTTCCCTAATGCTCCTTTGTCCTTGTTTCTTCCACCAGATGATCCGTGGAAGTGTTCCACATCTGGTCGAAACCCTCAAAGGTTTCCCTGAGCCATCCTTGCCTAGTTCCACCAGCACTGCGGAGAACCAAGTCACAACATAGCCGCATAGGGAAAGAACTCGTGCTGCATCGCCAGGAGACCAAGGTTGGGCCGAGCTTTGGCTCCATCCAATGAGCCCAACAGATGGACTGAGTGGGTTGAAGACCTGGCTGGTCCAGGAGATCCACATCTGCTGAATGAAAGCATGCTAGCCACGCCATTGTTGGATCCACAACAAACGGCCCTGATGCATCAATGAATGTAACCCCCCATCTATTCTTCCAATGTTTTTGTGTCAAATCTTCTCAAAATTATGTCCCATGCATATTTTGGGCAATCATGGTATGTAATATATGATTTTTTATCCTTTCAACAAGATCTATCAAACATAATTATTTTTAGAATCTAAATATTCTTGGTTTTGTCTTGATATCCTAAAAAGCATGTCTTTTAAGTACTTTCTGAATGTTTGATGGTGTACCTTGTTCCAAATTATTACTGTTACTTTCTATACCACTCTTCAACTCTATATTAGTAACTTTTGTCCATCTCTTATCATGAAATGAATCACTTTAATATACTTATGTTACTCTTTTGACCTAAAAGTGGCCCCTTTTTGCATGGAAATGATGTTCCTTACCTAATCATGTAAGTTTGGTCTAGTCTATCATTATGAAATGTTTGAACTTTGAAAATCAGTAAGCATGTTGTTCCTTATTTCTTTTTAACCTATATGTTGTACTAAATGCCATGTTCACCATGTGAATTATGAAGTACCCATCCTTTAAGCATAAATATGGGCTTTTACCATTACTTGCCTTAATGTAATGTAGAATAATGATTTTTTTGATTTTGCATGGACAACTATCTTGAAATCAATAAACTTTGTGGTGTTTGATACCTATTTTAACCAAGAGCATGCCCTTTCTCCTATGTTGGACTCATATGATAATTTTGTAAACTAATGTGCCCTATTAACTACGTCACACCTAATGTGATCTAAATGCATATGTTGCTTGTTTAGAATCTAACCTTGCTAAGAACATGCTCTAATGTTACACATGTATCTTAAGACTTCAAATAATTAGATCTATCATGCTATAGCTTTACATCCAATTTGATCAATCCTATGCTCTTTCATGATCATATGACTTGAAAATATGACCTTATTGCATGGAAAATAATCTAATATGTCTAATTATGATCTTTCATTAATAGACCATGATAATTATCTAAATGTCATGTTTCCATTACTCCTAAATCAGACTTTATATGCATCTAGTATTCCTCATAATGTGGATGATCCAGCTATACCTAGTGCTTAATACTAATCCTTGGACTATGTTGGATAATTGCATGCATGTTTGGAACCTTGGAAATGATATTTGAAGTAAGTGAAATCTATATCCAGGGAAACATCCACATGACTCATATGATTCTTATCTTATCAAACCCTAGTGATATAAGACTCTATATATCTTGTATCTTTTTCATCTTAGGTCCACTTGGGATGGACCTCTCTAGAGATCTTATCATATCTTGCTCACTACTTGTAAGGTACGCTTAATCTCTTGACCCTACTATGATATTGGCTTATTTGTATGTTTTCTCATATAAATGCTTGGCTAGATAAATACTTGTTTGAGCTATTACTTCCTATGAATACTCACTACTACATAAAAGCCTTTTAGTGTCGGTTATTTAAGCTCTTTAGTGTCGGTTTGAAAGTGACACCCAAGTGGGTGCCGCTAAAGGGGGACACCTTCGGCGTCGGATTCCAACTGATGCCAAAATGTTTTCTGCCACCAAAAATGCGCCAGCAAAGGGACTATCGACGTCGGTTGTTTAGTAAAAACCGACGCCCAAACTCTTCCCGCCACCAAAAATGCGCCAGCAAAGGGACTATAGGCGTCAGTTGTTTACTCAACAACCAACGCCAAAGGGACTATCCCCTGCCTGCCACCACGGCCGTGCTTCCCAGCATGGCCATGGTACCTGGTCACATAGACGTCAGTTTTAGGTGAAAAACTGCCGCCGTATAACATATGTGTCTGTTTTGTTCAAATAACTGACGCCTATATTTTGGTTTTTTTTTCTATCAGTCTACAGACCTGCTGTGGTTGGTCGTAGGATGAGAAACCTATAGTTCAGTTATGAACTACATGCTTTACGACATCCATTGATATCAACCAACAACAGGCCACAAACCTGCAAAATTAACATGATGGACAATATTATATATGTGATTCACATTCATGTATAAGAACATTTAATTCATATTATTTTTTCATCACACGCATGTAGAAACCAGTAGCAACCTGCAGTTCCATTTATTTCATCTCTTTTCACATTCAGATACATGTAGAAACATTCATGTATTGATGATTTTCACACACATATGCCAATTCATAAAAATTCATTCACATTCACACAAAATTAATTATGAGAACAAAGTTATTCTTTATTCATCATTGTCAACAAAATCATATTGAAAAATTCCCACTCTTTGTAGGGATTTTGCCCAATCTTCTCTTACATCATCTAATTCATCTCTTGTATAGGGAGCATGTATGAAGTAACTGAATACATAAAGTGCAGCACACACAAGTGTTTCAGATTCATATAACAACATGACAAACTAACACATATATAGTGCATAACAATAGCCAGTGCCGAATTTTCATACAACACTAGCTTAGTACATATATAGTGGGACTAAGGTGACGATCCCACCTGCTAAAACAGGTTACCGAAAACTACATGTTACGACTGGGAGGTCGTGATTCAACAACCGTATGCATTAGCAGGAGGACAAACATATTTCACCACGAGTTAACATTGAAGAAGGTCTACTAACCTACACTGAGCTAAACAAGTTTATTAGTACTAGCCTAAGGCACAAGTACCGTTCGTCGGGACAATGACGGTCGTGGAAGCTTAGTGGCCACTGGCCAGTTGAACGTGTAGTGGCCACTAAGCTGGTGGCCACTAAGCTTCCACGACCGTCATTCTCCCGATGAACGATACTTGTGCCTTAGGCTAGTACTGATAAACTTGTTTAGCTCAGTGTAGGTTAGTAGACCTTCTTCAATGTTAACTCGTGGTGAAATCTATTTGTCCTCCTGCTAATGCATATGGTTGCTGAATCATGACCTCCTAGTCGTAACATGTAGTTGTCGGTAACCTGTTTTAGCAGGTGGGATCGTCACCTTAGTCCCACTATATATCTATATAACCTTAGTGTGGGATGCTTGCTTTCTCTCTGACTGTTGCGCTTTGGATTTAAAAAGCAATGTCGATGGCCTGCATAGCTATGTCATGGCCGTCCTGCATAGCCTGAATTGATTTGGTTAGTAACACTAAAGGTTAATCTTGAATAGGTGAATACATAAAAACGTATATTAATTAAATTAGGAGTGGCGCTTAATACCTTGAATTCATATGTTTTTCTTTGGGTAACAAACTCCTCCTAGTCTTTGGGGTCCAAGTAGTTCCATTGCTGTGTGGCTTCCTTCTTCCTATATTTATTTTTCAAAGAGAATACAAACAAAAATTATTAGTGTAGAGTAAGTGAAATACTGATCAATGTCTAGAATTGGAATCAACCAATAACCTATTCTTAGCATCCCGTATGTAATCTCAGGTGAGATTGGTCCTATAGTTCCTTAGGACCCTCCCACAATGTTGCATCACACATTTACGATGCATCTTTTCATCCAAATCAAATATGCTCTGCAAATTAAATAGAATTTCTATTAACTAGTATCCTAAAAATTTGATAAAAAAACACACTTACATAATATAATTATAAATGAACATATATATAGAAACCTCAGGGATATATTCTTAAAACTTACATTGTCAGGCAGTGCAAGCACGTCCTCACCCTCACGGTGATCATCAGCACGGTCATCATGGGAACATGATAAAAATATAAACATCCATGCCTCTAATATTGTGATATTTTATCAATTAACAATCCTTCATTATGATCCCCATGAACATACAAGTCATTGTGATCCCCAACTTCAATGTTTGGTGGTGTTGGCAACCCAACTGAGAATGGATTGGAGTCATCATACTTATCATAGTACTCTTATTCATCTATAGGATCTTCAATGAATTGTCTTTTACCATGAAGAACAACTGACCATTTATCATTTGCAGGATCATCGATATAAAATACTTGTTTTGCCTGTGATGCCAATATGAATGGTTCACCCTTCTCGCCAATCTTTTCAAAGTTCACTAACGTGAAATCCAATTCATCCACTATAACTCCTTTGTTGTTGTCAACCCAATTACATTTAAAGAGCGGAATTCTGAAATCTACATAGTCAAACTCCCATATGTCTTCAATGACACCGTAATATGACATTTTAGCTTCACGTGGACTTTTATCCTTTGCACTTGCAAAAAACAATGAAGACGCTTGAAGGGTGACCCCGCTGTTTTGGAAGAGACTTTATCATCTTGACACTTTGTGTAATATGAGAAACCATTTATGTCAAACCCTTCATAAGACATAACATTCAATTTTGGTTTAAAAGCGAGGAATTTGATGGTTTCAGTAAGATTATCTAGTGTTTGAGATAGTTGATGTAAGACTTTATCTTCAAACCACTTAATAAATGTCTTGTTATGCTCTCTAGCAAACCACATTGAATTGGATTGAGGATATTGTCTGTTGATGAAATTGGTATGTTCCTCGATATAAACACTCACTTCATCGATGTTGTGTAAAATATACAAGTGACCTTGCTCCAACTACTCACAGCTGATTACTTTCACCTGTGATCCCAAAACTCATTTGCCAAAATGTTCCTCAATATTCTTGTCATTCACGAGAGCGTCATTACCACTCAAAAAGTCATTGCAAAAATCCATAACATCTTTCACCACATAACCCTCAATAATACTCCCTTCAGACCGATAACGGTTTCGAACATCACCTTTAAAAACGCTCATGTATCGTTCAAAGGGATACATACAATGCAAGAAAACTGGTCCCAACATTTTCACTTCCCTAGTCAAGTGGACAATAAGATGTACCATGATATCAAAGAATGACAGAGGAAAATACATCACAAGCTGACATAGGGTAACAACCACTTCTCTTTGCAAATTATCGAGAGTATCAGGGTCAATAAATATGTTTCACAGACTGTTGAAAAAGAAATAAAGTCTGGTGATTGCAAACCTTACATGATTCGGCAATATAGATCTAATTGCCACAGTCAATATTTGTTGCATTAGAGTTTGACAATCATGAGATTTAAGACCTATCAACTTCAGATCTTTCATTGATACCAATGTATGGATGTTGGATGAGTAACCCTGTGGCACCTTAACATTTACCAAGCATTCACAAAATGCTTTCTTCTCCTTTCTAGACAACATGTAACAAGCGGGAGGTAAGTATGTTCTCCGATCGCTACTAACTACTTCTGTTAATTCTGTCCTTATTCCCATTTCACGTAGGTCCATTCTGGATTTTATCCCATCTTTAGTCTTACCTGGTATATTCAATAGAGTACCGATGACACTATCACATACATTTTTCTCAACGTGCATGACATCGATACAATGCCTGACTGTCAAAGAACTCCAATAAGGAAGATCCCAAAATATCGACTTCTTCTTGAATAAAGAATTGTCACTCCTTGTGGCCATCGTACATTGTGATCTCTTACCAAATTCATTGGTGATGTCTTTCACTCTTTCATAAACATCCTCCCCTGATATAGGTTTAGGTGCACTATGTTCCTCATTCCGTCCATTGAATGCTTTGCGCAACCTACGATACAGATGAAATTTTGGAAGAAACCTTCGATGAGCAAGATATACAGTCTTTTCGTCATGTTTTAGTCATATTGAATCAGTGTTCTTCTCACATATAGGACACGCTTTAGATCCTTTAACACTATATCCAGACAAATTCCCATATGCTGGAAAGTCATTCACAGTGCAAAACAACATAGCGTGTAAACAAAATGTCTCTCTTCATGAAGCATCATGAGTCATCACACCTTCACCCCAGAGCTACTTCAAGTCATCAATCATAGGTTCAAGATAAACGTCGATATCATTTCCAGGTTGTTTAGGGCCCGATATCAAAGACGACAACATAACATACTTATTTTTCAAACACAACCAGGGAGGAAGATTGTATATAACAATCATACCTGGCCAAGTGCTATGTTGGCTGCTCAATGTCCCATACAGATTCATCCCATCTGTACAAAACCCAAGTCTTAGATTCCTGTCCTCTTCACCGAATTCAGGGTATAATAAATCAATCTTCTTCCACTGTGGGGAATCAGACGCATGTCGTAGAATCCCATTATTATTTTTCTTAACATTTGCATGCCACCTCAAATTCTTCGCATCTATAGGATTGGCAAACAAGCATTGAACCGTGGTATTATAGGTAGATACCACATCACCTTGGTGGGAGAACCAGTTTTGGACTCCCCCGAAGTCGTCAATTTATACCTTGACACACCACATTTTGGACAATCTTTCAAATCCACATAGTCCTTTTGAAATAATACACAATCATTCTTGCATGCGTGTATCTTCTTGGCCTCCATTCCCATTGGGCACAACAATTTCTTTAACCGATATGTTGAGATCGGCAGCTCGTTTCCTTCAGGAAGAATTTATTTCAACAAAGACAACAATGGCGTGAAGCTTTTGTCACTCCATCGATTGTTAGCTTTCAGTTTATACAATCTCAACACAACGCTAAGCTTCATAAACTTACAACCCATGTATAATGGTATCTCAGCATCATGCACAATGTTTCTAAACATGGGAGGTGGATCGGTGTGCTCTACCCCACAACTATCCAACATCACATCAATGATGTCTACTGGAACTGGTTCATTCACATCTACGTCATCGGAGGCAATTTCTTCTTCCACACAAGCACTGCTATCGACATCCACTGGTTTCAGGTTTGAAATCTCTCCATGCCAGTGCCATTCTGTATAGCCTTGTACAATCCCGTTGCACATGACATGACTTCTAATTTCGTCACCAGTACTAACTTTCAAGTTGTTACCGCAATGCCTACATGGATAGTAGAACCTATCTCCAGGTTGTTTCCTATGTTCCTCGGCAAATCTAATAAACTGATCAAGACCAGAAATAAACTCTGGGGTGCAGCGATTGTGAAGGGACATCCATGATCTATCCATTCTATGATCAAAGAGAAAATAAGTATATATTACAACAAGATTAGGGTCTAGGGTAAACAGATTAGAGTTTATGGTTAAAACTTTAGGGTTTATACATGTGATGTCATTCTTATATATAATAAATGTGTACCACCTATCCCATTTTTGAACACCTAATCTCACTAGTAAGTGTATAATGTGTATTGGGTTTTCAAGAAAATTTTGGTAGCATTTCCCCACTATTCTCCAAGTACATGTGTACTTAGAGAACAAACGGGCAAATGCTGCCGAAATTTTCTTGAAAACCCAATACACATTATACACTTACATCCTAAGTGAGATTAGGTTTTTAAAAACAGTCCCAAACCGGGGACTATCCAAGATTTACTCCTAATGAGTAAATCTTGGACGGGTTTCTAGGCCAACAAATACAACACCAGTTCCTTGTTCACAACCCCATTCAACACACAATTTTCTTATAAAAACACTTGTGGACAACCATAACAACATATCAATGCTTCCTAAATTAATCAATGTAATAGGAAGAGAGACCATGACACATTAATAGCTTATGAATGTTTAGATGCATTTATACTATCAATTCCTAGGGTTTACTGAATTAGGTCAAGCATGAGGATTAGAAGCACAAACATATGCAAACACAAGATTTATTTATATCCTACGTTGATTTACAATAGAAACATCTAAATAAGTAAACTCAAAACATTAGATAAATAAATATAATCAGTAGATAAAAAAATACAAAGCAATAGATAAAAAAGTACATCTCAGTTGATAAACAAATATAAATCAAGAGATGATTAAATAATTTTAAAAAGTAGATGAATAAATATAAAGCCCTAAATTTAAATAATGTGATGAATAAAAAATCATTAGATGAATGAATGAGTAGATAAGTAGATACAAATCAGTATTTAAGTAAATACAAATCAGAGCATCTTGCTCTGGAGCTGGGAGAGAGGGCGAGACAGAGGGTTTTTGGGGATGTTTACCTCTGTTTGAGCCCAGTCGAGCGTCTTGCTCTGGAGCAAGGAGAGAGGGCGAGACGGATGGGTGCACGTGGAAGACGAACAGGCAGGCCAAGCGGGCAGGCGAGCGTGGAAGAGCGGTGAGCAGGAAGCCAGCAAGTGAGCAAGGAGGAGGGAGAAGGGCGGCAGTGAGCAGGCAGTAGGCGGTGAGCTTTGGAGCAGGAAGCCAATGCGTGGTGATCTCTGGAGCAGGTAGAAGGCCAGCGAGCTCTAGAGCAGGCGGTTGAGCTCTAGAGTATAGGTAGAAGGACGGCAAGCTCCTGAACCGACAGTGGTGACAGGGAGAACGGTGGTCGACGACGGTGAGTAGGGTGAAGGGCGGCGGTGGAACACAAGGAGGAGGGAGCAGGCTGGATGACCGCCGACGTCGGGAGCGGCGGAAGGGTCTGTATTTCTCACGATGAAACAAAGATGAATGGGGAAGAGTCTATTTCTCACGGGGCCTATTAAGTTGACAAAGGCGTCCATTATCTATGAAACCGACACCTAATATACATCAGCGTCGGTTGCCAGAAAAAATTGACGTCCATTGGACAATCTTAACCCTAAAAATTTTCACGGGGATGGCACACGAAACCTTATTAGCGTCGATTTTTCCATAAAAACCGATGACCTTTGGAGGTAATTTTTTTCGTCTTTAGGCATCAGTTATTAGGTACAAAACCAACTTCATATGTGAAACTTTGAGGGTAATTTTTATTTTGCTCAAAAATTTGGATTTGGCGGGCTATTTTAGGCACCGGTTCGTCTTAGGGAGCCAACACTTAATAAAAAGCAATACCTGTGTCTGGCCGGTCTTCAAATATAGATGTCGGTCTCTGTAATTAGCCGACGTTGTAGGGTTTAAGCGTCGGTTTTTGGTAATAACCGACACCGCTAAATGTGACATTATAAGCTATTTCTGCAGTAGTGACTACTTTCATGTTGTTGAGTATGTTGACAAACCTTGAACATAATTTAGAGAAATCCATTATATATCATGGTGCACCTTCCTAATGTTTTGGGGTAAGGACACTACGTTGGGTGCCTTACTTGAGATGTCAATATAAGGAAGACCATTATGGTACAAGGGTTATCTCTTGGTGATGGCCTTGAGGTTCTTTAAGAATAGGGTTAGATTTGTTAGCACAGTTATAGAGTCTTCCAATGGGAAGTTAGTCAAAAGGCATACAGTTGATATAATGGATAAATGAACCTAAAACATGCTTTGTATAAAAGAATGTCACTAATTGTTCTCATATTGTTTCTACTTCTTGATTATTATAATGTTTCTAGCCAAGAAACTTTTATATTACTCTTAAACTATGGTTGCATGTTTTTCATAGCATACTCAATGCACTAGCATTGATATGTTTTGTTTATCAAATTTGCAGCTGCCAAAAGAAGATCTGATACAATCAAGACTCTAAGATAAGAAAATGAAACACCAATGGGTTATATTGATATAGAAATGGGTGCATTTTTCTCTATCCATTTTTAGTATCTTGTTATATCTTGTCATTACTACTTTTATATATATATCCTATGTGAAATATTTGTGCCATTCTATAGACTGACACCCAAGTCCACTTGCCTTTGTCTTTGTAGCCATTAGGAGTGTTGACCTAGGGTAACAAATAGTTCCCTGACAAATGGTATCAGAGCCAAACACACTTGCCTATATATATGTGTAAGGCATAACATAACCTCCCCTAAAACTTAGAGAGTCTGCTAGCATCTGACCTCTTCTTTAAGGACTACCTAAGCCACCCAATTAGATGATGAATAGTTAGTCTTCTCATCTACTCATGGGATTATTCTCTCATGACCCTTAATCACATGATTTCTTGATTTTGGGTAGTTTATGAAGGGGGAAAACTAAAATATATTTGAACTCGTGAAAGTTGATTAAGATGATAATGCCAAGATCTGATCCTGAATTGAAAATGGTATTTATGTAAGAAAGTACTCTTGGAAGTGATGTACACTTGTAAACTCAATGTTATCAAATCAGATATAAGTACTATCTATGTTTGAGGTAAGTTTTTAATATGGAAAAATATGGTGGGACTCATGTTTTACACCTCATGTTTGATGAGGTCCTTATTGATTAAATCCATGTTGCCCTATTGTTGATAAAACCTCCAACATAGTTAAGAAAACTTTTCCTTATTTTATATGTACAATGATTTCTAAGAAATGACCATGTGTTTCGAACCCTAGATCATGATGAAAAGGCTTGTTACTAGAGGAAAAATCCCTATTCACTATTATTCCTCCTTGTAGATTCAATTTGAATAATATGATGGACCTAGAAATCAATCTCCCCCTATAATGCTCAAACCCTTTGTTTCTCAATTTGTATTCTTGATTTCCAAAATTTACCCTCACCTTGATCAAGATAGGAACGAAATAAGATTATGACATTGATCTTGCAAAATCTTGAATTATGGTTGCCCTATTATAATCTTGATCGTTGATACCATGATCCTATGAAGTACAATTTGTCAATTAATTCTCTCCCTATTTGAATATTCTTGATGGATGATGACTAATGTAGTATAATGTGCTAGAGTGGAGTGGTAGTTGATTTAAGACTCCCCTAACCTAGGCCATATCCCTATCATGACTGCCTCTAAATTTTCATTTTCCTTATTATTTAGAGTTTGGGAAGGTAACCCCTCTTCCACCCAATTTTGGTTCCTTGACCTAAGTTCCTAATTGGTCAAGTCTATATTGATATTGATACTCGATCTTGAAATATAAAACTAATGATGACCTAAAAATACAACGACATTGACTATATCTTGTGGTTGACTTCCTAGCAATACATAGGTCTAGATCATTCATCAATAGTGAATACCTTGAAAATGAACTCGATATTGATGCCATGAAATGTTGAATAATGCTTAAAATGTTGCTACTTAGTTGGTATATATGGCTTAATGCACACCCCTAAGGTCTAAATAAGAATCTATACCCTAGCTTTGAAATCTTTGGACCTATTTCTTGGATTTCCAAACATCACTCTCAATATTGCACAATGAAATATTGACTCATGATTAATAATCTTGAAGTTGACATGACTCCTATGATCACCATATTTGGATCTTGAAATTTCCCTTGATATATGATTGATAAATTTCACATTCCCAAATCTCAAAATTTTGAAATGATGACTATTTTGATTCACTCAATGTACGACTTAGGGTTTGACTCTCATGTGGACTAGGGTGGGCCTTTCCATTGATTTTGAGCATGAAATGATGATTTTGAACATGAAATAATGATTTTGAACAATGCTGTTTGTCTCAAATTGTTGAAATATGAAATCTTAATCATGGATGTATAACCCCTCCTATGCCAATGTAGAACCTAGAACCCTAAACATTTCATATGAAATTCATGCCTTTCTCTTAGACTGTAACTGATTTAGTAGAAATGTGATCTCTCCAAATTTGGTTATATATACATATATACATATATATATACATGCATATATATAATAACAAATTGGTCATACATATATGTTGGTCATACATATATATATATATATATATACATACATATATATATACAAATTTGGTCATATACATACATATATATATATATATATATATATATATATATATATATATATATATATATATATATATATATATATATATATATGATAGTCTCTCCAAATTGTGACTCATGTGATTAAACAACAAATTTGATGATCAATGTGACTTTACATTGACCATGATGCTCAATTAATTGATTTTAAATATCTTTATGTCAAAGGAATACTAAGTGGATTATGATATGGAATACGGAAACCCAATCTCAGTTGATGACTTGATGTAATTTTAGGGACAAAATTTCATTTAAGGTGGGAAGTATAATATGAATCATAATTATGACCTTGCTCTTGTTCTCACCATCAATTTCAATGTTGTATGTGTTTTGGTGCTCAATTGGTCCATCTAGTATGCATATACCACTTTGGTAATGCTCAAGTGTACGGAAATCAAGTATTCATTCATGTCACACACCATCATTATTCTTTGAATTTTTAGCATATACTTGAAAATGTGTATATGATATTCTTGTTCTCATGTTATAGAGCTTCAAATTATCTTTATAGTGCACCTTTTTGTGCTTAAATCAAAGCTAACATGTAAAATTATGTATAATTGAAAATGTTGCTTTGAACCCCTTTTTCTAATATTTTCTCCACCTTTTTCTCAGTTTTGGGCCGCCCTCTTGGGCCTAAAATTGAACACGACTCACTCGTAAAAGCCCCATGACCACCTCTCCTTTCTCCTCCAAGTAATCTGTGCCCCTCTCTTTTGGACAATCACTTTGCTTTATCTGTTGGATCATGAACCACAGTTATTGGATCCTACAACTAAGAGGTCATCCCCATCCTTCATACGGTGTATGGAAGCTTTAGCGTCGAGATCTACCTACTACTTCTTTCCCTACCCCTTTGACACAGTTTAACCTAATTTCTCCTATAAAACTACTCCCCCTACTAATTTTCCTTCTTTTCTTCATTTCCTCACAACCCTAACACCTTGTATTCACTCCCACTCCTTATCTTCATTTTATCCTACTCCGGGCCTACTTTACCACCATGAATGTCGATTGGGGGTTTCTTCCCTAATGCTCCTCTGTCTACATTTATTCGACCAGATGATCTGCATAAGTGGTCCACATCTAGCTGGCACCCTCCAAGGTCCCTGATCCATCCTTGTCAGTTCCCACCAGCACCAGTGAGCATGAGGTCACGACGCCTCCGTGAAGTGAATGAGGTCACACTGCATCGCTAAGAGACCAGGGTTGGTCCGAGACCTGCCTCCATCCAATGAGCCCAATGAACAAACCAAGAGGGTGGTGACATACCAGCCCAAGAGATCCAACTTTTTTGAATAAAATCACGCTAGTTGTATCACTATCAGATCCACAACAAATGGATGTGTTGCATCAATGAATCTTACCCCCTCAACTATTCTTCCTAAGTTTTTCTTCCAAATATTCTAATAATGATATATCATGCATCCATTGGCCATACATGGCATGTAATTTATGATTTTTGATCTTTTTGACTAGATTTATCTAATGGAATTACTTTTATAATCTAAGTCTTCTTGGTTTAATCCTGATATACTAAAAAGTATTTCTTTTAAGTACTTTTTGAATGTTTGATGATTTACCTTGTTCCAATTATTACTGTTGCTTCCTATACCACTCTTAAACTATGGACCAATAACACATATCCATCTCTTAGCTTGAATCACTAAATGAATCACTTTGATATACTTACATTACTCTTTTGAGCTATAAGTGGCCCCATTTTGCACGGAAATGATGTTCCTTACCTAACATGTAACTTTGCATAGTCTATCACTGTGGGATGTTTGAACTTTGAAAATTAGTAACTATGTTGTTCCTTATTCCCTTTTAACCTATATGTTCACATTTATATATTTTGTTTATCGATTTTTAATTGCCAAATCAAGATTTGCTGCACTCAAAACTCTAAGATGAGTCATGAAACACCTATGGGTACTCTTGATATAGAAATGGTGCATGCTTCTCTATCACTTTTTAGTATCATTTTACATCTTGTTGTTACTACTTTTACATATATACTGCATGTGTGAAATACTTGTTCCATTCTATAGGAAGACACCCAAGTGCACTCGACTTTGGATTTGTAGACATTACGAGTGTGGACCTAGAGTAACAAATAGTTCTTTAACAAATGGTATCAGAGCAATACACACATGCCTCTATATATGTGTAAGTCATAACATAACCTCCCCTAAAGCTTAAAGATTCTTCTAGCATCTCACCCCTTCCTTAAGGACTACTTAAGCCACCCAAGTAAATGACGAATAGTTAGTCTTCTCATATCCTCATGTGATTATTCTCTCATGACCCTCAATTACATGATTTCTTAATTTTAGGTAGCTTATGCAAGGGAAAAAAAACTGATTTGAACTCATGAAAGTTGATTAATATGATAATGCCATGATCTAATCCTAAATTGAAAACCCAATTTGATGTAAGAAATTACTCTTGAAAGTAATGTACCCATGTGAAATCAATGTTATCAAATCAGATATAAGTACTATATATGTTCGAGATAAATTCTTAATATGGAGAAATAAGGTGGGACTCATGTTTTACACCTCATTGTTTGATGAGATCTGTATTGATTAAACCCATGTTTCCCTATTGTTGATCAAACCTCAAACATAGTTAAGAAAATTTTCCCCTATTTGATATGTACAATGATCCTACCACGACATGAACATGTCTTTGGAACCCTAGATTATGATGAGAAAACTTGTTACAAGAGGAGAATTCCCTATTAACTATTATTCCTTCTTCTAGATTCATTTTGAATAATATGATGGACCTAGATATCAATCTTTCCCTATATTGCTCATAACCCCTGTGTTCTCAATTTGACTTCTCAATTTCCAAAATTTACCCTTACCTTGATCGTAATAGGAAAGGAACATGATTATGACCTTGATCTTGCAAAATCTTGAATTATGGCTACCATATCATGATATTGTCAGTTGATACCATGATCCTATGAAGTACAATTTGATAATTGATACTTGCCCTTTTTGGATATGCTTGATGGATGATGACTAATGTAGTCTAATTTGTTAGATTAGAGTGGTATTTCACTTAAGACCCCCCTAACCTAGGTAATATCCCTATTATGACTGCCTCTAACTTTTCATTTTCTTGATTATTTAGAGTTTGGGAAGGTAACCCCCTTTCCAGCCAATTTGATTCCTTGACCTAAGTCCCTCATAGGTCAAGTCTATGATGATATTGATACTCTATGTTGGTATATCGAACTAATGATGATCTAAAAATATGATGTTGTTAACTATGGATTGTGGTTGAATTCCTAGGAAGACATAGGTCTAGATCATTCATCAACATTGAATACCCTAAAAATGAACTCGATATTGATGTCATGAAATGTTGAATAATGCTCAAAATGTTGTTACTCAATTGGTGTATATGGATGAATGATCACCCCTAGATCTAAATAAGAATCCAGACCCTATATTTGAAATATTTGGACCTATTGCTTGGATTTCCAAACATCACTCTCTATATTTCATAATGAAATATTGACTCATGATTAATGATCTTAAAGTTGACATGACTCCTACGATCATTGTATTTGGATCTTGAGTTCATCCTTGCTATATCATGATCACTTTCACATTCCCAAACCTTAAAATTTTGAATTGATGACTATGTTGATTCACTCAATTTATGACTTAGGGTTTGACTCTCATGTGGACTAGGGTGGGCCTTTCCATTATTTGAGCATGACATGATGATGTTGAAATATGATATTTGTCTCAAATTGTTGAAATATGAAATCTCAATAATGGATGTATAACCCCACCTACTCCAACATAGAAGCTAGAACCCTAAACATTTGAAATGAAATTCATTCCCTTCTCTTGAACTCTATCTTATTGAGTGGAAATGTGATCTCTCCAAATTTGGTGATATATATGGGGCCATATTCAATACCCCCTGGTTTGGTTAATTTTATGGAGTTTCTTACTTTTAACATGTAGAGGGTTACTTTGTCTTGCAAATTGTTACTTTTCATGTATAGATAGTTACATATGTAATAACTATAACAAATATACAATTACATTTATATATTTGTTGTGTATTCTGCCCAAATTTACCTTTTTAGTCATATAGTTACTTTTTTATCAACTTGGTTACTTTTTTGTTCATCGAGGTACTAGTCTGACCATATATATATATATATATTAGTGTATGTGTCTGTGTATATATAGTATATATGTATATATATATGTGTGTGTATATTTATATATATATATATATATCTATATATATATATATATCTATATATATATATATATATATATATATATATATATATATATATATATATATATATATATATATATATATATATATATATATATATATATATATATATATATATATATATATATATGGGCTCATCTTTAATACCCGCACGGGTAGCTACCCGCCCCCTATTTTGGTTACTTTTTTTCAAGTTTCTTACTTTCAACATGTATAGGGTTACTTTACCTTGCAAACTGTTACTTTTCATGCATAGATAGTTCCATTTGCAACATCAAATTTCAAAATACAGTTACATATATATTTCCTGTGTATTCTATCCGGTTTTACTTTTTTAGTCATATACTTACTTTGTTATTAACATAGTTACTTTTTGGTCCTTCCATTTACTTTGTTTTCCATATGGTTACATTCAGGACTGATGGGTAGTGAAAATCCAGGCTACCCGCGTGGGTATTCAATGAACGCCCTATATATATTTGTGTGTGTGTTTGTGTATATGTAGTATATATATAAATATATATATGTATGAATACCCATGCGGGTAGCCTGGATTTCACTATCCGTTAACCCAAAAAGTAACTATAAGGTCTGAAATGTAACTGGTTGGATTAAAAGTGTAACTATGATGATAAAAAGTAACTATATGACTAAAAAAGTGAATCTAGGAAAAATACACAGCAAATATATATATATATATATATATATATATATATATATATATATATATATATATATATATATATATATATATATATATATAATTGTATATGTGTTATAGTTGTTGCAAATGTAACTATCTATGCATGAAAAGTAACATTTAGCAAGGTAAAGTAACCTTACATGTCAAAAGTAAGAAACTCCAAAAAAAAGTAACCAAAATCATGGGTGGGTAGCTACCCACTCGGGTATTAAATACATGCTATATAATATAATATATATATGTATATATATGTATATATATATATATATATATATATATATATATATATATATATATATATAATATCTCCAAATTGCAACTCATGTGATGAAACACCTAATTTGATGATCAATGTGACTTTACATTGACCATGATGCTCAATTTCTTGATTTTAAAATATATTGATGTCAAAGCAATACCAAGTGGATTATGATATGGTATATGAAAACCCAATCTCAGTTGATGACTTGATCTAATTTTGAGGACTAAATTTATTGTAAGGTGGGGAGCGTGTGATAACCTAACAATTTACTCTTGGAATATGACTCATAATTTTTGACCTCACTCTTGTTCTCGCCATCAATTTCAAGGTCGTATGGGTTTTGGTGCACAATTGGTCCATCCAGTATGTGTATACCACTTTGGTAAAGCTCAAGTGTATAGAAATCAAGTTTGCATTCATGCCACACTCCATCATTGTTCTTTGAATTTTGATCATATACTTGTAAATGCATATACTATATTCTTATTCTCATGTTGTAGAGCTTCAAATTATCTTTCTAGTGCACCTTTTTGTGCTAAACTCAGACCTAACATGTAAAAATTATGTATAATTGAAAATGTTGGTTTAAACCCCTTTGTCCTATGTTTTCTCCACCTTTTTCTCGTGTTTGGCCACCTCCTTGGGCCCAAAACTAGACATGGCTCATTCACAAAATCCCCCTGTTGCCTCTTCTTTCCCCTCCTAGTGATTGATGCCCCTCTCTTTAGGACAATCACTTTGCTCTATTTGTTGGATCATGAACCACAACCATTGGATCCTGCTACCATGGATTTAGCCTCTAATTCGATGACTAAGAGGTCATCCCCATCCTTCATATGATGTCTGGAGGATTTGGTGTCGAGCTCCACCTACTACTCCTATACCCACCCCTTTGTCACGGTTTAACCTAATTTCTCCTATAAAACTACTCCCCCTACTAATTTCCTTCTTTTCTTCATTTCCTTACAACCCTAACACCTTATTTTCACTCCCACTCCTTCTTCTCTTCTTTTTCTCCTACATCATACCTACTATGCCACCATGAATGTTGATTGGAGATTTCTTTCCTAATGCTCCTTCATTCTCATTTCTTCCACCAGATGACCTACATAAGTGGTCGACGTCTAGCTGGAACCCTCCAAGGTCCCCTCAGCCATCCTTGCCCCATTCCCACCAGCATCGACGACCACCAGTTCACGACATTGCTGTGTAGGCATGAGCTTACACTACATCACCAGGAGATCAGGGTTAGACCAAGCCCTGGATCGATCCAATGAGCCTGATGAATAGACTAACAAGGTTGGTGACATAGTCGGCCCATGATATCCACCTATGTTGAATGAAATAACACAAGTTGCACCACTGTTAGATCCACATAAATGGCTGTGATGCATCAATGAATGTAAACCAATCATCTATTCTTCCTAAGTTTTTGTGCCAAATCTTCTAGTAATGATATATCATACATCCTTTGGCCATATATGGCATGTAATTTATGATTTTTGATCTTTTTGATAAGATCTATCCAATGGAATTACTTTTAAAATCTAAGTCTTTTTGGTTTTCTCCTAATATCCTAAAAATCATTTCTTTTATGTATTTCGTTTTTTGTTTGATGATGTATCTTGTTCCAAATTATAGTTGTTGCTTCCCATACCACTCTTAAACTCTGGATCAATAAATTTTAGCCAGCTCTTAGCTTGAATTGCAAAATGAATTTGTTTGATATGCTTAAGTTACTTTTTGACCTAAAACTGGCCCCTTTTTGCTTAGAAATGACATTCCTTACCTAATCATGTAATTTTGGTCTAGTCTATCATTATGGGATGTTTGAACTTTGAAAATTAGTAACTATGTTGTTCCTTATTCCTTTTTAACCTATATGTTTGGATTGATATATTTTGTTTATCAATTTTGTAGTTGCCAAATGAAGATCCTATGCACTCATGACTCTAAGATGAGTAATGCAACACCAATGGGTACTCCTGATATAGAAATGGTGCATTCTTCTCTATCACGTTTTAGTATCTTATTATATCTTGCTATTATTGATTTTACATGTATATTGCATGTGTAAAATATTTGTGCCATTCAAAGGGAGGATGCCCAAGTCTACTCGCCTTTGGCTTTGTAGACATTACGAGTTTGGACCTAGAGTAACAAATAGTTCTTTAACAAATGGTATCAGAGCAATACACACATGCCTCTATATATGTGTAAGTCAAAAAATAACCTCCCTTAAAGCTTAAAGAGTCTTCAAACATCTCACCCCTTCTTTAAGGACTACTTAAGCCACCCAAGTAAATGATGAATAGTTAGTGTTCTCATCCTCATGTGGTTATTCTCTCATGACCCTTAATAACATGACTTCTTGATTTTGGGTAGCTTATGCAAGGGGAAAACCAAAATTGATTTGAACTCGTGAAAGTTGATTAAGATGATAATGCCATGATCTAAATCTAAATTGAAAACCCTATATGATGTAATAAATTACTCTTAAAAGTGATTAATCATGTAAAATCAATGTTATCAAATTGGTTATTAGTACTGTCTATGTTTGAGGTAAATTCTTAATATGGAGAAATAAGATGGGACTCATGTTTCAAACCTTAGTGTTTTATGAGATCCGTATTGATTAAACCCATGTTTCCCTATTGTTGATCAAACCTCAAACATAGTTTAGCATCTCCTCTTTAATGAATTTCAAACTTCCATCTTTTCCCTTATTTAATATGTACAATGATCCTGGCACGCCATGACCAAGTCTTTGGAACCCTAGATCATGATGAGAAGACTTGTTATAAGAGGAAAATTCCCTATTGACTACGATTCCTGCTTCTAGATTCATTTTTAATAATATGATGGACCTAGATATCAATCACTCCCTATAATTCTCAAACCCTTGTGTTCTCAATTTGACTTCTCGATTTCCAAAATTTACCTTTACCTTGATCAGGATAGGAATGAAACACGATTATGACCTTGATCTTGCAAAATCTTGGAGTACAGTTGCCCTATTATGATCTTGATCGTTGATACCGTGATCCTATTAAGTACAATTTGACAATTGATACTCTCCCTATTTGTATATGCTTGATGGATGATGACTAATGTAGTATAATGTGTTAGATTATAATGGTGGTTGACTTAAGACTCCCCTAACCTAGGTCATATCCTTATTATGACTACCACTAAATTTTCATTTTCTTGATTATTTAGAGTTTGGGAAGGTAAGTCCCCTTGAAAAGGTAACATCTTCATAGTGGGCCATGGGGAGTAGTGCCATAGCCCATATATTATTTTAGTTGTATTTGACTCTAAGGTTCTATTGGTTAGATGTGTTTCTCCTTGTTTTTTTTCTTATTCTATGATCGGTCAAATAGGCTTATGTTGTCACAATCTTGGGTGATGAGATATTGAATCCTAAGATAAAACACTAAACGAACCCATAAGACTCCTGATGAGATCCCTAGTGGAATTATATGATCGATCTATCTATATTACTTATTAGTTATAATCCTTGGTGATGAGATCCCAAATTTATTGCTTGGAACACCAGAACAAACTCAAAAACTCCTAACAGGATCCCTGATGGAGTCTTATTAGACGGTTGGAGAATGATCCACAAACATTTTGATATCGGGTTTGTAAGAAGTTTGACCGTTGCATTATTTGCATCCCAAAAGAACACAAATCATGTTTGTCTTGATCTAATACAAAATATTAAGGAGTTGAATCGATTAAAGTGACTATGTGGTCTTTTTATGTGAACCCCCAGACCCCAATATCTCTCTTCTGCAACTTTTATTTACTATTTTAGATATAATCTTATTCCAAATAAAATTTAAATATTACTCATAGAATTCAGTTCGAACAGAATTCTTAATCATGTTGTTCCATGCGTACGCCCATTTGTACTACAATTAACTTTCTCTCTTAGCAAGTTGATTTCCAAGTTAAAGGCTAAACTCTAGGGAATCATTTTCTCTGGTGTATTAGTTGTGCAAATGACACATGTCAAATTTTAGCACATTTTTTGCGGACAACAAAGTTGCTTTTATATGCCATTACTTCAATAATTAGCACTTTTCTTTTCAATGATAATTCATCTTATTTTCATGAACTTTTCCTTCCTTAAAACTTTAATGTTGTCTAATCACTTTTTCATGTACTTGCAATTTATATGACATTCTCAAAGCATTGATTCTACATCGTTTGTTTTTGATCCTGAGATTGATAGAACTTGTGATCGTCTGAACTGGATCTGTTAGTATAGGATGGACAAAGAAGAAGTCAACCATCAGATAGAACATGCCCTTGTCGCATAAAGAGAGGATTTTCTAGGTGAGTCAAGGACATGCATAGTTGTTGAACTGGAAGCCCGAGATGATGCACTTTAAGAAGAAGAGTAGCAGAATTAATTTAAGGACTTGTTAGTCTCAAAATATGTCGATCACTACATCTTGTCGTGCCTCCACCTATCATTGTTCCACAATTTGAGATCTACAAATATTGGATCACCATGCTGCAGTACAACACACTTGTCTTTAGAATATGCGAGAATTGTCAAGACCATGTTTAGTGCTTCACTGACCTTTGTGCCTTGCACAAAATACTAGGTGTATCTGATGATGCCATCAAACTGAGGCTATTCAAATATTCCCAGAAAAATCTAGATAGTAGTTGGTAAAGTTCTATGGAAGGAGATTACATCATCATCATGGAACATGGACAAGTTCTCTCTCACCATGTTGAACTCATTCAACATCTAGCCAAAGTATGTTCTCTTTATTAGGACAAAAAGCCCTCTTGATCTATCTCTATAGATCTTGATTCCTATCATATAGGATGCTTCTTTAAAAACCTTTTAGAATGTACTTTGTTGCCAGATTTTTTAGTATAAGGATGATACTGCCCATCAATATGTAGAATATATATATACTCCCACTAAATTCTTGTAATCACACATTACATCTTTATTCTGACTCAAATCAAGCTCTTCGACTATCTTGTCAAATTGAAGATCCAGTTCTGAGGTGTTTGCTTCAATCCAAAGATTGATCTATGCGTCTTTATAGACTTTATTTACATTATTGGATTTATAAAATGTAAAAAAGTGAAACCACTTCTATACTAGAAAGAAAAGACCACATCCCTTGAACCAAACACCATGTAAGTTTTTTCTCCAAAGGGATGGAGACCAATTCATTCACATGTATGTATCATTACACAATGAGTAGCAGCGGAAAAGAAATATTATCTAACAATTTACAAAGCTTGATACAACACTTCCACATATATGTATCTAAAGGAAAACTAAACATAAAAGCCAAAGACCAAGTTGAGGGTCATCTAACCACCTCTTCAAGCCTCCCAAAGATCAGCTACAAGGTTGATGTTGAAGTTCACTCTCCTCGATCTAACCTGGGGTTGGAAGCATACCCCACAAAAGAGAAACAATAGGAAACAATCAACAAAAAGCTGGTATGTGTATACTAAAAGAAACTTTGAGCAATTTAAGAAATAAGGACATCAAAAGTAAAATGCTTCCCATACAAGAGATAAGGACTACCCACATGGGAATAAAAGAAAAGAAACATCATAACTTGATAAAAGAGGATACTTGCCATGAATAAATAAATAAATTTGTGCAATAAAAGTACATAGATGGGTATAGGGCATACACCCCACAAACATCATCAACCTGCATGCATGTGAGATATACATAGTCCTAGAACAGTATAAACACAAAGGCAGTCAAGGCTTCACATCCTTGAAAACCTGATAGAGAATGACTCACCGTCAAACTCCCAATATATATAAAAGTTGAGCCAAGGCTTCACATCCTTGAAACTCGGGTATGGGGCACCACCACCACCATCCCATAACAAAAAGGGCACACACCCAAAAACCAAAGTAATTTACATTATTCTAGTGCTACTGATTCACATTGCATGTCAATATAGAGGCAAGTAAATAGTTTAGTCAGAAGATGAAACAAAGGTTGCCATCACACAATGTACAACACAAACATATAACATCCACTTCAAAGTGGCACATATTATTATAAGAGACCAACATGCACTAAGGCACAAGATAAAATATCAAGAAAATATCCAAATCTATAACAAGAAAGACAGTTCACACGAACCATGGTATCAAAAGAATAGACATATGTGTAGGCTAAAGTCAAAAGAAAGATAAGATAGGTGAATTGCTCAACAAAGAAGAATAGGGGATACAACATACCTCAAAATCAAAGTCCAACAGGTCCAAAGCACTTCTAGATCCAAAACTAGGTCACCAAAGAGCCTATTAAACACATATACTGATTTTATGTCAATTTCATATATATATATAGACCAAACCCTAGAAATGGCCTTTTTATATATGTGTGAATTAAGTTATAAAAACTATTCCATATTTTAGTTTATATTATTAAGAATCCAAAACTTATTTTATTATATTTTTCTGACTTATAAATTATTAGTTATGAATTATACAAGTTATTATCTTATTTAATTAGATCCATTAAAACACCCTTTTAAAACATCAGATTCAGGTGACAAAACCCATACCATTTGAAAGCCCTTATTTTTCTGATTCCAATGAGTATTTTTATAAAATTTTCTGATAATCCGATAATTAGTTATTGATTTTTAAAGAGCGGCCAATCAGATAATTATAAGTAAACCAATCGCAAATCAAGGGCAGAGAACGTCTACGTGGACCTGGGCAGGCCAATCAGGGCCGCCCATGTCAGTGGACAACTCAAGCCAGACTCCCACGTAAAGCAACCAAAGAAATAGGTAAAAAGACCATTTTACCCTTCCGATAGAAAACTAAAACAAAGTGACAGATGAGGGAAAAGCGGGAAGTCCACACTGGGGTTTGTTCCCTGCGAGGAACTCTCAAAGCCATGGATCAGGGAGGAGAACTCCAAGCTCCAGACTGAGATCTAGCACAAACTAGGCAGAGAATTCTAAAGGAACTATGTTCCCGAGAGGACGACGGTCCCAACAAGCCCAGACACAACCAAAACGGCCAGCCATAGCTCTAACTAGCATCTCCGCCAAGAAACTGAGCAACTTGGGCAGAGCAAAAGAGCCCATCGGAGGCCAAAGAAACAACAGAGAGAGATCTGACAATCAAAATTGAAGCAAGAAAACAAAGGCACCCATCACGAAAACCTCCATTAACAGAGGATTGCAAAATGATTAGAGAGAGGAAGAAAAGGGGCAAATCTATTATACCTTCTCCACACACGAATTGAAGGTACTGGATGCTTGCGCACACCACCGCGAATCGACCCGAGCGAAGAACAAGAATCGACGACCAGCGGAACACCGCAGTCGAGCTCTTAGTTGTTAGAGAAGGAAGACAAAGTAGGGATACGGGGTTGCAGGGTGATCGAGACCAAAGTAGCTAATTCAGAAGGTCACTGGGGGTTCAAGGGTTGTGAGGAAGGCCCTATATATAGGGGTGGAGTTCAGATTCAATGAGAAACCTGTGAGAACCAGGAAACAGGGGAAGAAGAGGAAAGAGCTCATCGACCCAGGTTTCTAGCGAGGGAAACCCTATTAAATTAAGGATCAACTAGATCGGAAAGTTGTGTAGATGGAGGAAAGCAAAACCTGAGGGACCGAGAAGGAAAGATGGAAGAGGAAAGCGCGGAAGAAAATTCACGTTACTGTAGCTGTGAGAAAGAGTCCTAACGGAGGTAGGAGACAACTCCTCATTCGTTGGATTTTCATCCAAGGGCCACGATACAATCCGACATAAGTGGGCCGCATGACAACCCAAGCTTGGGGAAAATTGGAAAATCAATCGAATTAAGCAAAGTGAAATTCAAATAATTTATGTATATTCTCTTTCCTAATCTAGGGATTCTAGAATTATCCAAATTAAACCAAAATTTGCACATAAGTTAAATTAAGCATGTAGATTCCGAATATCCAATTAGATTTCACTTTTGGCAACTTTAGATATGTTATTTGATTTATTCTTTGTTTTTCTTTCTAAATGCATTAATGACTAATGGATTAACCAAATTGGATGAAACTTCATCCACAAGTTAACTGAAGTGTGTTGAATACAATTTTGCCTTTATTTCCAATTTTTGGTGTCATGAATTACATTTATTTATTAATTACACCTTTTAGGCATTTTCTCTCTCCTATAATTACCTATTAATCAAACATTATCCAAATTAGTTACAAATTTGCTCAAAGGCTTATTTTTATGTTTAGATTACAAATTTGGAGTTATTTTCCCAATTTGAGGGCATTAAGTAGTTTATCTCTCTTTCTTGGCTTATTTCCCGTTATCTTGTATTAAAGACATTATATATTTATTTATTATCCAAATTAGAAGATACTTGGCCATTAAGCAACTTTTAAGTCAAGAAAACGAAATTGATATATTTATTATCCAAATTATCTTCTTGGGTTTCTATTTAGGATTTTTGGAACAATATATTTCCTTATTATCTTATTTTATCCATTAAATTCCATATTACCTCCACTTATTGCATTTATCATCACCTTTATATATAATTCAGATTTTCTCTTCTTTTTCATATTCTAAAAAGCACTAGAAAGTTCTAGGACGAAATATTTTATTATATTTATTACTTAGTGTACAATTTGCACTACAACCCCATAATTAAAACGAAACTGATGTATATGTGCATACAACCCTATATGGGAAGTATTTATCCAACTAAGTTCTTTAATTCCTTATTATCATCCAAATGAGTTATTTTTAAGCAAAATTTTTTTTGTATTCCCTTAATTACATGTATTAACTTATTCTTGTTTGGCTAAGTCAAAAGGGTAAAACTATATGGTAGAATTCTATTTCTGGTATGTTACAGCACACCATCCCTTAAAGGGATTTCATCCTCGAAATCAAAATATCCATAGGAAACTTATTCACCACCCCTTAAAAGGATTCATCTCATAAATCAAACTTAACTTTAGTTATAAAAGTTTCAACTATACTTCTTACATCCACTACATAAGCAACATGCAAAAGGAAACACAACTTGTAAAGACTAGTCTAAGGAACTATGGGTTAAGTTGCCCTTGATCTTCATCATCAACTTCTTCGCCATCCAAGGCAAAAACTCTACCAGCTCTTATTTCCATAGGTCTTCCTCTATTATTGTTACCATTATTGTTGCCATGATTCTGAGGAGGTGCTTGTTGTTGTTTTGCTGGAGCTTGACCATTACGACGCTTAGGGCAATCATGTCGGATGTGTCCAGGTTCATTGCAATAGTGACATACCAATGGGGTATTATGATGAGGTTGATCCTGAGAACACTTTCCTGGAGGATGGTGACCATTGCACTTAGCACACTTGTCCCTTCTCTAATCATCACCTGAGGACTTCCTTTTCTTGTCGAACTCCCTTGGTTGAAACCCTAGGTAAGACTCCACGGCCAAAGATTTATCAACCATCTGCTGGAAGGTCAAAGGCAGTTGTGGGATAAGAGAACGACCCACATTGTAGTTGAGCCCTTGGAGGAAAAGGTCAGCCCTACGTTCCTCACCCAAACCAATTGCATAACGCTCCAATAGCAGAAACCTTTGCATGTAAGTAGAAACGGATAAGGAGCCTTTCTTCAAACTGTAAAACTCTGCTTCTTTCTTCTTCAAAGCAGCAGTGTAGATGTACTTCCCATGGAAGAGAGTCATAAACTCTGCCCAAGACATGGTTGAGATATCTCTAGTCCTTGCTATCCCATTCCACTAAACTCTTGCAGGTCCATCCAAAACATATGAAGCAAACCTAACCTTTTGGTGTGGAGGACATGCCATACCATCAAAAGTCCTCTCCAAGGCTAAAACCCAATCATGTCGACCATCTCTATCTCACCTTCACCCTTGAAGGAAGGTGGTTGCATCTTCATGAACTCCATGATCGAGAACTCCTTAGTCTTCTCAGGTATAGACGGGTCTTTCATCTTCCCCACCATGGAAGACACAAAGAGTTTTCGAAACATGGCCAAGTCCTGATCTGGAGTCATAGCTCCTCCCGAACCAACAGTATCCGAGGTTCCCTGACCAAACCTAGCATTTTGAGGCATCTCATAACCATACTGGTTGTCAACTGCTGAGTTATCTCCAACCATTAGGGTTTTGTCTGCACAAAGCAAGGTACTAGGTATAAGCAACCTAAGATAAAGGTAAACATCCTAAGGGAGACGAGTTGAAATAGTTAGATAACCGACTGCTAGTGGCTCTGATACCATGCTGTAAAGAAGTGAAACCACTTCTTTAATAGAAAGAAAAGACCACATCCCTTGAACCAAACACCACATAAAATTTTTCGCCAAAGGGATGGAGACCAATTCATTCACATGTATGTATCATTACACAATGAGTAGCAACAGAAAAGAAATATTATCTAACAATTTACAAAGCTTGATACAACACTTCCACGTATATGTATCTAAAGGAAAACTAAACATAAAAGCCAATGACCAAGCTGAGGGTCATCTAACCACCTCTTCAAGCCTCCCAAAGATCAACTACAAGGTTGATGTTGAAGTTCACTCTCCTCGATCTAACTTGGGGTTGGAAGCATACCCCACAAAAGAGAAATAATAGGAAACAATCAGCAAAAAGCTGGTATGTGTATACTAAAAGAAACTTTGAGAAATTTAAGAAATAAGGACATCAAAAGTAAAATGCTTCCCATACAATAGATAAGGACTACCCACATGGGCATAAAAGAAAAGAAACATCATAACTTGATAAAAGAGGATACTTGCCATGAACAAATAAATAAATTTGTGCAATAAAAGTACATAGATGGGTAGTAGGGCACACACCCCACAAACATCATCAACATGCATGCATGTGAGATATACATAGTCCTAGAACAATATAAACACAAAGGCATACAAGACTTCACATCCTTGAAAACCTGATAGAGAATGACTCACCGTCAAACTCCCAATATATAAAAAAGTTGAGCCAAGGCTTCACATCCTTGAAACTCAGGTATGGGGCACCACCACCACCATCCCATAACAAAAAGGGCACAAACCCAAAAACCAAAGTAATTTACATTATTCTAGTGCTACTGATTCACATTGCATGTCAATATAGAGGCAAGTAAATAGTTTAGTCAGAAGATGAAACAAAGGTTGCCATCACACAATGGACAACACAAACATATAACATCCACTTCAAAGTGGCACATATTATTATAAGAGACCAACATGCACTAAGGCACAAGATAAGATATCAAGAAAATATCCAAATCTATAACAAGCAAGACAGTTCACACGAACCATGGTATCAAAAGAATAGACATATGTGTAGGCTAAAGTCAAAAGAAAGATAAGATAGGTGAATTTCTCAACAAAGATGAATAGGAGATACAACATACCTCAAAATCAAAGTCCAACAGGTCCAAAGCACTTCTAGATCCAAAACTAGGTCACCAAAGAGCCTATTAAACACATATACCGATTTTATGTCAATTTCATATATATATATATATATAGACCAAACCCTAGAAATCGCCTTTTTATATATGTGTTAACTAAGTTACAAAAACTATTCCATATTTTAGTTTATATTATTAAGAATCCAAAACTTATTTTATTATATTTTTCTGACTTATAAATTATTAGTTATGAATTATACAAGGTATTATCTTATTTAATTAGATCCATTAAAACGCCCTTTTAAAACATTAGATTCAGGTGACAAAACCCATACCATTTGAAAGCCCTTATTTTTCTGATTCCAACGAGTATTTTTCCAAAATTATCTGATAATCCGATAATTAGTTATTGATTTTTAAAGAGCGGCCAATCAGATAATTACAAGTAAACCTATCACAAATCAAGGGCAGAGAATGTCCACGCGGACCTGGGCAGGCCAATTAGGGCCACCCATGTCAGTGGACAACTCAAGCCAGACTCTCACGTAAAGCAACCATAGAAATAGGTGAAAAGACCATTTTACCCTTCCGATAGAAAACTAAAACAAAGCGACAGATGAGGGCAAAGCGGGAAGTCCACACTGGGGTTTGTTCCCTACGAGGAACTCTCGAAGCCATGGAACAGGGAGGAGAACTCCGAGCTCTAGACTGAGATCTAGCACAAACTAGGCAGAGAATTCTAAAGGAACTATGTTCCCGAGAGGACGACGGTCCCAACAAGCCTAGGAACAACCAAAACGGCTAGCTATAGCTCTAACTAGCATCTCCACCAAAACAGAAGAAACTGAGCAACTTGGGCAGAGCAAAAGAGCCCATCGGAGGCCAAAGAAACAGCAGAGAGAGATGGACTCCATGTATATCAACAACCCATACCATATAGGATTGCATGGAGGCACCCCTTCAGGTGGATCAACCCGACAAAAGGCTCACATATACTTTGTGGATCAACCCAACAAAGTATTTTGTATTACCTTAATTAAATGTATTACCCCTTCAGGTGGATCAACCAAGGTCATACTTTGTTGATATACATGGAGTCCATCTTGGATTTCATGGCTTCAAGCCATATCTAAGTTTCTGGCTCTCATTAGCTTCTAGGTTGTCTATTAACTCATCATATGATCAACTCACCACCATATTGTCCATAATATATCATATATCATTAAATCTCTAGGCGTATTCTACTAGAACCATGAGTTCTGTGTGTTACTTAAGGAACTTTGAGATTCCACAACATTTTGTGATTCTCTTTATTCCCAGTGTAAAGCATGTGCCCAAAAGGAAATTTGAAGCTTAGCTAGTAATCACACCTTGGCTTATCAAGGTGTGATTCTTTCTTTCTGATACACTTCTCATGATAAGTATCATTGTATTTCAAATGGAGTCCATCGTGATACATTATCATGATCTTCCAAAAGGTTCTCAAACTCTTGGTTCATAGTATTTCCATATCAATCATATCGAAATTTAATACTTATACCAAGTTTGTTATGTACTTGATTTATGATCTCCTTGAACACTTCAAGAGATTCAAGTTTGTATTTCTCTAAATACAAACTATCATATCTACTGAGGTCATCAATAAATACATTGAAGTACTAGTGATTTCTTTTAACATTTATCTTAAAAGGTCTATATACATCAATATGTATAATCCTTAATAGAATAATCGTCCTCCCACTACATCTAGTAAAGAACCTTTGTCATATTGCATAATGAATGAGATTATCATGTCTCTATTGATTCAAAAACCAAAAGAGTCTAGATATCCATCATATGGATTCCAGAAATTCAATCCCATTTATGCGCTCTAGATGACATTGTGATATGCATTCAAGTTTGAGTTATCATGTCATTCATTACATGTGTCACACACATTTGTCTCTTTAACTATCAAGTATAGTTAGTGAGACATAGGCATTGCCATAAAAGATCATATCTTTAAAATGAAACATCAGTCCATTACACTCTTTTCCATACAAGATGTATGAAGATTTCATTGATGGCAGGTGTATAAAAGATATTCACTATTTCTATTATATGGCCATGAATGTCATATTGTAACTGTAATGGTAGCAACTCTTGCTCTTCATAGTTTCTAGCTTACTTCTTCTCAGGTCCTGAAGTAGAGATCTCTATCTCTATCATCTTCCCAAGATCCTCTATAAAGAGGTTATTTCCCTTTCTTACTTACCCCTCTCCATATCTTGAGTGATGAAGACTTGGACATAAGCTTGGCTTCATAACACTTCTTTACCTTATTTTACTCTATACTCTACTGATCATTATCACAGGTTTTGTCCTTTCTTCATTCATCCTTTGTCGTCATCATGCCAAGCATTTTAGACAGCGGTTTGGTTTAGTTTCTCAACATTTGATAAACTGGCTATCTGTCTGATTATACTCAAACATCGCTTTGAAGACATTATACCTTTCACACTTTACATGATTCTTAAGATGTATAACCGTCTCAAGAATGTCCATGCTTCAAGCTATTTATGCAACTCATAGTTCATATAGCTCAACATAAGGTTCTTGATGTCTTAGGCATCATTGTTATACTTCAAGTAAGCTTCCAATTTTAGCCTTAGGAGCATTTGGAGGGTTTCCACTGGCTCTGGGCTTTCAAAGACTTTAGAGTTTACACTCACTATCGAGAACACTTCTCAAAGGTCCCAAATAAGATTTGAAGTATCCCATTTTTGAACTGATCGCAACGATAATGTATTTGTGTTTGTCATTTGGATTCTACAAAAGAATTTTGCAACTTTTTTTAAAAAAAAATTATTTGTCTGATTTTATAAAGTTGACGATATTAATTAGGTCTTGAATTAATTATCACTCCCACTATTTTTGTTCAAATTGATAACCCTCATGTATCAATTCAGAAGATTGTAACGTACAACCTTCTAGTGGCCAAGATCCATATTTCATCAAATTATGAGACAACTTTGGCTAATCACCCACAACTTGACTATTTAGGTAGGCCATCATGCCAATTGCATCAAATGCAACTCTTGGATAGATGACATGCACAAATCTTTGCCATGATCATCTGTATGCCTCTGGAGCTTACTCTCTAAGAATCACAAGTTAAGTCTGACCCAAAAGCCAACATGATAGATATGCACCATGCTTTGTGCAAATCTACATATCTACCATCACATTTCCACGAGATGTACGTCGTACTATTCTTTGTGCAAATCTATGCTTGGTCGATCAAGCTTTTCATGTGTGCCGCTTATAGAAGGCATCTAAGACTTTAATATTGTATTTGAAGGATTTTATATAAGTACATATACATATCCAGTCACCACATTATTATAGTATGTATCATATACATGCTATAACCACAATGAGAAACATGAAATATCGATAAATGTGATGATTATGGCCATCCTATTGTAATTCCTTGTATCCACAAGGAATTACGTTCATCTAAGGTCAACCTCATATGCAACATGTTGTTGATGAAGATCTTTGTGCTTGAACCATTCCGGGTTGATCGGCTCATCCTATGACATGATCGACTCGCCGCCTAGTCGGTTCGTTGGTCGGTCTGGCCTCTGATGACTAGACACCTCCAACAAGTGGTTGTGCCATCATCCAGTCAATCCGACTACACCTTTACAATCCTCCTCGGTCTTCCAGGTGGTCGACTCTTTTGGTGGTGAGCGTCTTCTTCTTTGATGTAATAAAAAATAAACTATCCTACTTTTACATAATATTTGGTAAACCTCAAGTTACATTTGAGGGGAGCAAAGGTAGAAGAGAAAGGATCTCGAGTTATCTTGAGTTACATGTGGAATAGAAGGTAGCGGCTCAGTATGCAAAATGAGATGCAAACAACCATAAACAACCAAGCACACATAGGGTTTATAGGCCATAACCATGCACACATCCACCATCAAAACTATTTTAGGGAAACACTTATCAATTGCATATATACCATATCATATATGTATATTAGTTTGTGGTCACATGTGGTATTTAGTCGGATATGCACATTAGTCAGTTTAAATATTTGCATCGTATGCAATAAATAAATGATGATAAAACCAAAATCTGATCATATCAATTTATCCCAAAACACAGTACGTTGACGTGGCTCTGATACCCATGTTGGGTTTTATGGTCTCAAAGTAGGAAGTGAAAAAAAAATACTGGCCATTAACCCATAACAGGAGATCGCATCAATGACTATGTAATGGGAAGGATGGTTTTAGTGAGATATACCTGGTCATGGGGCTTGCCCAGCAACAATACCTTACATCAATGTACGGTCTTCAAGCCATGTCTTGGACGGTGTCTGTGCAACTTCTGGTCTTCACCATGGACTCTGACCTCCACCACATACTACGACTAGCGTGTCCTCCTGAGCGACAGACATCTCCCGCCTCTACAGATAGTCCACACGGACCACTTGGAACTCTTGTCGTTCTAGAAGAACTGGCAGAAAGGAAACAACCCTCCTGTTGGTGTACTAGCACCAACCTACTCTCCCAAACTTAGACTGCTTTTCTACAGTTGTCTTTCCCTCATTATGCCTCCCTAGTCGGGTAGCACTTGCTCAGGCTCTCTCGGTTACCATAACCAGAGAGGACAACAACTTTGTAAAGCAACTGATGTTCTGAGTTGTGTGTTCTGAGAAGCCCCCAATACCCCTCTATTTATAGTAGAGGGCAGGGTCAAGTTTCCAATCATTTGGGAGTAGAAGGATCTAGAAATTCTATGAATAACTTGAATTATGGAAGGTGAACCAGTCGGTTCACTAATGAACTAGTCAGCTGGGAGTGTGAGTTGATCAGTTCACCCAGTGAACTGGTTGTTTCACTTCCCAAACCTGCCTACAATTGACTTTCCTAAATCATTTCTAATTTATGCAAAGATTAATCCTTATTCTAATCAAAGTAAACAAGTGAAACGTGAAAGTTTTCCTCCAACCATGAAAATCCTATTTCCTAAGTTGGCAGGAGTGTGAGCCACCCTATTCACCAAGTGAACTGATCGGTTGGCTCACACCAGCCGATCGGCTCACAAAGGTGAACTAGTCGATTGGCAGTCCTGACATTGCCAATGCAGTCTCCAATCGACATGACACTCTAACTAGCTAGTTCAACACTTGAACTTGATAGTTCTAAGTCCAGTCGGTTAATTGTATGTTTAATAGAGTACCTAAACACCTTTAGTCTCAATCTAAACATCATTCATGGACAATCTTCTCTTAACCCCATGTGTGTGACCTTGAATGTTCCAATTTATGTTGGCAGTGAATGTTCATAAAAACTTATGACATCACAAGCAATGAGAAGAATCTAATAACTCATCATTGCTACCCAAGTAACTCAGAAAGTTGAAGAACAACTTCAACCTATAATATGTGATTAGTGTTACCGTAATCGTATAGTTCCTTTTTCACTGACACCCGGATTGAACTCGAGGCATGGAATGTCATCCTCTTCAACATTCAATCCATGTTCCTTGACCTAGAGCAAACTGTCTGAGATGGATGTGAATTCACATATCATATATTGAATCACATGAGTATGGACATACAATTATTAGTCTCGCTTATCAAGGGGCCTTGGATATCATACTCATTGTAGGAGGGACAAATCCCATATCTATCACTCACAGTCAAGTCCCCATGTGTCAAAGTCACCCAATCATCACCGTTATAACAACTCATGTTTCAAGAGTGTGTTTGATGGTGTCAAAGTGTACCCAGTCACATGAGATGAGTGCAGTGATTTCAGGTCTAAGAACTACAATCACCACTATCACTATGAGAGATGACTATGACTACTATTCCATGGTATCCATGTATAACTCTCAAGGTGGGTCTATCTGATATATTGTTGTTAGATATCTGTGTGCTTGACTTGATATCATATATCATGACTAATGAGACTATGTCATTAGTCAGTACACACTCTTGTCTTATGTATTACTGTTGTCTATTTTTCTTCCACAGTAATATCCGACTAGGGACATAACAAGAATGTAGATAATCTTATCATACATATGGTCTCATTGTTAAGGTCCTTAACCTGAAGACATATGTCATTGAGTCACATCATTCTTTAGACATCTATCATGTATGTGTCATCATCTCATGAATGAGACAAACATAATAGACATAATTACCTTTATTATTATCAAATCAAGTAGCATATGCCTCATTGAAATCATCATATGATTGGCTCTCTGGGCATACTATACCAACAGACTCCCACTTGCACTTAGAGCCAATCACCCACAAATCATATTCCAAGTGATCTTAACATGTCCATCATGTTTCTACTGCACAAGTGCTTTTATAGAGGGTAAGAAACATTTGCTTCAAGTTGGTATATTTCATGTTTCACATCCCCTCGCTGTATGACAACTCATATGAGATGGAAGTGTTGTAGTATGCTATCTGAAATTCCTTTGCCTAAACAGTATCTCCATTGTTGTGAAAATATTACTACAGAGTCACCAATGGTTGGAACCTCCCATAAGTTCATCCATATGAACTTCTATATGAATACAATATCCTTTACAGTGTTCGTAATACCAAGGTACTTGGCTTCTTATTGTAGAATTAATCAAATATTTTGTGTTAAAACATTTCCAACTAATAATTCTTATTCCAAGGTCAAAACACAATTTTGTCATTTCAGAAGCTTGCATCGGTGTAACTCCTTACACCCGACTCTTCATTATTACCATAATTAAAGAATGAATCCTTTTAGTACTTCACAAGTACATAAAGATGTCCTTCATGGTATTCCAGTAACTCTTACTGGAGTTCGACAGATATCCATTTGTCATGTCCAATACATACGAGATAACTGGATATTTATATCATCTTGTCATACAAGATGATGATTTCATATCTTCTTATCATGTCTAATACATACAAGAAGATGAGTTTGCATATTCTTGTCATGTCCAATACATACAAGATAACTAGTTCATATTTTTGTGTCATGTCTAATACATACAAGATAACGAGATGAGTTCATACATGATAGATCCAATTGCGAATGCATATGGCATCTATCCATGTGTTCCTTATTGTTCATAAGAATTAGGACACTTGGCTCTTGAGAGACTAACTCTATGGAACATGGACAAGTTCTCTGTCACCATGTTGAACTCATTTAGCATCTTACCAAAGTATGTTCTCTTTCTTAGGACAAGAAGCCTTCTTGATCTATCTCTATAGATCTTGATTCCTATCACATAGGATGCTTCTCTAAAAACCTATTAGAATGCACTTCGTTTCCAGACTTTGTAGTATAAGGATGATGCTCCCCATAAATATGTGGAATATATATATATATATATATATATATATATATATATATATATATATGCTCCCACTAAATTCTTGTAATCACACATTACATCTTTATTCTGACTCAAGTCAAACTTTTTGGCTATCTTGTCAAATTGAAGAGCCAGTTTTGAGGTGCTTGCTTCAATCCAAAGATTGATCTATGCACCTTTATGGACTTTATATGCATTATTGGATTTATAAAACATTTAGGCTATGTTACAAACACATCTTGCATAATATTCCATTTAAGGAATGTAGTTTTAACATCAATATGCCAATCTCATAGTCATATTAAGCTACAATGGCAAGCATTATCTAGATGGATTTATCCATGGCAACTGCTGAAAAGATTTCACCATGTTCAACACCTTGAACTTGTTAGAAACACTTTTCAACCAACTTACCCTCCATGTCAGTCTTCTTCTGAAAGACCCAAAAGTACCGTTTGGGTTTTACCCCTTTAGGTGGATCAACCAAGGTCATAATTTGTTGATATAAATGGAGTCCATCTTGGATTTCATGGCTTCAAGCCATATCTCAGTTTCTAGCTCTCATTAGCTTCTAGGTAGAATGTTGACTCATTATATGATCAACTCACCACCTTCTTGTCCATAATATATCATATATCATGGGGGCAAGGGAGTAGTCCAGTGGTGCAGCTTGGTAATCCCTAATGAAGGGACCCGGGTTTGACTCTGGTTGTGTAACCATCGAGGTGCAACAACCCACGTTATTTAGCATGCCACGGTGCCCCATATACGTGGCTGCATCTGGGGTTTACCCTTGGCTGGGTGGGGTCCAATAGTTGGCGATCCCGGGAGGGGTTCCTCATTATAAAAAAAATCATATATCATTCAAGCTCTAGGCGTGTTCTACCAGAACCATGAATTCTGTGTGTTACTTAAGGAACTTTGAGATTCCACAACATTTTGTGATTCTCTTTATTCCCAGTGTAAAGCATGTGCCCAAAAGGAAATTTGAAGTTTAGCTAGTAATCACACTCTGACTTATCAAGGTGTGATTCTTTCTTTCTGATACAATTATCATGATACACTATCATTGTGTTTCAGATGGAGTCCATCATGATACATTATAATGATCATCTAGAAGGTTCTCAAACTCTTGGTTCATAGTATTTCCATATCGAACATATTGAAATTTAATACTTATACCAAGTTTGTTATGAACTTCATTTATTATCTCCTTGAACACTTCAAGAGATTCATGTTTGTATTTCACTAAATACAAACTATCATATCTACTGAGGTCATCAGTAAATACATTGAAATACTAGTGATTACCTTTCACATTTATTCTAAAAGGTCTATATACATCAATATGTATAATCCTTAATAGAATAATCGTCCTCCCACTACATCTAGTGAAGAACCTTTGTCATATTGAACAATGAATGAGAGCATGTCTCTATTGGTTCAACAACCAAAAGAGTCTATATATCCATCATATGGATTCTAGAAATTAAATCCCATTTATGCACTCTAGATGACATCACTATAGGCATTCAAGTTTGAGTTATCATGTTATTCATTACATGTGTCACATACATGTGTCTCTTTAACTATCAAGTATAGTTAGTGAGACTTAGGCATTGCCATCATAGATCATATCTTTAAAATGAAACGTCAGTCCATTACACTCTTGTCCATACAAGATTTATGACGATTTCATTGATGGCAGGTGTATAATAGAAATTCACTAATTCTATTATATGGCCATTAATGTCATATTGTAACTGTAATGGTAGCAACTCTTGCTATGCATAGTTTCATACTTACTTCTTCTCAGGTCCTGAAGTAGAGATCTCTATCTCAATCATCTTCCTGAGATCCTCTATAAAGTGGTTATTTCCCTTTCTTACTTACCCCTGTGCATATCTTGAGTGATGAAGACTTGGACGTAAGCTTGGCTTCATGACACTTCTTTACCTTGTTGTAGTCTATGGACTTCACTCTACTGATCATTATCATAGTTTTTGTCCTTTCTTCATTCATGATTTGGCATCATCATGCCAAGCATTTCAGATAGTGGTTTGGCCAAGTTTCTCAACATTTGATAAACTGGCTATGTGTTTCACACAACAATTTGTTGAATCATATGTTTGGTCAACTCTTGACCTATCAAAAATCATAGATAATCTATATGCACAATCATATTGAGCATATGAGATAATACTTGATCTCCATCTGTCTGATTATACTCAAACATCACTTTGAAGATATTATACCTTTCACACTTTACATGATTCTTAAGATGTATAACCATCTCAAGAATGTACATGCTCCAAGATGTTTATGCCACTCATAGTTCATATAGATCAGCATAAGGTTCTTGATATCTTAGGAATCATTGGCATACTTCATGTAAGCTTCCAACTTTAGCCTTAGGCACATTTGGAGGGGTTCCTCTAGCTCTGGTCTTTCACAGACTTTCGAGTTTACACTCACTATTGAGAACACTTCTCAAAGGTCCCCAAATAGATTTGAAGTTAATCATGTTTATGAACTGATCGCAACAATAACGTATTTGTGTTTTTCATTTGGATTCTACAAAAAAAAATTGCAACTTTTCAAAACATTTTTTATTTGTTTGATTTGATAAATTTGACAATATTAATTAGGTATTTAATTAGTTATCGCTCCCACTATTTTGTTCAAATTGATAACCCTCATGTATCAATTCAGAAGATTGCAGCGTACAACCTTCTAGTGGCCAATATCCATATTTCATCAAATTATGAGTCAGCTTTGGCTGATCACCCACAACTTGACTATTTAGGTAGGCCATCATGCCAATTGCATCATATGAAACTCTTGGATAGATGACATACACAACTCTTTGCCATGATCATCTGCATGCTTCTAGAGCTTAGACTCTCTAAGAATCACCAGTTAAGTCTGACCCAAAAGTCGACATGATAGACATGCATAATGCTTTGTGTAAATCTACAAATCTACCATCACACTTCCACGGGATGGATGGTGTACTATGCTTTGTGCAAATCTATGCTTGGTTGATCAAGCTTTTCATGTGTGCTGCTTATGGAAGGCATCGAAGACTTTAATATTGTATTTGAGGGATTTTATATAAGTACATATACATATCCAATCACCACATTATTATAGTACATATCAGATACATGCTATAACCACAATGAGAAACATGCAATATCAATAAAAATGATGATTATGGTCATCCTATTGTAATTCCTTAGAGCCACAAGGAATTATGGTCATCTAAGGTCTACATCCAATCCAACTTGTTGTTGATGAAGATCTTTATTCTTGAACCATTCCGGGTTGATCGGCTCATCCTATGACACAATCGGCTCGCCTCCTGGTCAGTTGGTTGATCGTTCTGGCCTCTGATGTCTAGACACCTCCAACAATTGATTGGGCCATCAGTCGGTTGATCTGGTTCCACCTTTGCAATCCTCCTCGATCGTCCAGGAGGTTTTCTCATCTGGTGTTGAGCGTCTTCTTCTTCTATGTAACAAAAAATAAACTATACTACTTTTACATAATCTTTGGGAAACATCGAGTTACATTCGAGGGGAGAAAAGGTCGAAGAGAAAGGATCTTGAGTTTTCTCGAGTTACATGTGGAATAGAAGGTAGAGGCTCAATATGCAAACTGAGATGCAAACAACCATAACCAACCAAGCACACATAGGGTTTATATGCCATAACCATGCTACACATCCACCATCAAAACCGTTTTAGAGTGATGCGTATCAATTGCATATATACCATATCATATATGTATATTAGTTTTTGGTCACATGTGGTATTTAGTCAGATATGCACATTAGTCAGTTTAAATATTCACATCGTATGAAATAAATAAATGATGATAAAACCAAAAATCGATCATATTGATTTATCCCAAAATACAGTATGTTGACCTGGCTCTGATACCACTGTTGGGTTTTATGACCTCAGAGTAGGTAGCGAAAAAAAATACTGACCATTAACCCATAACAGGAGATTGCATCAATGACTATGTAATGGGAAGGATGGTTTTAGTGAGATATACCTGGTCATGGGGCTTGCCCAATGACAATACCTCACAGCCATTTGTGGTCTTTAATGCCATGTCTTGGATGGTGTCTGTGTAGCTCCTGATCTTCGCCATGGACTCTGGCCTCCACCACGGACTATGGCTGATGTGTCCTCCTGAGCGGCAGACATCTCCCACCTCTGTAGATAGTCCACACAGACCACCTGGAACTCCTTCCATTCTAGAAGAACAGGAAGGAAGGATACGACCCTCCTATTGGTGTACTAGCACCAACTTGCTCTCCCCAACTTAGACTACTTTTCTACAGTTGTCTTTCTCTTGTTGTGCCTCCCTAGTTAGGTAGTACTTGTTCCGGCTCTCTTGGTTACCAGAACTAGAGAGGACAACAACTTTGCATATCAACTGATGTTCTAAGTTGTGTATTCTGAGAAGCCCCAAGTACCCCTCTATTTATTGTATAGGACAGGGTCAGGGTTCCTAGTCTGTTCGGGAGTAGAAGGATCCAGGAATTCCATGAATAACTTGCACTGCGGTAGGCAAACTAGTCGGTTCACTAGTGAATTGGTCAGTTGGGAGTGTGAGCCAATCAGTTCACCCACTGAACCAGTCGTTTCACTTCCAAAACTTGCCCGCAATTGACTTTCCTCAATCATTTCCAATTAATGCAAATATTAACCCTTATTCCAAACGAATTGAACAAGTGAACCGTGAAAGTTTTCCTCCAACTGGGAAAATCCTTATTTCCTCAATTGGAAGGACTGTGAGTCACCCTATTCACCGAGTCAACTGGTCAGTTGGATCACACCATCCGATCGGCTCACAAAGGTGAATCAGTCAGTTGGCAGTCCTGACATTGCCAATGCAGTCTCCAATCGACCTGACACTCTAACCAGCCAGTTCAACACTTATACTTGATAGTTCTAAGTCCAGTCAATCAATTGTATGTGTAATAGAGTACTGAAACACCTTTAGTCTCAATATAAACATCATTCATGAACAATCTCCTCTTCCAGGGGTATCCTGTGTGTGTGACCCTACAGGTTCCAATTTACGTTGGTAGTGAATGTTCATAACAACTTATGACATCACAAGCAATGAGCAGAATCTAGTAACTCATCATTGCTACCCAAGTAACTCAGAAAGTTGGAGAACAACTTCAACCTACAATCTGTGATTAGTGTTATCATGATCATATAGTTCCTTTATCACTGACATCCAGATTGAACTCGAGGCATGGAATGTCATCCTCTTAAACATTCAATCCATGTTCCTTGTCCTAGAGCAGACTGTCTGAGATGCATGTGAATTTACATATCATGTATTGAATCACATGAGTATGTCCATACAATTCTCACACTCACTTATCAAGGGGCCCTGGATATCATACTCCTTGTAGGAGGGCCAAATCCCATATCTATCTATCACTCACAGTCAAGTCCCCATGTGTCAAAGTCACCCAATCATCATCATTATAACAACCCATGTTTTAGGACTACATTTGATGATGTCAAAGTGTACCTAATCACATGTGATGAGTGCAGTGATTTCAGGTCTAAGAACCACAATCACCACTATCACTATGAGAGACGATTGTGACTACCATTCCATGGTATCCATGTATCACTCTCAAGGTGGGTTTGTCTGATATATTGTTCTCTAACATATCTCTGTGTGCTTGACTTGATATCATATATCATGACTTATGAGACTCTGTTATCAGTCAACCCAAACTCTAGTCTTATGCATTATTATTGTCTATTTTTCTTCCACAGTAATATCCGACTAGGGACATAACAAGAATGTTTGTACTCTTATCATACATATGGTCTCATTGTTCATGTCCTTAACCTGAAGACATATGTCATCGAGTCACATCATTCTTTAGACATCTATTATGTATGTATCATCATCTCATGAATGAGATAAACATAATAGATGGAATTACCTTTATCATTATCAAATCAAGTATTATATGCCTTATTGCAATCATCATATGATTGGCTCTCTAGGCATACTATACCAATATAAGGGACTTTTGGGATTCCATGCTTCATAAGTGATTCTACTTGCTAAGAAGTTCTAGCTGATCTTGGATCTACCATCCCGCTTAGCCGATGTAGAAAAATCATCCTTATGCATGCATGACCTTCTAGGACGACTATCCAACTTACTGATTCTTTCACAATGAAACCAATGGGAATGATTGAGGATTTACTGGTAAAATTTGGAGAGTGCTACATGTCTTGTGATTTTGTAGTGTTGCACATCAATTTAGATAGCCTATACCCCCTTATCTTTGATAGGACATCCCTTTCCACAACTAGTGACTTAATTGATGTCAAAATGGGACTTCTATCCCTATGAGTAGGAAATTGGTCTTTCAAATTCCAAACTCTTGGGGGCTCCACGAAGTACACCAAATAAGAAGAAGTATACTTCCTCGACTGCATTGATCAATTTACTCTAACACAATAATAGTGTTTTCCCTTATAAGTGACATTTGTACATGAGTACAAGACATCTTTAGAGAATGATCATAATGCAAATAATATTGAGAGTGTACTTGTCTACTCCATGCCAGAAGGAAAATCACCAATACAGAAGAGATATCCCTTCCTTGTGTAGTCACTGCTGCAAAGAACACCCCCATTAAACAATAGCCATCCTTCCATCAAATAATTATCTATGTGTTAATTCTAGTTGTACACCAAATAGTCCCCACTCTCTTTCCCCCTTCCCATCACCGGGTTCCAACCTACGATGACTACCATACCCCTCATGAGTTGATAATACCATATGTCAATCAAGAATAATCAGTAGGACATGGGTTGTTTGTTTCCCATATACCAACCCCCAGATCTCATCCCCATATATGATGGTTACCCATATGGAGGGATGATAATGCATCCAGTGAACCTCATTCCTATGCCCCCTCAACATTATCCTGTTGATTCATCTTAAATACCTCATGTCCATTCATCTTCATACATCAAGCAGTAGGAACCAACCTGGTGTAACTCCAATTGTTTCCCTTGGTATTCTAACATATATCACACCATTTGTGTTAGATTATTGGAAAAAAAGAATCCAATCAAGGATAATTAAGTGACTGAATGGGAAACAACTAAGACAATATGGGAGTCCCAACAAGCCCCAGTTGCTTCTCCACCATGGTGGACAACATAGGCATCAAGCCTTTGATGTTAATCTGATTTCTTGTTGGGAATCAACCCAACATGTTTTCTCTCTACATTATGGATTTAGGATTTCCTCAGGATGAGAAAATTTCTAAGTTCAAGGTGGAGGTGTGTGGTAATTCCACCCACTCTATCTTCCCTTCTTTTTGATATTTTGTTTTCCCTTCTTTTTGATATTTTGTTTTCGATGAAGTTTTAGTTTGAAAATTTTCATTTTATATTTTCTTGTATGTTTTATGGCCTTTAGCTAGTCCCCCACCTATATTACATGAATGCATTGAACAAAGTAATTTTCTTACAACATTTTCATAAGTTGTCATTTGTAGAACTTATCATGTCACATATGACCTTAAGTAGCTTTACTCTTTGGAAAAGATGGAGAACTATAATGGATAAAGAGGAATCAAATGCAATGTTTCCCACTTAAATTGTGTATTAGCTTTTGCCGCATGTTGATGAGAAAATTGAACTAATGTTATGATACTCCGAAATCAATAAATCAAAATATGATATGTACAAGTACAACCTTGTCTACATCTATTTTATCAACTTCTTACCCCCACACCATTTCGCCAAAAGTAAACAAAAATCCAAAAATAATGTCAAAATCCAAGTTTTAGGTGGCATACCCTTCCCCCTCTACCACTTCTTCCATACCCCTCCTATGTAAGAAGGGCATACCACCAATAAAAAAGATGCCAATGGCAACACATAAAAATGCAATAATTGTAATTGTAGCAAAGAAAATAAAATCATATCGAGTCAATTAGAGGAGAGATCACCTTCTTCCATACCTCCCTTCACTCCATTTTTACTACCTAGGGGAATTTTCATACCCCCAATCCACTCAATCATTGAACCTTATCTTATGCAGAACTCATATGAATATGCGGGAGTACAAAAAGCATAAGGGATGTGACATCTGTTTCTTTGCAAGTCTTGAAATTGAAACAAGTTGTGAAACAATTTTGAGTAGGGAATGTGAAATTTTGTTCCATGATTCTAGGGAACCATGGTCACTTTTCCATGGAAGGTGGAAAGGATTCAAGTTTTCCTAGGTAAGAGAGGAGGATTGGATGTTAGATAGTTTGGTAATTGTTTGTGATTATATGTTGCTCAAGGACAAGCAACGTTCAAGTTTGGTGTAATTTGATGAATGCATATTCATCCATTTTTATGGCATCTTTTAGATTGTTTATTCAAGACTTTCATTTTAAAATTCCAAATTTTAGGAATTATTTGTATTTGTTTGGCTTTTGCTTTATAGACCTAAGTTTCTATTAGAATTTCTCATTTTACTACAGGAAAACCACCCATTCACTCTATGGATCAAGAAACCATTAGAAATACTCCTTAAATTGAAGATTATGGAAGCTTCAAGTGCATATCTTAGCATTGCAGAATTCCAATCGATCGACTGACATCTCAGTCGATTGATTCACTATATAGAAGTAGTCAGAATCCAAACCAGTGACTAGTTGACCAACTGATCCCAAATCAAGAAGTCTCATTATCACAGATGAACTTACCGGCTCACCTCAAATTGGTCAATCGACCTGCCTTTAGGAAGAAGCATCAACCCAGCCCAATTGATCGGTTGGGCCACCAAACGACCAATTGGATACAGGATCCAGACTTTTAGTCTTTGCCAAGTGTGTTTTTAGGTTTGGGGACACATTCCCTCCCTATAAAAGGAGGGAGATAGGGCTTATATAATCCATCTCATACTCAGACACCTTAGAGCCTCCCTCAGGTGCATAAATCAAGGAAAAGGGTAAAGGAGTTGTCATCCTCCTCATTGAGACTACTTTGTTGTTGGTAGATCTTGGAAACATGATGCTTTATATCCCCAACCTTACTTTTGTGTTTATTTCTACATTAAGTGAGTAAAACCTTCAAATTGGGCCATGGGGAGTAGACTCATATCCTATATCTTATTTTAATTGCATTTTGATTCCAAGATTATGTTAGTTATATGTGTTTTTCTTGGTTTTTGTGCTTTTTCTATTGGATTCTAAATGTTTCTCTCATTTAAAAGAACTTGAGAGATTAAGTGCATGAAACAAAAAAGCACATAGATTGAATATGATTCTTTAGAACCAAGAATGACCGTCTCTAAGGGACATGAAGAAAAGTCACTATGGAAGTGATCGATAGAATGGGACCAGGCCCAGATGGGTAGGTCACCATGTTTCCCACAAAGGGCCATAAGGAAAACTATGGGTGCCTAAAGAGATGAAGGAAATATGGGTGAGAATTCTAAAGGATACAACGTGCTTGGGTATCATCAAAGGAACCACAAGGAAAATGTGTGATGAAATAAAATAAAGTTACAATAGAACCCTAAGCCATTTGTAAGGTCAAGAAGGGATGAGATCGATGGGAGTAGGAGTTGACAATTTTTTGAATGCACAAGCCAATAGGGTTAGGAGGTAATGACTATATTTCCCTAAGGCCCATGGGTTAGGAGGTTAGACACCTTCATGTATTCATGGGGCCCGAGGGGTAAATGTGACAGGCACCCCCTAGATGCATAAGGGTAAGATCACCCTAAAAGTACTGGCACCCTAGAGACCTTGATGAAATGACTAAGGTTCATAAATAGGATTTATGATAACACTCAAATTTTTTGAGAAAAGTTCTTCCTATATGTATATGTCAAATTGAGGAAATGGTGGTATTCATGGTTTAGAGTCATGTGGAGAATGACTCAAACTAGACTAAAAAATAAAATGGTGATGTGTGATGCACCGTCTCTACTTTTTGAATGGGATGAGCTTTGCATTTGGATTGCAGCCAAATCCTTATTTCATTTTGTTATGTGTGTGAGAGACGGGACAAACCCATGTGATACTAGGAATATAAGTGATATGAGGAATGAATACTTAAGTTGAAATCTTTTTATGATAACTGAGAATTTGAGGTATCGCCACACCCCGTGCGAGGATATTCAATATATGGTTTGGAAACTTAAATGAGCAAGGTCATCGTTAAAAAAAAATCAAATGAGGATCATGTGGAATTTGAATAGTATAGTTATAAGATTGAATCTAGTAATCAAAATGATGGATGCAAGAGTTTAAGTACCAAATAGAGGTAAATCAAGCTTGACTTGCTGACCGATCTTGTAACATCTCACATAGATGAACAAAAATTAGTTGAGATGAAGGGTTTGATGGAGAGTCCTTAGACACATCCAATAAATATGAATGGTGGAATGTGTTAAGAAAATCATATTGAGTTCTTGAGAATTCACCCTTAAGGACTTAGAAACTCATGGTTCTAAGCATACGGTACACCCTGAAACAACGAAGATGTTTAAAGACTTGCAACAATACTTTTAGTAGCCTATAATGAAGAGAATCATTGTGGCATATGTCCCCAATTGTCTCACGTGCTAGACGGTGAAGGCTAAACTCCAGTGACCTAGTGGATTACTACAGTCAATTGAGATTCATGAGTGGAAATGGGAACAGATCACCATGGACTTTGTGGTGGGTCTTCCCGAGACAAAGAAGGGTCATGATGCAATATGGGTTGTCGTAGATCACCTTACCAAGTCAGCACATTTCTTATCCTTAAAGATCACTGCCAAGATGACAGACCTAGATGAACTATATATTAGAGAGATAGTTTGACTGCATGGTGTTTTGAGTTGAATTATTTTTTATCATGATCTTAAGCTCACTTCTAAGATGTGGAAGCAAGTGCATGAAGAACTTGGTACTAGAGTAAAATTTAGCACAACTTATCACCCCCAGACTATTGGACAATTAGAAAGAACAATTCAAACATTAGAGGATCTGTTAAGAGCATGTGTGCTCGATTGGGGTGGATCATGGGAGCAGTACCTACCCTTAGCTGAGTTTTCTTACGAAAACAGCTACCAGGATAGTATCCGGATGCCAATGTATGAAGCTCTTTATGGGAGGCTATGTCGATCACCACTTCATTGGGATGATGTTGGTGAGAGGGCATTGCTGAGGTTAGAGGAACTACAATTATATGTTGATAAAGTCACATTGATCAAGCAAAGGCTAAAGAGAGACCAAGATAGACATAAGTCATATGTTGATGTGAAGCAGACTGACTTGCACTTCACTGTGGGTGAATATTTGTTTCTAAAAATCCAACCCCTCTGAACTATGGCTAAGAACAAAGGAAAGTTGAGTCAATGATGCGTGGGTCCATTTTAGATTTTAGAATGTATTGGTGCAGCTGCTTATCATTTAGTCTTACCCCTTCACTATAGTATGATGCATGATGTGTTCCATGTGTCCAATTTAAGGTGCTTTGTGAAGGACCCGAGCCATGTGTTGAGCATTTAATTTATTGAACTCCAAGGGAGGTTGACATACCTTGAGTCACCTATGAGGATATTGGATACCAAGGTGAATGAGCTTAGGAGTAAAAATATAGAGATGGTAAAGGTTCTTTGGAAGCCCCATGGAGAGGATGAAGCCACAGTGGAGTTGAAGACAGACATAGAAAAGTCTTACCCTGAGTTGATTGCTTGATTAGTCGAATTTTTAGGGAAAATTTCCTATAAGAGGGGAAGGATGTTATAACCTCAATTTTCCTTGTATTGATTGAAGTGCATTTTTTCAAATAAAAGGGATTTAAATGGAAAATTGTATATTTGTTTTAAAAGAATGGATTCTTTTGAAAAAAATTCCTTAGTTGCATGTTTTTTTGGTTTATACTATTTTGATAAATTTGATGATGGATAAAAAGGGAAAAGGATAAAATAAAATCCTATAATAAGAAAAAGAAAAAGAAATAAAAGATAATTGTGTGCATAATGAGAATCATATCGAATTCTCTAGAAGTGGCATAATTGGTCACAATTGATTCATTTTTGTTTACACATATTTTCTAATAGAAAGAAGAGACAAAATAAATAAAATAGAAAAGAAAGAAAGAGAAAAGGATTAATTTTTATGCCTTAAATGCATAATTTAGAAGGAGACTTGCATATGAAGAAAAGTCCCTTTTATTTTCGAATTTTGGTCCCAATCTTTGCACATGAATAGTTTTAGTCATTAAAGACTTTCCCTTAAAATTTGGGAGTAAAATGATGAATGGTTTGGGAGATATGGATTCTTCTAGAAACTCTAAAGTGAAAGAGCTTGTGATAAATGTCACAATTTTGATTCATATTCGAATTATATTCTCAGACCTTTTATTATGACATGCACTTTGTGGGCCGTTGGATCTAAGATCTAATAGTGATGGTATTCTCACTTGCCTCATCCAGTGTTGACAACCTAACTAGAGTAGATCATCAACTCCTGGCTTCTAGGCCTCTCTCTCTGCCCTTTATCAAATCCCATAAACCCTCCCATTAGGTTCGGGAAGTGATTACAAAGACAACTATCCCTAGTTTACCCTACTTTCATGCCCAATCCGGACTTTCCCCTTTCATCCACTGGAGCCGAACTCCATGGATGTATGGCCTGAGAAGCGAGGCCTATCTAAGGGACGTTGCCCTCTTCGAGAACAAAACTCAGGGATTGTGAGAGAAAGATAAGTTTGAGGAACCCTCCTCTACCTCAAATTTTCCCCACAAACACCACTCTCCTCTCCTTTATCTTCCTTGTACTTTGTCAAGGGTTAGGTCGTCATCCTCCCTTCATAGTTTGCCTCTGGCTAATCGAAGTCTACCAGTGGATTCGGGGTAGCTTAGAGGGAGTTCATGCACCATCGCTTGGCACCCTGACACCTTAGATCTCAAAGACAACCACAATGTTGACCTCCGCCTGGTGCTGCATCGGGAGCAAGGGAAGTCGTGTGAGGTTCAATAAGGGAATGAGCAAATTTACTTGCCTACCCCTGAGATGCCATAAGGGCAAGCCAAAGAAATGAGGCCAGAGAGGGTATTTCGCCTCGGTTCAACATCCTGCTCACAAGGAGCAAGCTGCTACGTGGCTGAATCCCATTCATGGAGACATGAATGATGTGGAAAAGGAAAAAAAGGGATCAAGATGATGACGTGTCTTTCTGCTATTGGTTCAGTGGTAATTGTTTTATAAAAATCATAACTAATTATAGTGTTATCCAAAGAGAACATGTAATATATGTATTTTGATAAGAAATATATGTAGAATCTATTAAAAATGAATTCAATGTCTTGATATGCTTGTAACTCAAAAAAGAGAGTAAAGATGCTATATTTGATAGTTTTAATTAATTTGAAAACCTAAGTTTTGAAGACTAATGGATCTAATTATGTCCCCTGACTATTATGAGCAAAGTTTAGGCTTTTTGAAATAAAAAATACGTATTAGATCTAATTGGATGGTATTTGTTTATAATTTACTTTATTAGGGTTCCATGATTATAAAATTGCATTAATTGACTTAGAAACCCTAATTCATGATAATTATGAGGTTTAATGGATTTATATGTGTAACGACAGTCACCAAAATGACAAACAAATCATTACTAATTAAGCGGAATAAACATAAACAACGAATTAACAAAAATCACTAAAAATTAAAACCATTTTGCAAGGATATCCTTGTCTAGAAAACTTTTACTGAAAGATCCAAAACTCATACATATCATGATTTACATTGTACAACATTGTTTCATCTCATCTCGAGGACAACATATAACAGTTGTTCTATCAAAACACATACTGGAACAACATAAAACCTCGAGGCATTCAAGCCAAAATCTCATATCATTCATGAAACCAGTACAAACCAACTCCAAGGACCTGAGAGTACAGAGACGACACATAGGACTATCTACAAGACACGACAGACAGTACACTCAACCTGAGCTTTCACTACTGCCTCAGCTGTTATTCCTCCTCTGCAGAAAGATCTTCACCACCTCATGCATATCCACCTAAAAAAATGTGGATCTCACGAGGTGAGACAATTGTTCCAACGAGAGATATAACTCTCCGCCGACCATATTATTATCATAGATTAAGCATTTATAAACTGAGAAGAGGTTCTTTTTATATTAATAGATAGGATTTAATCACTGTTTAAGCATAATAGAGCAATATCATCTTTTGGAACATTGCAAATATATATGATAAAACAGTAATTCATCATTCATTTTATAAGTAATATGAAGAACATGTATAACATCTATCCATTTAATATGCATTAAGTAATGTAACATCAACCAATGATTTCCATATTCCATCCTTAAGCAAATACGCTACACAGATGATTACATTTTACAATCATACTTATGCCCTGAGGAGATGAGATATACTGCTCATACTCCAACCGACCATGATAGCGTAAATCATTGGTTCCATACTTAGGTCAATGGAAGAGCCGGACTCCACGACCTCATCCGTCTCAGTCAGTGCGAGACCACAAGAAGGACTACGTAAATTGCTTAAATAGCTTTCCAGGGTATACTAGAAACTTCGCTATAGAGCTACAATGGCAACTTCACTCTCTTTGCGATCAAGAGATTTCATGTTTATCTCACATCGATCCAGCATTCATCATCATCGGTAGATTCGTGATACATCCATCCCGGCACATATAATGAAGGATTGAGAGATCTCATGTTTATCTCACATCAATCCCACATTAGGGCATAAGGATATTCACGCCCATCACCCCCACATATTCAAAAATATGCCCTCCAAGAGATCCCCAGGGAAACCCTATTTCACCATCACCAGCTGCTAACGATGATGGATCTATGGTCAGGGTTCTACATGATAAGATTCCACTTGATTAATTAAGTACATTACCGTATTCTTTTAGCATCAGTCAAGTTTTCAAACATGAATTATTATGACAAATGCTACAAAGAAAAGTGCAATACATGTATCAAGTACTTTTCAAATCTTTAAAACACATATATCATTTAGGATTTCAATCCCTTATCTCATTACTAGAAATTCTCATCCCTCAACATTATCATCATCATGATTACTAGATCTGGGTATTCAAACCCTTAGATCATCATTGAATAATGTTACCATTTATTAGGTAACTATTACCTCTAGGTCCTCAAACCAAGGTATTCATGATACATGTTGCACAAGCATCTCACATGGCTCACAAGGCCATTGCACATCTTGTCACCTCTCACTAGGCAATAACTTATTCACATGGCTCACAAGGCCATTACACATCTTGTCACCTCTTACTAGGAAACAAATTATTCACATGGCACACAAGGCCTTTACACATCTTGTCACCTCTCACTAGGAAACAACTTATTCACATGGCACACAAGGCCATTACACATCTTGTCACCTCTCACTAGGCAACAACTTATTCACATGGCACACAAGGACATTACACATCTTGTAATACAAGTATTTAACATGCCTTACAAGTATTATGCAATAAGAGAAATACAACCTTCCCATTATTAGGGTTAGGGTTTCCCTTTATAGACGAATAGGGTTTCAAGTTCATGTTATTAATTCAAACCCTAATTCATTGCTCCACACATCTAGGAGCATACATTGATATCATAAGTATTCAATCATACTTATTTATTCTCACCATTTATCATTAAATTATTATGAACACAAAGTATGAGTTTCTCTCTCATCCTCACTAGGATATTGATTACATCATACTTTATTAACTTGGCATAACCCTTTCTCAAGGCATGTTATCCTACACTTATCGAAGTGCATTAATCTCATTACATCTCAATGTAACAATTGACATGACACACTTTGTGTGTTACTCATTCATGTATATTGGATTTAAGGTTCATCAAGGTGTATCAACCTTAAGGTGCTAGATATGATATTTATCATGCCTTGGTGTATCACTTCCCTCATCACTTTTAGCTTACTTAAGTTCATCAACTTATCTTGTATTAGGGTATTTCCCATCCTAATACTTTATGCACTAGCCCATCACATTTATCTTGTAATTCATTGGCCATAAGTCACACACTTGAATTACCCAACTATCATAAAGTGATATAGACTCATATCGAGTTAAGGCATCATTGATATAACATTATCAACCACTTTAGGTGTTTCACCTATCAAGGTATTAATCACACCATTACTTGGTGTTAGACTCATCACTCCTAAGAGTATCTTTCCCTGACCTTTACAAGGTGTATAGGGTTGAATCATGTATGTCAAGTTAAACAAATGTATTGTATTAGGTGTATATCGATCTAGGCATCATCATATCCCTCATAACCTTACCCATTAAGGTATCAACCTTACCATTCATACGGTGTATCAACTTCACCCTTCATGGGTGTAACATCCTCACCTCACTTGAAGATATTGGCCACACCCTACTTTAGTGTATTGGCCATCACATGTACTAGGGTACTAACCACCTTGCCACTCTTTCCATATAGTGTATTGGGTTACCCTCCATCTCATTTTAGAGATAGGTGCTCAACACCATATCGGGTATGAGGTGTGTGTGTGATTGCCACACCATATCGGTTTTAAGGTGTGTGCTTAACCCAATATCGTTTTAGAGGTGTATGCTTGACCTCCTATCATGCAAGAGGTATATACTACACCACCATATCGGGCAATAAGGTATAAAATCATATCCATATCATTTTAGAGAGTAGGTGCATCACCATATCGGGTTAGAGGTGCTTGCTTGTGTGATTGAACCCGATATCACTTTATCTTTGATGATGTCATCACCATCAACCTCTATAAATTTGTTCTTACTATTCTAAATCATGGTCAACAGTCCCATGAAGCTTTTTATAACTCAAAGGATCATCAATTATTCAAGCAAAATCGAAATTGTAAGTAGATCAACAAGTATGACAAAATTGAAGGTGCATATTAATATAATTGGGTTCAAGTTATATAACCCGCCTTAAGAACAACTTCAAAGATCCAAGATCCAAAGCTCCACGTTCCTAAGGTTGAAGATGAACTTCAAAACTCCTCTATATTCAAAGAATTACCATGGATAAGAAATTGGTGAAGAAGAAAATAAAGGAAGATCATAACCCTAAAATCATGCTTCAATCCAAGGTTGAAGATGATCATGGCCTCACCTTAGCGTTAAGTATGAGATCCTTCTTTCTCCTTAGCACCCTTTCACAATACCCTACTACTCTTCCACGATATTCCACCACCCATGCATGGTATTCCACTCACTTGCACGATATGACACTCACTTATGATCAAAACACTTCACTATGGGCGCTATCACCCTTCCTGGCCAATACCACCTGACTTGGTCGATATACTCTTGCTATGGGTGATACCCAAGGACCTATGCACGGTATATTTTCACTCCTTCATGATACAAGAACTCTATGCACGATACCATAGGGAAGGAGGGTGGTAAGAGTCAAAAAATTCCACTAAGGGGTGAAAGAAGGGGTATATATACTTGTTGTTCATGAAGAAGTGTGAAAATGAGGTGTCATCAATTTGAGCTACTAGGTGCCACGTGTCCATGCATGGGTGACATGTGTACATGCATGCATTAACATTTATCTTGACATGAAAAACTCTTGGGGATAATATAGGGATGAATTTTCGTCCATTACTTATCCCTTTGAATAAAATATATCAACAAAATCACCATTGTATTCACAACCCGATACAACTTTTCTAAGGAAGTTGTAACCCGATTCACCTCACCTCCTTGAGGTGATTTGCACTACATGGACTTTTACAAGATTCCAAAAAATGATATGAGGCTTGTACTATGGCTCCTTGGCCGATAGGCACTTATATATAAGCTTTTCAACTTGATACAACTCAAGTTAGGGTTTCATATTCAACCCATTTCTTGGTCATTTCATCACCAAGAGTACCATTACTCATAATTGATTCAAAAATGGTGCCTCATTATTTATATATCATTTAAATGATACTAGGAGGGATTAGGTACACTGTAGAGGTGGTAATTTGAATATCAACCCTATATTTTGGGTAATTTACAACTTGCACCAAAATTGGTACACAAGTCACCAGCATTATTCAAACAAGTTCAAACTTGGAATTTAGGCTTTTCAAAAGCCACCACCTTACATCATTCTCTCTATAATGTTGCTAAAACACATGAGTAATGTTCCACATATGGCATATTGCACTATAACCCCTTATCTTGGGTAAATTTCATTTTGGTCCAAAACATGAGAACATTGCCAACCATTATTTAAACATGACCAAATTTGAAACATAAGTTTGTTACCTGATAGAGAAACACTTTAGAGGATTATATTAAATTTCTAAGAAACTTACTTATACAAAAAAATAGGGTTAGTACAATATGGAAATCAATAAGAAGGCATGAAAATGATGTTCTAGAACTAATTTGTGGATAAGACCCTTAATTTGGATAATTTGAGTAATTAGGGTTTTTATGAGTAGAAAAGTGCTTTTAGGGTTTTTTGACCTAAAAAGGGTAAAATTGGAAAAATAAAAGTTTGGAAACCAAGAAACCCTAATAAGGCTTAGAAACCCTAGAATGGAATCCTAAGTCAATAAAAGATGTTTGGATGTGATTATAACAATTAGGTGTTATAAATACTTTTCAAGATCAAGTTGATTGATTTATTGCTTGGCTTGCTTGATTAGACTTCTTGATTAGATTATCTATCTCGCTTGATTTTGAGACTGCCAAATCGGGTATATGTTTACGTTTATGGCTAATCTCTCTAGTTTCACGCTGATTTTTGAGGTTTCACCGGTTTGCTTAAAATTAACTACTTGGATGAACTTTAATTCTTGCAACTATAAAGTGACTATGTATATCACCATCTATATGTACATGACTAGCTCATATCCTAATCCTCCTATGTAGCTTTGTGTATATGTGAGAAATCGATGATCTAGGTATTGATCTACCTTGGGGTAGGATCAACAAATTATCATGACTCGAGGTTTGGTATCCCAAACCTAGGATCATATGACTTTTTGTCTTCGTCTACCTTTAGGGTAGGACAAAAAAAGGGCTATTGAGGATCTACCATATGGGAGAGGTAGTATCCATGACCACTGCAGGGACAACATAGAGGCTTGGATAGATCATGTTGAGCAATTATGTTTAACATGTAAAGTTTGGTTTGTTAAACAATAATTAATTTGCAATATGTTGTTACAACTAGATGCAAACATTTTGTTTCCCCCACATACTAGCATAACTCATTATATTGATCGACGTTTTGTTTTTTGGCATTTTAGATTAATCTGTTGTTACATCTACAAGATTAATGGGAAAGGGATATTTAATAAAATGTGATGTTGAAAAAAATAAGGCTATATAATGTTTGGAGGAATATATTTAGATATTTATAGCCTTGGGTAAAATCCTATTTTTGAAAATGTATGTGAAAAGATTTTTTTATATCCAACATTAAGCTTAGTAATGATAGAATTTATTAATTATTTATTATTTGCAAAATCATATGATCCTATTTGGGATAACGACTCTAGCTTCTTGGCCTTCCTTAATTGGGGTTTTCTGGGGTGGGGTGGGGTCGTTACACCCTTCCTTTCATAGTTCAAGGAAAGGGATGTCTCCTAGAAATTGTGAAGTGAAATTGGGAACTCAAGAGTTTAAGCATAATAGTGTGTGGTAAAGAGTTCGTATGAAATATATCATTCAAGATTGATCCTTAAATAGAGATATAATAATCAATAGGGCATTTGACTCTTGTAAGAAGTTATCCCATCATGATATAGGGGTCCAAGGACATAGCCATATCAAGTATGGGCATGATACATACCAATAGGGAGAGATTTTCCTAGTTATGTTTGAGATTTGATCAAAATAGAGACAACATAGGTTAATCAACAGTCACCTCATCAATCATGAGGTGTAAAACATGATTTCCACCTTATTACACTAAACCAAAGATTTGCTCAGACATAGAAAGCACACATGCTAGATTTAGCAACATTAAGTCTGCATGATCTGAGGTATCATACATGAGTATCACTTCCAAGTTTACTTTGATTAAGCAATTATGGTTTTAAATATAAGACCAAGTCATGGCATCATCATCTTAACCAACTTACATGATTTAAAATGAAATTTAGTGTTCCCATGCATAAGCTACATTGTATCAAGAATTCATGTGATCAATAGTCATGATATAAGGATCACATGAGAAGATATGAGATGTTATAAAACTTTCTACGCTTTAAGGAAAGGAACCTAATCCAATCTTGGATCCACTTTGGGTAGGTGGTGTGCAGAGGAATCTCAACCACTATATTAGTCAAATACGAGGTGATTACTAGCCAGAACATCTAGATATAGCACCATATCTACTACCTCCATTTCACCATCATGGAGTTTGGTTCTCCCTAGGTTCTTATGATGTGATTCCTATGTGTTTGAACCTGATACCATTTGTCACAACTATTTGTTACCCTCATATTGCACCTATTGAATACAGAGTAAGTGGTAGTAGGGTTTGGCGTCTATCTATAGAATGGCACACACATTTCATACATGTAGAATATATGTAAAAGAAGTAATAAAAAGATATAGAGAGTTACATAAAGGAGATATATACATGTACCATTTCTATTTTGAAATTATCCCATTGGTGTTTTATTTTAGAGCTTAGATCCTGGAGTGCAATAGATCTTCAATTGGAAATTAAAACTTTGTAAACAAAATATTTTAATTCTAAAGCATTAAGTATAATATGAAAAGACATGTAAGAACAATTTAGAGTAACATTAAGTTGCTTGGATAGAAACCTCATATTAAGAAAGATGTAGAACCAAGGCAAGAACATGTTAGACGCCATTCTTTTATAGAAAGCATGTTTTAGGTTTCTTATCCATTATATCGATATATGCCTTTTGACCAATTCCATATGAAGGGCCCATGAGGGGCATTTGAGGTGCAAAGTTTAAATGTCACCCTGTTTCAATGTGGGGGACCTGAAGATGAAAGTCAATGTGATAACCTTGTTTCAATATGCTTTGTATCCTTAACCCAAGAATTTGGGCAGGTACACAAAATTTTATAAAGGATTTCTCTATATTATGTTCAAGGTTTATCAAAATAATATAATCAAACATGAAGTAGTGTTCATAGAAACAATAGCTCAATCAAGATACTAACTAGAAAAGCATTCATATGAGCATACATTCAAACAATCCAATGTCATAGTCAGGTTAAGAGATTAGGCGTACCTTGTGAGTAATGCTACCTCAGTTCTCAAACTAATTTTGGAACTCACTCTTTTAAGAAGGGTCCTTTCCCAAGATGAGGTAAAACTAATGCTTAGTGGAACCAAGGTTCACAAAACATACTTGAATCCAAAGTTTATATCAACACATGTACGAATGTCTCCTATCATTCTACCCATTCATGTAGCTAGCAAACTAAGAACTTATTAAACCATTTCTAAGTTTTTCATTATTTCATAGTTGTTCATCATTTCTCAAGGTTGGACCACTTTCATACCATCTTATGTGAGTGTCTCATCAATTATATTTCACATTCCAAGTGGAGTTTCCTTCAACCCAAAATTTGAGGGGGTGCCATGCTTAACCTCTATGTATTTACTCAACCATGTGAGTACTATATGCACTAGATATCACCACTTCCCTCTTTGGTCTAGAACCTCAGATTATCCTCCATAGCATTGGTCATATAAACTCCATGACATAGCCACTCAATCTCATAACAAACTAAAACATGGTGTGTCATTTTCTTCCCAAATTTCTCTTTTATGTAAATAACCCTTCAAGTCCTACACCAAGAAATATCAATCTAAGTATGAGACTTCACAACATGTTACTATTCTATATCTCTCCAGGATCTTGGGATTCTCTTTCCCTTACTTGGATGGTATGGACTCATATCATTTCCACATCTTTATAAGAAGCCTACTTCTCTATCTCTAGGGTTTGGTCCCTTAAAGGAAATCTAGGGTACAACAAGCCTCTAGGGATCATGCATGAAGCATCTCAACTCATCCACTCATGGTAGTCTAGTCTAGGACACATCATACAAATATTTCTCATAATTCCTCATGTCTTTGAGTCTAGGTTCTCAACCTTCTCCTTCTGGGTCTCACTCTCTCCTGAGTTAACCCTATAACTGGTCATAGCACTAGAGGTTCCCTCTTTGTAGATGAGTTTGAGGTTCCTATAGATTCACATCTTATTCTCACCTGGCTTACCTTATATGATTAAGCATACTATCAAATATTATGTCCAAATGAGGTCATCATAAACCATATTATCTCATTATGTAACACAAAGATCCTCATTCATTTCCTCTAGTATTCCTATCTCATAATCTAGTCTAATAAGCATTACCCCTCTGGCTTAGAACTAATCTTGTTGCCAGTCTAGATATTTCTTGATTCCATGTAGGTGCATGTCTACCTCCCACTTGTATCTACGGGAAAACACTTTTTTAGGGTTCATACCTAGAGGAGCTTAGACATTTTTATCACAACTAAACTTTCAATTTAGGTTGTTATCTCTCTCATAGATCTTTTCTCCTTTTTAGGAACGTCCCACCCTAGGTCAGGTCACTAAAACTAAAAGTTGCACTAGGGGTAACACAACCACTTATTGTTTATGTTTCACATGCATACTCAAGTGCTCTACGTATATCATGCATGCCTAACCTATGTACTTGGATGCATGGACAAACTAAGACATCTAACTTATTGGGTTCTCTCTTTCTCTACCCACTGCTTACTGTTTATTTGGGTGCCACTATTATTTTCCTTCTACTCTGCTCGTACCCCAGGATTAGGGTTTTGGTTTGAGGTTAGGGTCTACAACACATACCTTATTTTTTGTGATTCTCTTATCCTACTAAGTTTGTTTCCCAAACCTGCCTTAGTCCCATCTAGGTTTTACCTTTATAGGGTAGAATACATCAAACATTTTCTCTTTATCCTTATGTCCGCTTTTATTATTTGGTGGAGAATGCCTTAATACCTAACACTCTTAACCCCAAAACTCAAGAGGAGGTGGAGAGAGAGAGAAAACCTTAATAACTTAAAGTTTTTCCAGTGAAAGAGGGTAAAGAAGGGATGAAACTAGATGAGAAATCCTAGAGGTATCTTATTTTGAGTCAAATCCTCAGATTTTGGCCAGGCAGTCACATAGATTCTGAAAGTCCTCATGAACCAACTAGTGGGGTGGAGGAAAATCTTCCCATCCCTTGGATTGTGATCCTTTTCTAGCTAGACACCTCCATCTTTGGAAAATTCTCTAATAAATCCCTTTGGGCTGTAAAAAATTTGCAAATTTTAATAATTATTAGATATTAAATGGAAAACCAGGCTCTGATGCCAAATGTAACAACCCCACCCCCCGGCAACCCCCAATTAAGGAAGGCCAAGAAGATAGAATTGTTATCCCAAATAGGATCATATGGTTTTGAAATGGACTAATCATAATATGCACAAATGTTGGGTCCCATCCATCAATTATGAAAATCCCTTAATAGAAGCACGAGAAAAAAATTGTGTTGTCAGTCCTTTATGAATGGTGAAACCTATGGATCTAAAACCAAAATTATTGAATGTGGATGGAGAAACCATAAGATTCTAATTTATTATATTTTGAAGGAGTTGAATAAGGGAAATTTCATCATCAACAAGCACCCCAAAACTATCAAAAGTGAAAGGTAGAAAATGGTGATGATTTGCTTCACATGATGCACCATGCTTGTGGACTTTTTGCATTGCAACATTAGAAGCTATCTGCCTTGCTTTAAAATTGTTTGAAAGGATGCCTGTTCGGGGAGAAACTCTAGTGAGATCCACACATGTATGCTTTCCAGCTCTATAATCTAAGAATAAGATATAAGCATGATGTTGTGCATGAAGACCATCAATACATGATCTGAGGAAGGCCACATGAGCTTCCTTCAGTGCTTTTTACTACCAAGCCTGAGAGACAAGGTCAAAAAGAACATCATGAACAACATCATGATGAAACTTATGTCTTGGTCGTGAGCGGAAATGGACAACATGATCACCAAAGGCATCAAGATCTATAGTGTTGTAAAGTGGGCAACATTCATCACCAGTATTAAAGGGATCATTAGTCAGTACTAAAGGATAGATCGATACTCAACAGGGAACATGGACAAGCCAAAGCTATCAATACGAATGGTAAGAAGGAAATCTTTTGCATGGTCAGCCTGTAAAGAAGAGAGAATAGCATGTTATCGTTAGGATATACTTTCAGAAAATGGTTGGATGATTATCTTGTAGTAAGTGTCTGCCAAAATATACTGGGTCTTTGGGGTGGCAGAAGGCGTATGTGAAAATTTGGACCAACAAATAATAAAAAATAATTAAAAATGGGATTTCAGGATTTTACCCAAGGCTAGAATTATCTAAATATTTTCCTCCAAACATTATATAACCTTATTCTTTTTCAACGTCACCTTTTATTGAATATCCACTTCCCATTAATCTTGTAGACGTAACAGCAGATTATAAAACATCGACAAACAAAATGTTGGTTAGTATAATGAGTTATATTGGTATGTGGGGGAAACAAAATTTTTGCATCTAGTTGTAACAACATATTGCAACAAAACTATTGTTTAACATATCAAACTTTACATCTTAAACATAACTACTCAATCATGATCTATCCAAGCCTCTATGTTGTCCATGTAGTGGTCATGGATACTACCTCCTCCATATGGTAGATCCTCAATAGCCCTTTTTTGGTCCTACCCCATAGGTAGACCAAGATCTAGAGTTGTATATTCATATGATCCTACCCAAAGGTAGACCAAACCTAGACTCATGATAATCTATTAATCCTACCCCAAGGTAGATCAATACCTAAACCATCAATTTCTCACATATACACAAAGCTACAAAGGAGGATTATGATCTAAGCTACTCATGCACATATATACGGTGATATCCATAGTCACTTTATAGTTGTAAGAACTAAAGTTCATCCATGTACTTAATTTCATGAAAACCAGTGAAAAATCAAAAATCACCATGAAACTAGAGCGATTAGCCATAAGTGTAACCACATACATGATTTGGCAGTCTCAAACCAAGCAAGATAGCTAATCCAATCAAGAATTCCAATCAACCAAACCAAGCAATAAATCAAGCAACTTGATCCTGAAAAGTATTTATAATACCTAATTGTTATAATCACATCCAAACATCTTTCATTGACTTGGGATTCCATTCTAGGGTTTCTAAGCCTTATTAGGATTTCCTTAGGGTTCATATATCTGGGTTGTTACAAGCTCGATCAGCAAGTCAAGCTTGATTTACCTTTATTTGGTACTTAAACTCTTGCATCAATCATTTTGATTACTAGATTAAATTCTATAACTATAATATTCAAATTCCTCTTGATCCTCATTTGATTTTTTTAATGATGACCTTGCTCATCTAGGTTTCCAAACCATTCATTCAATATCCTCACATGGGGTGTGGTAATACCTCAAATTCTCAGTTATCATAAAAAGATTTCAATGGAAGTATTTATTGCTCATGTCACTTCTATTCCCAGTTTGGCATGCGTTTGTCCCATCTCTCACACTCATAACAAGATGAAATAAGCATTTGGCAGCAGTCCAAACATAAAGCTCATCATGTTCTAAGAGTAGAGATAATGCATCCCACCACCATTTTATTTTCTAGTCTAGGTTGAATCAATCTCCACATGACTCCAAACCATGAATACCACCATTCTGTTAATTCCATGAATACATATAGGAAAAAAAATTCTCATAACCTTTGAGTCTTATCATAACTCCTATTTATGAACCTTAGTCATTTCCTCAAGGTCTCTATGGTGTCAGTACTTTTGGTTTGATCTTACCCTTATGCATCTAGGGAGTGCCTTTCACATTTACCCCTTGGGGCCCCATGAACACATGAAGGTGGTCAACCTCCTAGCCCATGGGCAGAAAACATAGTCATTACCTCTCGACACTATGATCTTGTGCATTCAAGGAACAATCAACCCCTACTCCCATCGGTTTCAACCCTTCTTGACCTTACGAATGACTTAGGGTTCTATCATAACTTTATTTTATTTCATCACACATTTTTCTTGTGGTTCATTTGACAATATCCAAGCACATTGTATCCTTTATAATTCTCACCCATATTTCCTTCATCTCTTTGGGCACTCATAGTTTTCCTTATGGCCCTTTGTGTGAAACATGGAAACCTACCCATCTGGGCCTGGTCCCATTCTACCTGTCACTTCCATAGTGACTTTTCTTCATGTCCCTTAGAGATGGTTATACTTGGGTCTAAAGAATCATATTCAATCTATGTGCTTTTATGATTCATGCACTTAATCTCTCAATTTCTTTTATGTGACATTTAATGTTACCTCAGTTCTTTAAGAAGGGTCTGAAACTCACTCTTTTAAGAAGGGTCCTTTCACAGGATAAGATAAAACTAATGCTTGGAGGAACAAAGGTTCACAAAACATACTTGAATACAAAGTTTATATCATCACATGTAGGCATATCTCCTATCATTCTACCCCTGCATGTGGCTAGCAACCTGAGAACTTATTAACCCATTTATAAGTTTTCTGTTATGTCATACTTGCTCATCATTTCTCAAGATTGGACCAGTTTCAGACCATCTTTTGTGAGTGGCTCATCAATCATATTTCACAGTCCAAGTGGAGTTTCCTTTAACTCAAAACTTGAGGGGGGTTTCATGCTTAACCTCTATGAACTTACACAACCGTGTGAGTACTCTACACACTGGATATGACAACTTCCTTCTTTAGTTTAGAACCTCAGGTTATCCTCCATAGCATTGGTCATTTAAACTGCATGACTTAGCCACTCAAGCTCATATAGAATCAAAACATGGTATGGCATTTTCTTCCCCACTTTATCTTTTATGTAAACAACCCTTCAAGTCCTACACTAGGACTACCAATCTATGATTGAGGCTTCATAACATGTTACTATTCTATAGCACTCTAGGATCTTGGGACTCTCTTTCCCTTACCTAGATGGTAGGCACTCAGATCATTTCCACATTTTTATAAGAAGCCTCCTTCTCTGTCTCTCAGATTTGGTCCCTTAAAGGACATATAGGGTACAACAAGCCTATAGGGATCATGCATGAAGAAACACAACTCATCCACTCAGGGTAGTCTAGTCTAGGACACATAGTACAAATATTTCTCATAATTCCTCATGTCTTGGAGTCTAGGTTCCCAACCTTCTCCTTCTGGGTCTCACTCTCTCCTAAGTTAACCCTATAACTAGTCATAGCACTATAGGTTCCCTCTTTGTAGATGAAGTTGAGGTTCCTACAGATTCACTTCTTATTCTCACCTGGCTTACCGTATATGATGAAGTGTACTATCAAATCTTATGTCCAACTGAGGTCATAATAAACCATTTTATCTCATTATGTAACATGAAGATCTTCATTCATTTCCTCTAGTATGCCTTTCTCATAATCTAGTCCAATAGGCATTACCCCTCTGGCTTAGAACTAATCAAATTGTCAGTCTGGATGTCTCTCACTTCCATGTAGGTGCAGGTCTACTACCCACTCGTATTTGTGGGAAAACACTTTTGTTAGGATTCATACCTAAAGGATCTTAGACTTTTTGATCACAACTAAACTTTCGATTTAGGGTGTTCTCTCTCGTAGATCTTTTCTCCTTTTTAGGAACGTCCCACTCTAGGTGGGGTCACCAAAACCAAAAGTTGCACTAAGGCTCATGCAACCACTTATTGTCTATGTTTCACATGCATACTCAAGTCCTCTATGTATATTATGCATGCTCAACCTATGTACTTGCATGCATGGACAAACTAAGACATACAATCATTGGTTTTCTCTTTCTCTATCCACTACTTATTGTTTATTAGGGTGGCACTATTATTTTCCTTGTACTCTACTCATACCCCAAGATTAGGGTTTTAGGTTCAGGTTAGGGTCTACAACATGTACCTTAGGTTTTTGTGATTCTCTTGTCCTATTAAGGTTGTTTCCCAAACCCACCCTAGTCCCGTCTAGGGTTTACCTTTATAAGGGAAAACCCATCAAACATTTTCTCTTTTTCATTATGACCACTTTTATTATTTGGCAGAGGATGCCTTACTCCCTAACACTCTTAACCGCAAAACTCAAGAGGAGGTGGCGAGAGAGAAAAGCTTAAGCACTTAAATTGTGTCTAATGCAAGTGGGTAAGAAGGGATGAAAGTAGATGAGAAATCATAGAGGTATCATATTTTGAGTCAAATCCTCAAATTTTGGTCAGACAGTCACATGGATTCTGGGAGTCCTTGTAAACCGACTAGGGGAACATAGGAAAATATTGCCATCCCCCAGATTATGATCCTTTTCTAGAAGCCTCCATCTTTGGAAAACTCTCAAATAACTCCCTTTTGGCTCTAAAGAATTTGCAAAATTTAATATTATTATAGATTATATGGAAAACTAGTCTCTGATACCAAATGTAATGATCCCACCACCGACAACCCCCAATTAAGGAAGGCCAAGAAGATAGAGTCGTTATCCCAAACAAGATCATATGATTTTGCAAATAAGTAAAAATAATTGATAAAGTCTACCATAACTAAGATTAATGCAAGATATAAAAGTTTTTCTTTTCACATACCTTTCCAAAAATGGGATTTTAGGATTTTACCCAAGGCTAGAACTATTTAACTATATTCCTCCAAACATTATATAGGCTTGTTCTTTTCCAACATCACCTTTTATTGAATATCCACTTCCCATTAGTCTTGTAGACGTAACAACAAATTAATCTATAACACCAACAAACAAAACATCATTCAGTATAACGAGTTATATTGGTATGTGGAGGAAACAAAATGTTTGCATCTAGTTATAACAACATATTGTAACAAAATTATTTTAACAGATCAAACTTTACATCTTAAACATAACTACTCAATCCTGATCGATCCAAGCCTCTGTGTTGTCCATGTAATGGTCATGGATACTATCTCTCCCATGTGGTAGAACCTTAATAGCCCTTTTTGGTCCTCCCACAAAGATAGACCAAGACCTAGAGTTGTATAGTCATATGATCCTACCCAAAGGTAGACTAAACCTCAACTCATGATAATCTGTTGATCCTACCCCAAGGTAGATCAATGCCTAGATCATCGATTTCTCACATATACACAAAGCTACAGAGGAGGATTAGGATCTGAGCTAGTAATGAACATATATATGGTGATAGCCATAGTCACTTTATAGTTGTAAGAAATAAAGTTCATCCAAGCACTTAATTTCAAACAAACCGGTGATACATTGAAAATCTCCATGAAAGTAGAGATATTAGCCATAAGAATAATCACATACCTGATTTTGCAGTCTCAAAACCAAGCAAGTTAGCTAATTCAAATAGGAAGTCCAATCAACCAAGCCAATCGATAAATCAGGCAACTTGATCCTGAAAAGTATTCCTAACAACTAATTGTTATAATTGCATCCCAACATCTTTTATTGACTTGGGATTCCATTCTAGGGTTTCTAAGACTTATTAGGGTTTCTTGGTTTCCAAACTGTTATTTTCCAATTTTATCCTTTTTAGGTCAATAAACCCTAATAGTACGTTTCTACTCATAAAAACCCTAATTACTCAAATTATCCAAATTAAGGGTCTTCATCCAAAAATTAGTACAAGAACATCATTTTCATACCTTCTTGATTGATTTCCATATTTAAATCCATTAAACCTCATAATTATCAGAATTAGGGGTTCTAAGTCCATTAATGCATTTTTATAATCATGGAACCCTAATTAAGCAAATTATGAACAAATATCATCCCACTATATATAATCCATTCTTTTTATGTCAAAAGGCTAAACTTTACTCATAATAGTTAGGGCATATCATTAGATCCATTAGTCTTCAAAACTTAAGTTTTCAAAAAGTTCGCATTGCTGCATAGCCTCCACAATATCTTGGCTATTTGCATTGTTAAAGGCCGTGCCTCCAAACCTTTTGGATCTGAACATAACGATATTGAAATCATCAACCATCACCCATGGGGCATTGATGGTGGTGGACAGGTTCATGAGGTGGTTCCATAGAAATTTGTGAGAGCTCCTAGTAGTGCCTCCATAAACGAAGGTGATGAAGAAGGACATGTCTAGACGACAATGGATGAATTGCTTGTGTGAGAGCAGGATTTCTAGATTGATGGATGCCTTCCAAAGTACCCAAATTCCCCCCGAGAATCCCACTGCTTCCACTCTGTGGGATTGGGGAAATCCGAGCTTCTTGACGATGTTCATAGCTCTGGTACCGCTGCAACGAGTTTCAAACAGGCTCACAACTCAGACTTGATATCTATTGAGTAGATCTTTCACTGTGTTCTGGGTGTCTTTGTCACAAACACCCTGAACATTCCAACACATTGCCTTCATTGGCTATCTTCAACTAGGGTGGACTTGCCCATCTCCTGGGCCTTCTTCTCGAGATCCTGAAGCAAGGATGGTTTCCCTCGCTTCTGCATTGATGCCCTTCCGAGATATCCTGCATTAATCACTTTCCAGTTTCTTAGATGGATGCCAACCGACATTTTTGTTAGGCTTCTGTATGAAACACATGCGTCGCCACCTGGGGTATGGTCGCCCATGTGGAATGACATCGTCGGGAAGGGATGATTTGCACTCTCTCGCCCTTGCAACACAGTATCACCTAAGGGGATCACTGGTGTGTGGTTGGAGTTAGAATTCTAAGTCTGAATGGCTCTTGGGGGATGAGCATTGGCAGGATCCTGTCTGGGAGTCGCCTGATCATTGCTTGGTGTTTTTTTTATGCTTTTTCCACTACTTCTTCTTCACACTCCAGTCTGTACCTCCCACAATTCTAGTTGTGACGTTGTCTGCGTCGATAACTTCGTGAACCTGATCATTGTCTTCGAAGCCTTCAAGGCCCTGGAACATTTTCGACGCCTACCCAGCCTTACTCGGAGGAGGGGCCGCAACAGTTGGCTTCCTGGGCTTCCTTGGGATATGTCTCGCGTGTATCGATTATGAGAAACCTTCCTACCTTGGGGTTTCCTCGGGGATCAGGTTGCTCGTTTCAACGCTTGCCTTCATCGCTTCTATCTCAGCATCAAGATGCTCTCCTTCTCAGTATGGCCCACCTTCCTACAGTATAAGCATATGTATGGGATATTTTCATTCTCTATCTTGTATTTGATTCCATCCACCCGTATGACTGGGACCAAGGGGTTTTCCATAATTAGTTTAACCGCTATATGTGCAAATCTCCCTCACCTCTGTATCTTCGTATTCATATCGACTTTGATGGTCTTGCCCATTATGTCCCCTACCTCCTTGAGAAGGGCCTCCTGGTAAAAATGTATTGGAAAGTTTGGGACTCTTATCCAGGATACTACTTGTGGGGGTGTTTCTATGTCCGGGTAGAACCCAAGAGTCCATCTTTGGACAGTTAGGTACGATCCAAAGATCGGCCAAGGGCCACCGGCTAGGGCATTCACGTAGTCATCCTCTGCTTGAAGTTGGACAATGAATGTCAATTAGATTGAACCCTCCCAGAGGTTTCCACAAGGCCTTCAGTCTGTCCCTTAGGGTCAGGTACCCTATCTCACGAGATAGCAGTTTTACCATGATGGTATACTTCCATGGTTTAAGAAACTCCTCTAGGGCTTCTTTCCGAACACGGAAGGAGGGGAAGCCCTGGTCCACTGTTACTTCAATGTCTGAGGCATGTAGCATGACTCCACTTCTATCTGCATCAATGTGAATGAAGTTATGTGGGTTGTCTTATGTGTGTATCCTCATCATGTCCTTATAGGATGGATGGGTGCCTTCTATAGGTGAAGCATCATTGGCTCCTCCATTGGATAACGGTGGGAACTGTAGTTGACCTTCAGTGTCGTCTATGTTCATGGAACCATCTGCTCCTATGTTCGGTATTCTGCCGTCTTGTCGTGGATTGCCTTGACCACATGTGGCATAGTTGAGAGGTAACCCAGTTGTCCCCAATAAGATGGAGCTTTGCCTACTCTTAGGATCACCATCTCCTTCGTCCCCCTACGATCCTTTGTCTCCTCGTCCATTGCCGCCAGTCGCCCTAGGAGAAACCCTAGGCGCCGTCATCCACCCGAATTTTGGACCCTTTTCCCATCTTTGTTTTTGCACAAGATGACTATTAAAGGAAATTAAAATGGAAGTGGGATTAAATGTAAATAATTAGAAGTTAATAAGAAAAGTTCATGAGATTAAATGATTAATAAAATGAAGTTAGAAAGACACCAAAATTTAGATGGTCATAGAGTAGTTCTAGATGTATTTTAATTAAATATATATTTATTTTTTGGTTAGAATAGACATTATTTTGTGTTTCTCTTTAATGAGCATATTATGACTATAATAGAACATACCAGCCTACCCCCCTCAAATAAGATGCCAAAAGCGGGTATTTAAGTTGTATTTACTCAAATAAATATTTTGATGACATTTTAATTATTTTATCAATTAACAAAATTAAATCTCAGGATTTATAAAATGGGTGTAAATGAGTCATGTGTTACATTATTAATCATATTTTAATATTTGGACTATTGAAATTGAGGGAGAGAGCATATTAGATAGTAATTCACATAAATAAAAATTATTTATTGGTGTTGTAGAATAATTAGAAATTTTTATTACAATAGACACATAAAAGTAGTTTTAGACATAAATTGAATATCTAAATAGATTATATCTCCAAATATATGTTAAATGTTAAATTATTATCAAATATTAAGATGTTCATTTATTCTTACCATATTCAACAAAATAAATTTATTTATATAAAGGAATATGATTTACGAAATGAAACATATAATAATAAATTATTGCTTAGATTTGAGTCTATTATAAAACTTCCCCATATAACACATCCTACAACCAACACTTGATTTTTATCTAGGTATTGATCAACCTATATTTTATTCTATTATCAATTTGGTGTTTTTTCAGGTTCATATATTTAGTGCAGGTTATACTTATACATATATTGAATTTTGTCCACTAAACTAGTAAGATTTAAGATCTTAGTAACAATTAATTAATTTTTCCTACTATCTCAAGATTATTTTATTATTCTAGAAAAATTTAAGTCTTAGTATATTTTTTTAACCATACAACATCAGTATTGAAGTCAAAATTAAAGTCCTCGTAGATTTTCTTAACCGTACAACATCAGTATTGAAGTCATTTTGACCGACTATATTTGTGAAGAAGGGTTTTTTCATTTGATATATAATTTTAGTATTTGAAAATTACCTTCTAGTTCTAATTGTGTGAGTGTTTATTCATCAATGTTTTTCTAAATGCACTAGAAGTAATATATACATTAGTATGATTCATTAGTTGTGCTATCAATATATTATGTAAATAACAATTGAGACATGGTTTCTTTAGTGATGTTCTATTTATTCAACTTGGTTGGAAATGCGATGTTCTTATTTATGACCCATGATCCTAGTAAATTTAATTAATTAAGACTGACCATCTAATATAAATCAAAGGAGGCATTCTCAGACATGTCACATAGTTTTCAACATATAATTTATATTAGTCATCACTAGTTAATATGTTTTCAAATTCAAATATCTCCCCACACTCTATGCTTAATAAGATCAACCTAAGTCATAGATATAGGAGTAAAGGATTAGGTTTTCTATATATCAACAACCATACATTCTATTTTCCATCCATGATCACCATGTTACTTATTCATAAGGATCTTCTATTGAGACAAGTCAAAACTTAGGGTTCACTTCCTTTAGGGATACTAGCCCAAATTCATTTCTATGAAAAGTTATGACTTGGTTAGAAATATTCAATAAAAAAATATTTATTACATATACTTTTACAAGAAAGAAATGTTTACAAAAGAAACTATATGAGGTAAAATAAAAAGTGGATCCAAAATATAATGCAAGGACCAAACTTGACCAACTACTCATAGGATTTCACCTTCATGCCTTCAACCATTTCAATGCCATGAAATTTTTAACTCAATGCCTTATACATATTAGGGGTAACTTCACCTTATGCACAAAGAGTTCAAAAATGTAGTGCAAGTATTGTTTACTACATAATGAAGTTAACTACTAAAAGGCATGATAACTCAAATGATGATCTCTTCTACCCATAAGTAAAAGCACAAGCACAAATATGATATGTGTTTGTTTTGGTGTATCTATTATGAAATTAACCTTGTTTGGGTGCATCCTCATACATTACATACTCATTCACTCAAACTTATAAACCTAAGGTAGATAGCAAAACCTTTTCCTAGGATTATGCGACCTTCTCTTTGTAAAAACAAGGACATATCAAATTCTGGGTTCATTACATGAGTGGGAGCCATTATACTAAGATGTCTTGTATAAAGATCCTAAAACTCCGTATCCCAAATGGATTTACATAATAACCCTAAACTTTTTTTGTCCACTCCAACGTGAATCGATTCAAAATATGGTACGATCTCATCAGTCTAGAATCATTATGTGAGTCACTATGATTCCTAAGGTGAAGTATGGGTTAGTGTGGAACCAACTTTTAAAAATTCTTGAAACTTCTTCAGTCCATGTCTGGGAAAAGATCAAATGTTATCATTTCTAGGTTCATGAAATCTATTCTAGAGTTCTCTATTAGGTAGGACACAATCGTCAAGGGTTGATGTATATATGTGGCTTGCAACCTTCATCTTGGTTTATGTACATTCTCAAAGTGGTAACATCAGATATGAGGTAATGAGGATAAATCTCAAATGATCCTCATAAAAAGAAGGATCCTAAAAGAAAACTAAATTATAAGTAAGTAAACTATAGGAGGAGGGAGAAAATTTAAGTAGAGTCTAGTCAATTTAGAATTTTCTTATCAACTCCTAAGTCAATATATTAATCCTCAAACATCATCTAGGAGTATGAGTACAAGATCCTAATGTCTAAATGTCCTAATTATACCTAACATGGTCACACAAGAATAGATCTCTTGTAGCATGTATTCGGTCATCTAGAAATAGGAAAGTTATATGAAGGGACAACTAAGGTTTTCTATATTGAGACAATCTGATGTGTTGACTATGACAACTCTGAAACCAACTTCTAAAGATGGGGTTTTCAGGGTCCTTGACTTTACTTTTATGGTATAAAGCACTAAAATTTCACTATTTATTTTTCATTTTTTAATCATATTAATAGTTTAAGCCTAAGGGATTTAGAGCAATATGCAATAGAAGGATAATCAGAGGTATCATGAACAACTATCAACAAAGATAAGTAATTAAATGGCAACATCAACATATACATATTTGTCAAATATATTGAATTTACAAATTAGTTGAATACACCACTCTATGGAAACTTGCAGAAGACAACATCTGACTGTCTCATCTAAGTCTCAAGCTAGAGAATCTGAAGTATGATGTTATTAGATAAAATGTGCATCTATATAGTCCTTGAAATAAACCTGAACTGGGTATAAGAATATGCCCAATATAAAGAAAGAAAACAGAGACATCAACAAATGTTTGTTGTTTGGGTGTAATGGAGAAAAATTTAGCAAGGAAACAAGATACAAAGATAAATAAGAAGTATGAATCAAGATCAAATAAAATTTTATTATGATGCATTTCAAGGGATACATAATTAATCAATCAATGTAACATGGAATAAATAATGACACAACAATACATAAATATAAAACAAGAAATGCAAATGTGAACAACTCAATGAGTAACATCTAACTATATGGAAAGTGGTAGCTACACCACTACAAACTACCTATTTAGGGACTAAACCCAAGTGGAATGTGAAACCATTGCCATATACCATGGATTTAGAGACTATGCTCAAGGGTGTGTGCAAGTAATGCCATAAACCCAAAATTGAGGTACTAAGCCAAAGGAATGTGTGCCTCTAAGGCCACACACCCCACTCATATGTTAGAAACTAGGAAAGTGTCACTATTTCTTGCAAAATAGGATATGGGAAGTATTAGTAAGTTATGGTAATTAATTCAGTATCAATATCATGATATAAGGCATTTAAATCCAAGAATTATTTCTAAAAATTAAAAACATGGATGATAGTTTAATGGTAGAGAGAGTGATTAAGTTGAACATGTAAGACAATGACAAATGATTTTATAATTTAGAATGATTTAAAGATTATGCATCATTCTGACAAGAAAAGTATAAAAGAGAAGGGGTATCAAGAGAGGGGATTAATGACCAAACACTTCAAGTGAGAAGTACATACCTAATCCTCACATTTAACTCTATTTAAATGGTGAAATTCACCCTTTATACTTCTCAATCTAAATGTGTTTTGTACAACATTAGTCCAAAATTACCAACTCGTAATTGCATATATATCTAAAGCTAATATTTGTTACTTAATATGGAGTTGGGGTTTCTAAATCTTAGTAATAGTTATATGTGTGTGCCAATAACACATAAGGTTTAATATTGAGATATCAAGTTATTGTAGTTGATGTTTTTCCCCAATATCTATTTTTATTGTAATTGACCTTAGTATCTTTCTATACTAACTTTAAGTACTTCAAGGCTATCCATATATGCTCAATACTAAAATGTCACATAATGTCAGTTTTATTAAAAATAAATTCATCTACATGTATGTTTATGAAAGTACATTCTTATACATGTTCTTTCTATATTTCACCATTAAATCCATGAATCGACCATCATAGTTAGATATACTTTCTAGTATCTTGAAATAGACTTATGAATCTAAGGTCTTAATTTACTATGACAAAATTAAGATAGTAAATTAGTTAGTTTAGATTACCGAGCTTCAAATATGATATCCTTTGTTTAAATTACTAGCTTACATGCACAAGTGCATTATCATACCATCACGAGGTCAAGGATTATGCCAAAGGGTTAGGTTTACCCATAGATACTTGTCTCTTTAAAATCAAAATTGCTTTCACCTATTATTCTAATCGCTATCATCTATTTAATGAATGAAATGAACAATGAACTTTGTTATAGGAAAGTGAACACTTGCCTATAAATATTTGGTTTGACCTATCTCTATAATCATTTATTAGGGAATGCGTCTCTTGATTGAAATCTTGAGGTATTAAGATTAAGGCCCATGTTTTTTCTCCATATGTAATGACCAAAGATCAAACCACCATAATGGTTGCCCAAGTAGGTCCTCAAATTATACTGTCAAGGTTGGAAAGGGGTATGCACATCACTAGATGTCTCCATACTAGAGTGCACCTTGGTAGGACTGAGAGGAGGTTTAGTATACTCTTATTAGAAATGCTCATTTTTGGTCTATCCTTGGAAGCAGCGCACATAGGAAGAATGGAGAAAGAAAAGGAAGAAGTTGATGACCAAGTTGGGTTTAGGGGTGTTGGCTAGCATTAGTGGAGGAGAGATGGGCTAGAATCATGGTTTTCGGTCTCCACTAAGTAGTCCAAGGCCATGGCATCCCTAGAGGCTGGCATAAGGAGGAGGATGCATAGTGGCTAAGTTGTAGGTTTGTTTTTTATCAATTTGGGTGAGAGTCATGAGGTTGTTGTATTCACTGGTGGTAGTGGAGGGAGGAGATTATTTTCATGGAGTTTGGTCATTATTGTAGTCTCCACCAACATCAATAATTAATGGTGGTAACTTATATCTATCATGCTACTCGTAGGTTGCAGATGGTGGAGAGAAAAGGAAGGGATGAGATGAAGAAGAAGGGCAGTAGCTAGGGCTTCAAGTAGTGAAGATGAGATGGAAGAAGAGTAAGAGATTGTGGTGTATCGTGGCCTCTGGTCACAATGCCTAGAATTGGTTTTATATTGCTAATGTTGGTTTCTACTAATCAGGATTGAGAAGGAGGACAATGGTGGATAGGGCTTCAGTTGTGAACCACACATGAATAAGAAGATGGATGGATGGGAAGATATAGCAACAGAAGAGAGTAAGAAGGGGAAGGGGAAGAGGAAAAGAAAAGGGAGAGGAAGTGGAAGCAGAGAGGATGAGAAAAACTGAGGAGAAGAGTCGCTACCCGACGTGATGCATTCTGTGAAGATGGAAAACACACATCATGATTTAGGGACACGACTGTTAAAGGAAATTAAAATGGCAGTGACATTAAATGTAAGTAATTAGAAGTTAAGACAAAAAATTTAAGGGATTAAATGACTAGTCAAACAAAGTCAGAAAGACACCAAAATTTAAAAAATGGTAGAGTAGTTCTAGTGGTATTCAAATAAAATATAGTTTTTTTGGGGTAAATATAGACCATTATTTAGTGTTTGGCTTTAATAAGCATTTTATGACTATAAAAGAGCATAACAGTCTAGCTACTCTCGAATAAGATATCAAAGTATAGTATTTAAGGTGTATTAATCCAATAAACATTTTGAAGACATTTAAATTATTTTACCAATTAGCAAAAATTAAATGTCAGGACTTATAAAATAAGGTGTAAATGAGTCACATGTTACATTATTAATTGTCCACAAATATTTGGAAGACTAAATTTGAGGTAGAGAGCATATCACACATTAAATACCATAATTTTATTGGTGTTGTAGAATAATTTAAGAAATTTTATTACAGTGTATGTATAAAATCTTACAAGGCTTTCTTTCTTGGCTATAGCACTAATAGCAAGGCTTATAGAGTATTTAATATTGAATTGTATAAAGTAGAAGAATCTATCAATGCTAGTTTTGTTGAAACTAACCCCTCTATTTCCAAGAATAGATGATGTTCCAGATGAAGTGAAAAAGAACTCAACATTGTTGATACAAGAAAAGACGTGTTAGGTAATGAAGAAGAGAAAGAAGAAGAAAAGAAGGATCCAATCCCCGACTTTGCAAAGCATCATGACAAAGAGTAAATCATTGAAAATCCTTTTGAAAGGGTGAAGACGTGGGCTTCCTACAACAAAGAATAAGTAGACAACACCATCATCTCTGAGCTAGAGCTTAAAGTTGTCAAAGAAGATCTCAATGACGCCATGTTGTGGCAACACGATCAAGTGTGGTGCATCGGTAGAGGATGGGGTTGTTGACTTGCAGCAGTGGTCTCGATGGGTCGAGGTGCTGGATACTTCATCCTCCTGACAGCCGTCAGACTTGCAGCTATGGTGCCGATGGCATCATGGTGCTGTGGCGTATCGATGCAGGCCATCAAGGTTGCAACTGGAGATGGAGGCTGCGGCGTGGCTGGTGGTGTCTGGTTATTAAGCGAGCACAGGGATTTAGGAGGAGGAGCAGTGGTTGTCGTGGTGGGGGTTGCTGATCTACAGCCTGCCCAACCCGGCGATGCTGCACTTGAGGGTGTATGAGCTTGGAGAGACGCTCGCCCAGGCTAGGGCGCCGAGGTGTTGGCGTTTCTGGTGCCCAAAGGCTACTGACGAGTTAAGGAAAGAGGTGGCAACGCTGTGATTGATAGGTGCAGGAGGAGAGCTCGAGGGCAGGGTTTGAAGCTGCTGTGGAGGTGTCAAAGATGGGGAGGCATTTTATAATGTTCCTAGCTAGGTTTTGCATCCCAGAGTAAGCAGGCTGCGTCGATGCTAACCTGAGGCGGCGCCCTGCACTGGCTAGGTTAATCGGCCATTAAAGACTAGGGAAAACCGCAGAAGGAAATGGCCAATGACGTTTCCTGTGTTCGTGAGGAAGTCTGTGATGGAGGGCTACACGGTTGTGTCTCGGACAGTCAGAAACGGCCGTCTAATCGTCGTGGGGGTGGGGGTATCGTCGTATTCAACACTGTGATCGTAACCGGCAACGGGGCATTAGACGAGGGAAGAGGAGGCTGAAGTCTGCAGGGAAAGTAACGCAGCATGACCAGCTACTAAAGGGGCTGATTAAATCAAGGCCCATTTCTTAGTTAACATGGAAAAAGAATCCCTTATTATGTTTATTGCTTTAGTAGCTCATAGTTCTATATCCTCCCATCCACAAGTCTGTTTCTTTTGAATTTTTTATATAATTCTAATGGTTATCCCTCCTCTAGGTCAAGTCTCTTATTCGTGATTCCCAAGTGGTCCAACGTGATTAATTTCATGATTAACTTACGCATCAAGCTTAATAATGATAATTTCAAAGCCAAGAATTGTAATAAGGTTTCAATTATCCAAATACATTTCAAATGAGATGACTAGACCCAACAAGGGAGATTTGCATTTCTATGATAGGATTTCAAGGTATTCCAAATAGGGTGCAAAATAAATGCAATTTAGAAAAGAAACTTTCAATTTGGAGAATTAGAAATCATAGATCAATATTTAAAATTGGCACCAAAATTCAGTATGTTACACAAATTTTTATTTTTAATGGAAAAGAAAATAAACTATAACTTTTTATTGAGAGCCCACCTGGACCCAAAAATCAGACCTGGGTAGAGCCATGAGTGAGGAGCTCATCTCCCTTTCCTAGAATCTATCTAGGCCTGAGGGAGCATGGTCCCTCTTCCCCTCAATCTCTTTCTCCCTATATGACCCTTATCCTCCCCATTAACCACTCAATTGGCTTCAGGAGGTTGAGTTAAACTCAACTGGCTCCCTAATTGTCATTACCTTCAAGAAACAAAATAATGCCCAATTTTACCGTATATCCTAACAACTAGGGAGGGTCACTGCTGAATCATTACTAAACCTTATGGATGTATAGTGATAGCCAAAGAACCATGTGACTCCCTCATTTCCAAACACCTCAAACTCCAACTCCATGATTGAAGAATACAACCTTGCTCCACCCAGGATAGAGTGCCTCTGGAGAATTCCCATAGCCTAGAGCACCATGTGGGGTAACTGAGGGTTTGATGACCTTCATGCTACTAAGAGATTTAGTAAAGCCTTTGGTAGAGAGTCCATTGGGACCTAAAAATCAAATCTGAGTAGAGGCATAAGTATGGATCTCATCTCCCTTGCCTAGACTTAGTCTAGGTCTGGGGGAATATGGTTCCTCTCCCTCTCTATTTGTCTTTCCTTTTATGACCCTTATCCTCCCCCATTAACCACTCAATTGGCTTCAGGAGGTTGAATACAACTCAACTGACCCCCAAATTGTCATTATCTTCAAGAAACAAAATAATGCCCAATTTTACTATATATCCTAGGGCAGATCACTACCGAATTGTTAATCACCTTGTCCATGTATAGTGATACCCAAAGAACCATGCGACTCCTTCATTGCCAAACACCTCAAAATCCACCTCCATGATTAGAGAATACAACCTTCCTCCACCCAAGATAGAGTGTCTCAGGCCAATTCTCATATCCCAAAGCACCATGTTGGGTAACTTTGGGTTCCATGACCTTCATACTACCAAGAGATTTGGTAAATTCTCTACTTGAGTCCAAATTCTTCTTCCTAATAGGGACCTATAAATACCCCCTCCAGACACCTCATGAATTTCTTTGAAGCCCAAAAACTTTGCAACGGTTGGCTGCAAGTAATCCACCCTTCAATAGAGGTTCCTAACGTCCAGAGTCAACTACAGACATGACTCAATGGCTGCTACCTCATATAGGCCTAAGAAATAAGAATCCCATTAGGGAAATTACCATCTTGTCCTTGATCCATGAGGCCAATCCTATTCATTATAGGTAGGGGAAACGGGGACTTTCCCCTCTATTCAAAACGTAGTCATGACAAAGTCTATTTGGTGATGTGGTGGACTAGGATAGGCCATGATATTTTTAACATTATAAATATTTTAGAAATTAAACCATTATGCCCAAACATGGATGTGTATAATAAAAAAATAATGGTTTCAATACCTATTTTAGCATCATATTCAAAAGTATATTTTTGATGCACACATTTACGATGATGTAATATTAAAAAACCCTAATATTTATAAGTTATATGTTCATTTAGTTTAAAAAAAATTTACTCATTAATACCATTGATCATTCTTAGTAATAATGAATTTTCAATGTAATTGCACTGTAGGAATATTTAATGAATGTCTATGGTTAATCAAATTATTAATATTAGTGAAACTAAGGATTTTTTATGTTGACCCTAATTCAACCATGAGACAAAACTGTCTAGGACCTAGAATAAACCCTAGTACACATCTTTTGAATATGTTTGTAACACTCTAGGTTTTGCGTTAATTTTTTAATTAATTATGTGTAAAGTTTGTTTCGGTCAAATTCCTGGTTCTTGAAAACTTTCTTGCTCTGAAATAGTTATGTGGATAACTTTTTGGATAACCACTTATAACCACTTTCGAATGATTTTTAGAATTTACCTGATGTTTGACTTATATATATGTATATATATATAAACTATTGGGTTGTTTCAATTATTGGAAGTCTTTAAAGTACCGTGTTTATTACATATGATGATCAGAACAACTAAACCTAATATTAAATATTCGGTGGAAGAAGGAGATAAACCCCTTGTAACAATTTAGGTCTCATCACAGAGAAAATGAACCAAACCAAAGTGAATATTGTGACATGAGTCTAATGGTGCAACGATCACCATGAAATATGATGATAAAACCAATTCCTTAAACTATAATGCTGGCCAAAGGAACTGATACCCTTGAGGTGATAAAAGAACTATGGTTTAGAAGAATAAGTTGAAAAATGCAAAAGTCAGATTATGATAATTTCATTGATATACGATGTATATTGTTGCACCTACATGCATCATTTTTCTTGCACCTATGTACACAACATAGAGATATGTTGATCGGGTTTTTTTGTAGGCATATTAGGTTAGTTGTTCAATATTAGATTGGAGAAATGATCTTCTCAAAGAACGCACCAAAACACATCAAAGTTAAAGATGCTTGGCAGATTAGTTTGTTTAATTTTTGTATTAACATTCATGTAATATACTTCCTTTTCTAAAAAATTATATAACTCTGTAAAGAAGATTCTATATTCCCAATTTTTCTATCAACAACATTTTGGCTTGAGGTATTACATATTATTTGTTGTTTAATGAATTTAGATCCAAGAAAGTAGATTTTTTGCCTGTGATTCCTGAGTCCATTATAATGTGGATAATGGAGGAGAGAGTCATCACTAGAATTAAAGTCTTAATAAAGATTATCTACTTATCTTACACCTTGGTCATTATTTTAATGACGGGAAATATTTTTGGAGAATGAAATGCTAAAAAAAACTATCATTCTTATATCGTTGATCGATAACAAAAAGTCTATTCAGGATCAATTTGTCAACTGAGGGGTTGTTTTGATCCTAGAATATGTTACTTATGTCTCAATCGTGACAAAATAATGTCTCATACTTTCTTTGGATGTCCTTTTTCATGAGTATTTAGAACCATTTCTTGTTTAACCATAAAAACCAATTTAGCAATGGCAAGGGCATACTTCTGCACTATATCAATAATAAAGAGTATTGCATTGACTAGGGTATTATAAATACCTATTCACTGGCCTCTTTTGTTGCTTAAAATATTTAATTATCTAGAAATTACATCTTTTTGATAACATACAAAAGTCATATATCACATTATCATAAACACATGTAGTGAATTAAACTTTTTGACTGATTATCTTTAATAGGTGATGCTTTGTCTTCTCAAAAATTGAAAGGATTTCTAAAGATATTCTTAATCTCACTTGATAATGAATCCTTCCCACTTTTTTCAACTTCAGAGTAGTGGATGATGAGTTGATGAACTCTCCTAGTGGTCATTAGCTCTATTTATAGGTCTTGCTCTTTTCAAGTTGTGAGATGCTTTATGGAGCACCCACCCTGTCGATTTTGGATGATGGTTGACTTCAAATACCCATGTATGGGGTTATTTGTGGTGGTTTTTATGTTACAATCCCTACCTCTAAATATGTAGTACTTATCCTAGCACTATAGGTTGGTTTTTTAATATTTCTCAACCTTGTGCTAGCATTTTCTAGTTATCATTTTGATATTTGAATGGATGAAAGGAGGTTATCTAAAAAACACGTGTTAAATTCATACCAAATATTGAATTCTCAATTTCTTACCTAATTTTATTTATTAATTCAAACACTGGAATTTCTTTCTAAATATATACAATATTAGTTTAGCTGTAAGAATATTGATAGTCTTATAAATTTTGAAATTGCATTGAAATATCTATTCATGGACTACATAGGATAAGAATCATATTTAAAGGTAAAAAAATTCACTATGCTCTCAACTTTTAGTGAGATTGTTACATACACTTTGTAGTTTCTAAAATACCAACATATACATAATTTTGTGCTAGCACGCTAGTTGCAATGGTTTTCTAAACATGATATTACATGTAAACAATTTCATGTGACCCAAGCCTACTACCGCATATTAGTATGTATTGTTCATGTAACTGAGGACTTACTAATGAATCCATAAACATCTAACTTATATTGCATTTTTAGTCTATATTAATCACATTTTCCTTATTATTTGAAGATTTTTAGCTTGAATTAGTTTTGAATGCTTTTATTTAGAAATTTAGGATTCTTATGAAAATTATCTATCTTTAGAAGGGAAATACAATCATTCAGTCCAAGAGAGCCACCATGACTCGATTCTATTCTCAATTCCCAAGTTTGGAAGATATTGAAGGCTTGTACACTCATTTTTACTTGATCTAAAAGGTCGCTTGATTGACTAGTTTCAGTAGTTGACCAATTGGCTGAGCCTCGGAAGAAGTCCATCATACAAAAATTTGGTCGATCGAGTTACCCATTGTATCAATTGACCAACTCAAGACAAAATGTCACAAAGTATACCAATCTCCATGTGACTGTGGGTCAATCAATTGGCTTACCCCATCATTTAACCCAACTCTAGTTTATCTTCCCCAAAGCAAGGACCGGTCGACCAACCTTCCAAACAGGTTAAATGACTGAGAAATTGCTAAAGAGATTCATCAAATGCCGCATAGGATTGGCATAATCCAATACCTGGAATAATGTCACATGATTGGCATAGTCCAATACCTGGAATAAAACTACAGGATTGGGATAACCCAATGCCTGGATGCAACACTCACAGGATTGGCATAATTTAATACCTGGAATAATATCACAGGATTGGCATAGTCCAATACCTAGAATAAAACTATAGGATTGGGATAACCCGATGCCTAGATGTAACACTCACATGATTGGCATAATCCAATACCTAGAATAATGTCACATGATTGGCATCATCCAATACCTAGAATAAAACTACATGATTGGGATAACATGATGCCTGGATGCAACACTCACAGGATTGACATAATCCAACACCTGGAATAATTTCACATGATTGGCATCATCCAATATCATACATGTCTTCATAAGCATAAGCTATGATCAAATATGTTGGATACATAAGAACAAACTCAAACCTAAGTCCTATGTCCATGTAGACTCAGTGAACCAAGAGCTATAATACCAACTTGACTGAGACACCTCATCACACTAAATGAGATTACTCAAAACACAAAACTCAATTAACTACTAAATTAATCACATGGTAACAAATGTGGAATAATTAAAACCAAATTTTACATCATGCACAAGGTCTGAAACATTTACATAAAGGTCCATCTTTTCCATTCTCGTATATTATGATAGGAATTTATATTTGGGTTCAATGGTCTCAGCCACATGCAGTGTACAAAAGAAGCATGTACATGTTCATGCCATATATACATATACTAGCATACTGCCAAAATCTCGTGTCGATACAAGTTTCTCATCTAGAAAACACATCACATACCTGGACCTAAGAGTACAAGGATGATACTAGGACTCTATTATAGATATCTAAAGTTGACCAACCTTCTGAATCTATTGATCACTAGGCTGGTTCTCTTCCACAGGATGACCTTGACCTCGTTTCCCGTGACCACCTAAGAAGATGTAGTGACCCACGGGTGAGACCCAGTCCCAGAGAGAGATATAACTCTCTCCAACAGATATTGATTACAATAGATTAATTAACAATAAATAAATTGTACAGATAGGGTATTAAATAAGTAATTTAAGTAGATTGAACAATTAATGCATACTAAGCAGTTAAGCAAATAATCTTTAGCAACAAGTATGATTACTCAATTTTCATAAATCTACTTCATGTATGATCTGTGTAGTATAAAGATAAAAGATGGGTTATTCAACCAATATGAGAAGTATTTAACCTTAGAAGATAAATACTACATGGCTTAGATTACATCTTTTATTATGCCCTGGGGAGTTTGAGTCAGACCATTCAAAGTCCAACTGACCACTACAAAGTTCTATTCAGTTCTGTATAAGATCTAGGAGTGTCGGTATCCTAAGATCTCTCCTATACCCGGTTAGTACGGGCCCAAAAAGGTAGTGACATATCAGTCAATGTTTCCACTACAACGACATATAGTCAAGATGCTAACAACTAGTCTGCCCTTGGTATAGGTCACAACACTAGAGAACAGGCTCACACATGGCCATTATATAAGAGGCATCCTGTAGTTATACTGCTACCTTTCACACATCACAATATCATAATATCCAAGGCATGATCGCAACCATCCTCCATTGCTCAATATTAGGGTACCAACCTGTCCCCACATACTCAACATGTTATGTATGTATCTGAGTTTCCCTTAGGAATACTTGTTTCACCACCAGCAAGTTATGATGCTAAAATGGTTCTATGACACATGGCACTACATGATTAGGATTTTACTTGATTAGTTATTTCCAAATGGGTGAATTTAGGCTGCATCAAACAAATGGACATACAAACCCTAATTCATTTCTATCAAGTGTATATGTATTGCAACTTTAGAAGATATAAAACTTTTGAGGTATAAATCTTAATCACAATACCACATGCTATCACTCTTTGCATTGTAATGAACCACATATGTCATTATATCATTTCAAGATATCCATTCCTTATCACAAGTGCCAGGGTTTCGACCCTAATTGGGACATGAAAAGAATTTCACCTCAGTCAGGGCTCAAACATGCCCAAAGGTCATTGAGTCCATCACATTAATCCCTGTAAGATCATCATTATCATTCTAGGCCTTAAACAAGGCTCAAATGATCATCAACACATATGTATCCCATAGGTTAAACATGGCAATTCACTGTAATATTCAATTAGCACTACATTAAGGTTTTAACACAAGGATAATGTAATACATTGTCACATTAAATGTTTAAGAGGTCTAATTATAACAAATCATCACCATTAGTCATATTAGAGTTAGTGTAGCAAGCCATGTTTCATTAAGGGTACACATCCACTTGTTATGTTGATTTATCCATATATTCATATGAGAGCAAAGGTAAGACTACAAGTTCAATGGTGGTGTACCGTCAAATTCTCATTATTAGAAACCACTTATAAGACTATGTGATTTATTCTAATCCAATGAATGTTGAAGCATCCAATCTCATTCATTGGATCGGGGTCATTATTCAAAATCATCAATAGGGTATAGGACCACCAATACATCCCTTGAACCAAGATATCATTGATTAAGGGATGAATTGAAGATACACTTAAGAGCTTGACTCACCATCAGTTGGGGTGGCCTGATTCACTATCAGTTGTGACATCTTGGGTCACCATTGGTTGATAGGATTAGCACTACTATCATATTTCACCATCGGGTGTTGCATTGATATCACCATTGGTTTATACCTTCATTAGGGGACTAACCATTGATCATTAATCTTATAATTAATCCAAAACCTAACCTAAGGGGTGACCATTGGTTGACACCCTTGGTCACCACCATCAGTTAACATGGTTCCACCATCGGTTGTCATGGTGTCACCATAAGGTGATGAGGTGATGAAGAAAGAAACTTAAAAACCCTAGTTTAGTCCATCAATTCTTAGGTGCTTAGCACCATCGATTGATCTACCAACCTGACCTAGAACATCCTTTACCTTAGGAAGGTCGTACACCTATCTAGAGGTTCATCTAGAGCTGGAACAGAATAGGGAACACTAAAAATATGAAACCCTAGCAAGCATAGCTTCTATATGAAAGGATCATCATTTTTAAGGAAGTACATAAGAAAACAAGCTTGGAGTAAGGAATATAAGTGAATAAGGTTATAAACTCAACTCTACTGATAAGAATAGACTTCTAGCAGCAAGGTCTTGGGCAAGGCAAGGAAACCCAAGTTTTAGATCTAAACTCGACCAAGTAGGCACCCTTCTCCACAAGGAAGCAAAACCCTAGAAGAAGAAAGAAAAGATAGGTTCTTGAGTTCTAGAGAAGCTTCTACCATGGAACAGTAAGGCTCTAACTTGGAGTGAGGTAGGAGGAAGAATAAAAGAGAAGAAAACAGAGGAAAGAAGGAACTACTTACTCATTTAGGTCAAGTTCACCAAGAAGAAGCTTTAAAAACTGTAGAAGAAAGTAAATTAGAACCCTAGATGCTTCTTCTAAGAAGATAACCTTCTTATTCTACCTTGGATAGGTTCTCCATAGAAAAAGAGAGAGAGAATTAGGTTCTTAATACGAGTAAAGTAGTAGAGAGTAAAAGCATTATTTAGGGAATAAGGATAGCTATATCAAGCTTGGAGGATAAGGTTGAGAAGAAGCATGAGGTGTACAAGCATCTCTCCATGGCATAAAGCTTGCATGGACGATCAAGTAGAAGGTCCACTGACTGTTGGGGACTGCTGGGATATCAATTGATAGCCTTGATGGCAGCTCATCCATGGGGGGTAAACCCTAATTCAACATAGAATGAAATCTCCTCCAATTCAAGGTACAATTGAGCACCCCAAGGGTCAACAAGATAAAAAATGATGAGAAAAAATATAAGGAACAAAATTGATCGAAAAATTTGCAAAGAAAACCCTTCAATTGGCTAAATTGTAGAAAAGTCCAAAATGTACATAAAATCACATAATTTGCTCAAATAGTGTCCAAACTGGAACTATTTTGAAACTTAAGCTTGTTTTATGATTCCAAAGCATATCACAAGGTTAGATTAAGGTTCTAAGAATTCAATTATCATAAATAAGCTTGTTCAAAATTTTAAGCAAGTTCAGGGGCCTTACACCAAGCCACAAATTGGGAAGGTGGCCTGAGTCTACAGTGTAGATGAACAAGTCCCAAATAGGGAAGGTCATTAATCAAGCCCTGGATTGGGAAGTCTGATGAGGCACCAAGCCCCTGGAGGGGAAGGTGTCCCAAGTTCACTATAGGGATAAAACCCTATGAGAGGGTATCCTAGACATTGAGAAATCAAGGGTTGAGATGTTATAAAAAAATATTGTACAAAGATGAAAATATGATAACTTTAGGGATGGTGTCCCGACCTGGGGTGGGTCAACCAAAGAGTGGAAAAGGGCCTATGGGGGAAGAAAACCCTAGAACTACATCGCCTATTTGCGGATAAAGGGCCTAACCTCCTCCTATGAGCCAATAGGCCCCCCTAGGTTAGGACCTTCCTTCGAAAGGTATGTTGACTAAATCAATTTAAAGATTGAGGTAACCTTAAATGTCACCTAAAGTGTAAAGAACTAATCATATCAAGTATGAAAGCACTTATATTTAATATGATTCTTTGAATCCAAGTATGCCATCTCTGAGAAACACGAGGAAAAGTCACAATGGAAATGACTTACAGTATGAGAGAGAGCCTAAAAGAGAAAGTTGTCATCAATATAATGATGGGATATGAAATTAATAATGAGCATCATAAGAGATGGAGGAAATCCAATTTAAAGAATTACATATGAAAATAATGTGCTCTTGATAAACCCTTGGGAAGAGTAGAGCCCTAAGTCAATCCTAAGGTCAAGTAGGGAGTATTAAAGGTGCATGGGACTGATGTGATTAGGAGTTGATTGCTCCTTAAATGCACAAGACCATATGGTCAGGAGGTAACATATATGTTTGCCCGAGGCCCATGTGTTAGGAGATTGGACACCTTAATGAGTTCATGAGGCCAATGGGTGAATGTGAGAGGCACTCCCTAGATGCATGAGGTTAAGATCATTCCAAAAAGTACCTATACCCCTAGAGATCTTAAGACAGTATCTAAGCCTCATAATGCATGAAGTGTAAATATAAAAGATATAAGAAGTCATATTATAATGAAAGAAGTTGTGTACAGACTTAAAGTGAAAATGTCATTTGACTTCATGAAATATAAGAACATTATGGAATTAAATAGTATATATGGTTTAGAGACATGATGAGGGTGATTCAACCTAAAATGTAAAATTTTAAGATAATGTGTGTATGTCATCTCATTATGAGTGAGAGAGAGATTGGATAGACACATGATGTGCTTAAAATTGTCATGTGAGAATGAATACCTTAAATGAATTTAATGACATGACCTAGGGTTTGAGATATTACATCAACCATATACAAGGATAAAAGAATGATAGGTAGAAAACCTAGGTGAAAAGGATAGTCATCAAGTGAAATTAAAATAAAAAAAGGAATGAAATCAAAAAGGGATGATATCATGTAGATACTAAGAATGTGGATATACCTTGAATTGATTTCCAGTGACAATATTAGAAATAATTTGAGGAACAAGTGTGACAAATAAAATCTATTAAAGGTATCTAAGTAGGGTTGCTAACCCTTAATTTTGGAACTAAGTGGAGTTATGTTCCGCCTTAACCGTACTATGTGTGAATATTGGGGACAGAATTCCTTTTGAGGAGGGGTTAATGTTATATCCTCAATTTTGATAAATTGGATTATATATATTAAAGCATGAATTGATAAGTTAATTCCTTGATTGCAATTATTCATGGAATAATAAAGTCATCTATGTAGTATGAGTGCAACCCATGAGGCCATGCGACTATTTGCATTCCAAATATGTCCTTGGGGAACAAGACAAAGGAATAAGAGATTTATGTACAAATAAATATTAATGGATTTGTTAATTATTTGACAACTAAAGCATAAGATAATACGCAAGTGTCCAAAAGAAAATAAGATATGTGGTGTTTTATATAATTAAAAGAGTAATTATTTATCCAAGAGCGGAAGCACAATGTTTAAGGCATCAGACATGAATATTTTGATATGACTTTTAGTATACTTGAAAATAATAAAAAAGAAAGAGAATTCTAGAAATTCAGAGATAAATAATATTCTATGGGTTAATGGTATAGCTTTTGAAAGATATTCCTTTAAATCCCAACTTACTAGCAATAGATTGAAAAAGGCATTATGAGTTCCTTGAAGTGACGATAATTGATTTGAGAAAATATATCAAGGAGAGAGATTAAAGGAACTATCTAAATCACAAATTATAAGTGTTTCCCTATAATGATTAATGACCAATTGGTGTCATATGTTTATATAATCTCCCATATGACGTTTAACTTTCCAACCAAGTATATTATTTTCTAGAAGGCACGCGGTCAAATCCAAAATTCCATGATGGAAAAGAGGTATTTAGTTTTTAGGATTCACGTAACTATATACATATACCATATATTCTGACTATTGTACCATTGCTACTTAAGATGAGTAAATCTCTTCCGTCATCCATCGACTAAATTGCCCAAGAAGGAAGCGACAGTGTGATGCCATGACCCTTCATCTCTCTTCATCATTTCCTCTTCTCCATAACCCTAGAGGTCCTACTTATAGACTATACAAGGAGGTTAGAAGAAACACCCTTCATAGGGGAAGACCCAATTGCTACCATACTAGGCTGATCACAAGAATGACTATGGTTAATCCATTCCACCACTCTTTATTGTTTTGGGGAAGCACAGACCATACCGGCCCCACTGTTGATCTATGATGAAGCAAATCAACCAATAACTAAGGATCGTCTCCCATCCACATATCTAGAGGTTTTTGTTGTAGGGTGCCAAGTGACAAACTTGCCTAAAGAAGAACTAGGAGTCTAGGCATCGTCGACCTACCCTTCCCCTTCCAACAGAGGGAAGCAGTGGATGCAAGCGAAAGAAGTAGCCTCAACATCTATGCATGGTGCGAGTTGATGGTATGGTAATAGGAGAAAGTTAGCTTTGACATTGATTTTGACCCAATGGCATCGTGCCAGTGCACTGAGCAGCAACTACACAAGCACGTAGAACCCTAGTAGGTGACACCCTGAACAACGAAGATTGGACTCAAGGGGGTGGCACAAAGGGAAGGCATGGTGGTCATTCTTTGAGTCCGCAGGAGTAGGAGGAGGTAACTACAACTTATGGGCCAAATTGTTGGTTGTGGCAGGTGCTGCTCATCGGCTTCCTCCTGTGGAGGAAGAGGATGGACAGGATGGGGCGTGTTCATCCCGTCTCACACAGGAAGACATGGGGAATACCAAGCCTAGGCGAGATGGTATGAATGTCCACTGGGACTAAAACCCTAAGGAGATGGTTTCCCATAAAGAGGCTCCCCTAAAGAAAGGGCACACCATTGAGAAAAGAAGATAAGGGTGGTTAGGTTGAAACAAGAAATGCTTATTTAGGTTACATGAGAATATGAATATAACATGCTCGAACCCCCATGTTATCTCTAGAAGTTTGAATGTGAAAAGAAAGTCATTGAGATGACTATGATCAAGCCCCTAGAGGGGAAGGTCAGAAAAGATCAAGTCCCTAGAGGGGAAGATCATAGAATGTCAAATTCTTGGATGGTAAGGCCGACATAGTACCAAGCCCCTGGAGGGGAAGGTCAAGAAGGGTCAAGCCCATAGATTGGAAGACCAACATGGCACCAAGCCCCAGATTGGGAAGTTGGCCTAAGTCTGTAGTATAGATAACAAAGCCCCATATAGGAATGTCACAAAAGGTCAATCCTCAGATTAGGAAGTCTGGTGAGGAACCAAGCCCCCAGAGGGGAAGGTGGCTCAAGTCCATTGAAGTGACAAAACCCTATGAGAGGTTATCCCATAGGTTAAGAAAATAAGTGTTGAAATCTTTTAATAAAAATAATGCATAAAGATGAAAATATGAAACCTTTAGGAATGGGGTCCCAACTTGGGGAGGGTGAACCCAAGAGTGGGAAAGGGCCTATGGGGGGAGATCCCCTAGACCTATATGGTTAGTTTGTGGCTAGAGAGCCTAACCTCGTCCTATGAGCCCAGAGGGCACCCTAAGTTAGGACCTTCCCTCAAAAAATTAGTTGACTAAATCAATTTAAAGATTGAGGTAAACTTAACTTTCACATAAAGTGTAAAAAACTATGCATATCAATTTGAAAGCACATATATTGAAATATGATTCTTTGAACCCAAGTATGCCATCTCTGAGGAACATGAGGAAAAGTCACTATGGAAGTTATTGACAATATGAGACTAAACCCGAAAGAAAAAGTTTCCATTCGTCCAATGAGGGGATATAATATGAATAATGAGCATCATAAGAGATGGAGGAAATTTGGTTTAAAGAATTACATATGAAAATAATATGCTCTCGATAAACCCTTAGGAAAAGTAGATCCCTTAGTCAATCCTAACATCAAGTAGGAGTATTAAAGGTACATGGGATTGATGGGATTAGGAGCTGATTGTTCCTTAAATGGAAAATACCATCTGGTTAGGAGGTAAAAACTATGTTTTCCTGAGGCCCATGTCTTAGGATATTGGCCACCTTCATGATTTCATGAGGCCAATGTGTGAATGAAAGAGGCACTCCCTACATGCATGAGGGTAAGATCACTCCAAAAAATACCTATACCCCTAGAAATCTCAAAGAACTGGCTAAGGCTCATAATGCATGAGGTGTAAATATAAAAGATACAAAAAGTCATAAAATAATGAAAGGAGTTGTGTATAAACTCAAAGTGAACTTGGCATTTGACTTCATGAGATATAAGAACATTGTGGAATTGAAAAGTATGTATGGTTTAGAGTCCTAGTGAGGATGATTCAACCTAAAATGTGAAATTCTAAAATAATGTGTACACCATCTCATTATGAATAATAGAGAGATTGGATAGATACATGATGTGCTTAAAATTGACATATGAGAATGAATACCTTAAGTGAATTTAATGACATGACCTAGGTTTTGAGGTATTACCTCACCCTTATATGAGGATAAAAGAATAATAGGTTGGAAACCTAGCACTACTACAGAAAAGGCCTTTGGTGTCGGTTATTTAGAGCCTTTAGCATCGGTTTCCAAGCGACACCCAAGTGGGCGCCGCTAAAAGTCGACACCTTTAGCGTTGATTTCTAACCGACGCCATAACCCTTCCCGCCACCAAAAACGTACCAGCAAGGGAACTATAGGCGTCAGTTCTGAATGAAAACTGACATTATATCATGATCAAAGATGTCAGTTATTAAACAAACACCGACGCCATAACCCTTCCCGCCACCGAAAACACACCAGCAAGGGAACTATAAGCGTCGGTTAGTACATAAAAGTGATAGTATATCATGGTTAAACACATCAGTTATTAAACAATAACCGACGCCATATCCCTGCCAGCATGGCCATGCCTGGCCACAATAGGCGTCGATTCTTACTGATAACCGATGCCATCCATGGAAGAGACGATGTCAATTTTTTGCTAATAACTGCCGTCGTATGTCTTTGGTGTCGATTTTATACAAATAACCGACACCAATGTTCTGATTTTTTTTCTTATCAATTTGCAGGCCTGCTATATACCTGGTCGTAGGATGTAGAACTTATAGTTTAATTTTGAACTGTAGGTTTACAACATCCATTTATATCAGCCAACAACAGGCCACAAACCTACACAGTCATTCACATTCAGACACATGTATTGATTAGATACATGTAGAAACATGCAAAGTCATTTACATTCACATTCAGTTCCATTCATTTCATCTCTATTGACATTTAGACATTCATTATTGATTAGAAAAAGTCATTCACATTCACACATATGACAATTCAGAAAAAGTCATTCACATTCACACAAAAATAATTATGAGAACAAAGTTTACAAATATCATTCTTTATTCATCATTGTCATTAGAACCCCAATTATATTTAAAAATTCCCACCACTTGTCGGGATTTTTCCCATTCTTCTCTTACAACATCTAATTCCTCCCTCGTATAGGGAGTATGTACATCTAATAACTTTTCACCTATGCTGAAGTCAGTTTTAAACACATGCAAAGAGAATGATGTATATATATAATTAATAATATATAATAAGATTGATATATATCATATTATCTAATAAGACTATATATAATACCTTTTTTATAGTATCGATTTCCATTACGGCATGTTTGATGATTAGGTCCATAAATCGCATCACATAGTAGGCACATGCCCAGCCATTGTCTTGTGTAGCACATGGCTGATTCTTTTTCCTGGGGACCTTTCCTCCAGCTTTTTTGAACTCTTATAAAGCCCTACATGTTAATGTCACACATTAAATTGCATAATTAAATAGTAATGTAATAACATATGTTAACATATATAAAAATATGAAATATTTCTCACGAGAATAATGACCTTTTCATTACGTGTCCATATAATGTATTCAATTCATTCCCCGTAGGATCTAGATAATAGATAGTGAATGTGTTGGGGAAAATAACCAGTAACTCCCAATGCCTACCACTACATGTAAGAAAGTTAAAAATTAATAACTCAAAGTCCACAATAAAAATGTAATTTTCTTAAGTCCAAATTATAAGCAAAGTAAACTTACTCAACATTGAATGGAGTTGTTATCACTGTCTTCTTATTTTTACCAAAATATTCAAAAGCATCACAGCAGTATGAAGTAACTGAAGAAGGGTCTGTATCTACAAGACTAATCAAAGATGGAACCAAAAGTCCCATATGGGAAAATGCAAAATATGTACATATCGTATGTAAGTGGCTGCAAAACATGTATTACGTATACATTAATATATAAGAAACCAGATCACTGTATATAAAACAAGGTATACAACTGTATAAACAAGATCTCACCATATCCACACCTCTATCATAGATGTGTTCAACTAAAAGTAACGAACCAACTCCAAAATATCTTATAAAAATAACTTGTTTTTGTATGATTGACCTGCATTAATACCTATGCATTAATACATATGAAAAACTTGTATAAATAGATTGTTATCGTATGATTGACATGTATCATCCTCCAAAATTGTAACATTTATAGGGCAATTTCGATCATGTTCGACAATCCATACTGCCATACCCCTACAATTAGGACCTAACGAGGCGTGTAGGTCCCTTGGAAGCCAACTTGGTAGTTGAGGATGTGGATGTGGAGGCCGAGATGTAGCGGGTGTCATCTTTTTGACATGTATATATAATTTCAGATCAATTGACTCATATATACACACTAACAAATTAACGTAATGTAAATTTACCATACAATATTAGTATAGACGACATCTACTTTGGGCCACATTATCACTTCGCCTTCTGCATCACCAAGCATTTCAGAATCTGGGTGGGCATATGGCAGTTGAAGATCCCTCCAATTGGGGAGTATATGTATCGGGATCACATGAACCACACCAGCTGGTACTGGAGTCCTATAAAACATCTCCCCTAGAAGGGTTGGGTAAGCTTGTGCCTCTACAATGATATATTCTTTACTTTTTAGATGGCATGGCTTCAACCCCTACAAATTTACGTAAAGAATGTTATATACATATATACATAAACATATCATCTTGAAAAAACTAGTTACTATGTCATAAAAATACTTACATAGGATGTGCTAGGTGGTGGGTCTACATGATTACTCCCAAGCTCTGCAGTAGGAGTAATAGAAGCACGACACGTCACAGGTACCATCTGAGTGGCTGTCTGAGACGCATGCCACTTCACCATTGCTTCTTGGACTTTCCTCTCAATTAATTCATCTACCTATACATGGATAAAAGAAACGTAGTTGATTATTGAATTCCCTTTCACAATAACATTCTAAAAAAAGAATAGTTTACCTCAACTTGTGAAATTCCCGCTTTTGGGACATGTTTGCGATGGGATGGCCCAAAGAACGCTTTGATGCCCACACCAATGCCTGCACCCCTAACACGTCCAGGATGCTCTGGGTTACCTAGAGCAATTGTTAATTCATCCCTTGTTCCCTCAGGGATGAACTTGCCTTCCTTCCTCTGCTCATGAATCTCCCGCTAATCACCATCAACAGAAATTGGTAAGTAAACATAACAATAATCAATATCGATCGATTGCTCTAAGAGTTGAATTTTGCCATTTTTGCAGCCGCCTTAGCAGTTTTAGGCTTTGTTATATCTCCCTTCTTATTTTTCCTCCCAGCTATCCTCATAGCATGGCGAGGCAGAGGTGTGAAACCAATAGTAGAGGACTCCTGAGTACCAGCTGACTGAGCAGTAGACCCATCCTGTAGTCTTTGGAAAACGCCTGCATAGCCTCTTGGACCCATTATGTGGTCATGCACATTCAGTGCACGCCTTGGTCTTTGAGCATCGTTGATAGCCTTGTTAGTAAGCACATTGATTTAGTTAGTAACACTATATGTTAATCTTGAATAGGTGAATACATAAGAATGTATATTAATTAAATTGGGAGTGGTGCTTAATACCTTGAATTCATCCATTTTTCCTTGGGTAACAAACTCCTCCCATTCTTTGCTGTCCAGGTAGTTCCATGGCTCAATGGATTCCTTCTGCCTAAATTTATTTTTTAAAGAGAATACAAACAAAAATTATTAGTGTAGAGTTAGTAAAAAAGTGATCAATGTCTAGAATTGGAAATCAATCAAGAACCTCTTTTCAACATCGCTTATGTAATCTTGGGTGAGATTTGTCCTATAGTTCCTTAGGACCCTCCCACAGTGTTGCATCACACATTTACGATGCAACCTTTCTTCTAGATCAAATATACTCTACAAAATATAATTTCTATTAACTAGTATCCTAAAAATTAGTAATCTAAAAAAATAGAATTACAAATAATAATAACTCACACATAGTTCCTTCCATACTAAGTCTTTCTTCCCCTTAGGAACTTTATGCCAGGATTCAAAAATAGGACTACAATGGCTGCGAGTAAGAACCCCAAGATATGAAATAAATGAGTTGCGGTTCACTCCAACTGGATTTCCTGCATGATCAAAATCCACAACCAGTTTGGGTCCATTGCCCCTTTTCTGTAGTAACTCGTTCATCATTGTGATGCCCCTCACTTTCTCAAAAAAATTTTGCTACTCATCAAGTGCCCCAATTTCTTTAGGGGGTACATCACCAACCAAAAATTTGACAAAAAAAACACACTTACATGATATAACTATAAATGAACATATAAATAGAAACCTCAAGGATATATTTTTAAAACTTACATTCTGAGGCGGCGCATTGACATCCTCACCCTCACGGTAATCATCAGCACGGTCATCAGGAGAATTCTCAGCCATCTGAAAGTTCACATTCACATTGTAAAGTTCACATTATAAAGTTGTAAAGTTCACATTCACATTGTAAAGTAATTCACATTGTAAAGTTTACATTCACATTGTAAAGTTCACATTCAGAAAAATAAAAACATATAAAAATTATAAACATGCATGCCTCTAATATTGTGATCTTTTATCAATTAACAATCCTTCATTGTGATCTCCGCGCACATACCAATCATCATTAGCTTCAATATTTGGTGGTGTTGGCAACCCAACTGAGAATGGACTGGAGTCATCATACTTATCATAGTACTCTTCTTCATCTATAGGATCTTCAATGAACTATCTTTTACCATGAAGAAAAACCGACCATTTATCATTTGGAGGATCATCGATATAAAATACTTGTTTTGCCCGTGATGCCAATATGAATGGTTCACCCTTCTTGCCAATCTTTTCAAAGTTCACTAATGTGAAACCCAATTCATCCACTATAACTCCTTCAGTGTTATCAACCCAATTACATTTAAAGAGCGGAATTCTGAAATCTACATAGTCAAACTCCCATATGTCTTCAATGACACCGTAATATGACATTTTAGCTTCATGTGGACTCTTATCCTTTGCACTTGCAAAAAACAATGAAGACGCTTGAAGGGTGACCCCACTGTTTTGGACGAAACTCTTATCATCTTGACGTTTTATGTAATATGAGAATCCATTTATGTCAAACCCTTCATAAGACATAACATTCAATTGTGGTTTAAAGGTGAGACATTTGATAGTTTCTGTAAGATTATCTGGTGTTTGAGATAGTTGATGTAAGACTTTATCTTCAAACCACTTAATAAATGTCTTGTTATGTTCTCTAGCAAGCCACATTGAATTGGCTCGAGGATATTGTCTCTTCATAAAATTGGTTTGTTCCTCGATATAAACACTCACTTCGTTGATGTTGTGTAAAATATACAAGTGACCTTGTTCCAACTGCTCACGGCTGATTACTTTCATCCGTGATCCCAAAATTCCTTTGCCAAAATGCTCCTCAATATTCTTGTCATTAACAGGAGCATCATTAGCACTCAGAAAGTCATTGCAAAAATCCATAACCTCTCTCGCCACATAACCCTCAATAATACTCCCTTCAGGCCGATAAAGGTTTCGAACATCACCTTTAAAAATTCTCATGTATCGTTTAAAGGGATACATCCAATGCAAGAAAACTGGTCCCAACATTTTCACTTCCCTGGTCAAGTGGACAACAAGATGTACCATGATATGAAAGAATGAAGGAGGAAAATACATCTCAAGCTGACATAGGATAACAACCATTTCTCTTTGCAATTTATCGAGAGTATCAGGGTCAATAACTTTGCTGCACAGACTGTTGAAAAAGAAACAAAGTCTGGTGATTGCAAACCTTACATGCTTTGGCAATATAGATCGAATTGCCACATGCAATATTTGTTGAATTAGAGTGTGTCAATCATGAGATTTAAGACCTATCAACTTCAGATCTTTCATTGATACTACTGTACGGATGTTGGATGAGTAACCCTGTGGCACCTTAACATTTACTAAGCATTCACAAAAAACTTTCTTCTCCTTTCTCGACAACATGTAACAAGTGGGAGGTAAGTATGTTCTCTGATCGCTACTAACTACTTCTGTTAATTCTATCCGTATTCCCATTTCACATAGGTCCATTCTAGATTTTAACCCATATTTAGTCTTACCTGGTATATTCAATAGAGTATCGATGACACTATGACAAATATTTTTCTCAATGTGCATGACATCGATACAATGCCTGATTGCCAAAGAACTCCAATAAGGAAGATCCCAAAATATTGACTTCTTCTTGAATAAAGATTTGTCACTTTGTGTGGCCATCGTACATTGTGATCTCTTTCCAAATTCAATGTCAAAGTCTTTTACTCTTTCATAAACATCCTCCTCTGGTATAGGTTTAGGTGCACTCCGTTTCTCATTTCATCCATTGAATGCTTTGCGCAACCTACGATACAGATGGAATTTTGGAAGAAACCTTCGATGACCAAGATATAAAGTCTTGCCACCGTGTTTTAGTTATATTAAATCAGTGTTATCTTCACATATAGGACACGCTTTAGATCCTTTGACACTATATCCAGACAAATTCCCATATGCTCGAAAGTCATTCACAGTGTAAAACAACATAGCGTGCAAATGAAATGTCTCTCTTCGTGAAGCAGCATAGCTCATCACACCTTCACCCCAGAGTTTCTTCAAGTCATCAATCCGAGGTTCAAGATAAACGTTGATATCATTTCTAGGTTGTTTAGGGCCCGATATCAACAACGACATCAAAATGTACTTATTTTTCATACACAACCAGGGAGGAAGATTGCATATAACAAGCATAAGTGGTCAAGTGCTATGTTGGTTGCTCAATGTCTTGTACAGATTCATCCCATCTATACAAAGCCCAAGTCTTAGATTCATGACTTCTTCACCGAATTTAGGGTAAAATAAATCAATCTTCTTCCACTGTGGGGAATCAGACGCATGTCGTAGGATCCCATCATTATTTTTCTTAACATCTGCATGCCACCTCAAATTCTTTGCATCTATCGGATTGGCAAACATGTGTTGAAATTGTGGTATTATAGGTAGATACCACATCACCTTGGCAGGAGATCTAGTTTTGGACTCCCCCGCAGTCGTCAATTTATACCTTGATGCACCACATTCGGGACAATATTTCAAATCCACATAGTCCTTTTGAAAAAATACACAATCATTTGGGCATGCATGTATCTTCTTGGCCTCCATTCTCATTGGGCACAACAATTTCTTTAATCAGTATGTTGAGATTGGCAGCTCGTTTCCTTCAGGAAGAATTTATTTCAACAAAGACAATAATGACGTGAAGCTTTTATCGCTCCATCTATTGTTAGCTTTCAACTTATACAATCTCAACACAGCGCTAAGCTTTGTCAACTTACAACATGTGTTTAACATTATCTCAACATCATGCACAATGTTTCTAAACATGGGAGGTGGATCGGTGTGCTCTACCCCACAAGTATCCAATATCGCATCAACGATGTCTACTGAAACTGGTTTGTTCACATCTACGTCATCGGAGGCAATTTCTTCTTCCACACAAGCACTGCTATCGACATCCACTGATTTCAGGTTTGAAATCTCTTTATGCCAGTGTCATTCTATATAGCCTTGTACAATCCTATTGCACATGACATGACTTTTGATTTCGTCACCAGTGCTGACTTTCAAGTTGTTACCGCAATGCCTACATGGATAGTAGAACCTATCTCCAGGTTGTTTTCTATGTTCCTCGACAAATCTAATAAAGAGATCAAGCCTAGAAATAAACTCTGGGGTGCAGCGATTTGGAATGTACATTCATGATCTATCCATTCTATGATCAAAGAGAAAACAAGTATATATTAGAACATGATTAGGGTCTAGGGTTAAAAGATTCGGGTTTATGGTTAAAACTTTAGGGTTTAAGGTCTTATATATAATAAATGTGTACCACCTATCCCATTCTTGAACACCTAATCTCACTAGTAAGTGTATAATGTGTATTGGGTTTTCAAGAAAATTTCGGCAGCATTTCCCCGTTGTTCTCCAAGTACATATGTACTTAGAGAACAAACGGGGAAGTGCTACTGAAATTTTCTTGAAATTAAATACACATTATACACTTTCATCCTAAGTGAGATTAGGTGTTTAAGAACAGTCCCAAACTGAGGACTATCCAAAATTTACTCATAATGAGTATATCTTGGACGGGTTTCTAGGCCAACAAAATATAACACCAGTCCCTTGTTCACAACCCCTTTCACAAAACATGTCCTTGATACAACATTATTTAAAAGATATGATGTTCATGTGACAGCAACTTAGGGTTACAACAACATAGAGAGAGAAAGTACTCTATCATCATAATAATCACACAAAAGGCTATGTACCATAATCTCTTACTTGCATTACGGTTAGGTTAAGAATTATAACTAATTTTTTCATATATGGTTATAAACTCTTGATGAATAATTGAATTTTTTAGATTAATAATATTATTCATGTTGATTTAGTGTTTTGAAACCATGGACATCTTACTATGATTTTAATGCTAGTAATATGATCAAAAGCAAGGAGGCCCAAGTTGCTAGGAAGTGAAACCATGTGGTGATGGTCCCTTTAATTTGAGTTAGCATCACCTCAACCATGTCCAAAACGATGGAAGAGAAGAAAACAGTGATGTGTAGTGTGGACTAGTTAAGTTGTGTATAGTTGGTTGGTAAGCAGGTGATAGATACAAGATCCACATGATGTCCATCATTCATCGGACCATCAGTTTGCAAATGGGGTAGCTATCCTTAGGTATAAGAAATTAAGAAGAAGCTTTTGTTAAGTAAGAGTATGCTGACCTTGCGTGGCGGAGGGCAGGGAGAAGGCGGAGGAGGATGAGCATGTCACAATTGGGATTTTGGGTGGCGGCGAGTAGGGAGCCGGTGAGCACAGCACTGACGGCGGCGAGCAGGGAGCAACAAGCGGTGAGCGAGTAGGGAGCAGCAGTAGTAGGGAGCGACGGTGATGGGAGAAGGGCGGCAGTGGCAGCGAGCAAGGAGAAGGAGCGGCGCGACGACGACAAGCAGGGAGCATCAGCGGTAGGGAGCGGCGGGCAGCGGTGCACATGGGGGTGGAATCGCCAGAGCTAAGCTTCAATCGCAATGAAATAGAGAAAGGGGAAGAGCCTACTTTGCGCGGGTGCTATTAAGTTAACAATCGGCGTCGGTTGATGCCATTTGAAGGTTAGATCTTCTGATAATATTGAATGAGATTCTTATCCATCAGTTTCCACAAAAAGTCCTCTAACATATCATGCTTATGAGGGTTGGATTCAACTCAAAGTTGGTAACAATAGGCATTGATTACGACAAACCAACCGACACCTATGCTCAATGATAGTCGTCGGTTTCTACAGAAAAACCGACGTCTATCGACATATGCCGAAAAAAAAATGTTCTCAAATTCTAACCATCGTCGTCGGTTGCCATAGAAAACCGACGCTAAAGGGGGGTGAAGATTTTTGCACGAATAGTGTGGGAAAACACATCGACATCGGTTATTGCAAGACAAACGATGATAAGAATGTGCCCAATTTCTATCTCATGAAAAACCTTTAGTCGTCGGTTAATTATTTAATAATTGACGCCATATGTTAAAGTTTGGAGGTACTTTTTTTTCCACTGGGAAATTTGGATTTGGCGGTCGTTTTTAGGCGTCGGTTGCTTATTAAGGAACCAACAATAAATTAAAAGTGATACTCGTGTCTGGCCGCTCTTCACAGATAGATGTCGGTTTGTGTATTCAACCAACGTTGTAGGGTTTAGGCATCAGTTTCTTGTATACAACCGATGTCGGTAAATGTGACGTTATAAGCCATTTCTGTAGTAGTGTAGGTGAAAAGGATAGTCACCAAGTGAAATTGAAATACAAAAAAAAGGAATGAAATTAGCAAGGTATGATATCATGTATACCTTGAATTGAATTCAAGTGCCAATCTCAGAAATAATGTGAGGAATATGCGTGTCAAATAAAAGATATTAAAGCTATCTAAGTAGGGTTTCTAACCCTAGGTTTTGGAAATAAGTGGATTTATCTTTTGTGTAACCTTACTAGGTGTGAATTTTGGGGACAAAATTCCTTTTAAGAAGGGGAGAATGTTATATCCTAATATTTGATAAAATTGAATTATATATATTAATAAAGAATGGATAAGTTAATTACTTAATTGAATTATTCATGTAATAATAGAGTCATCTATGTATCATGGGTGCAACCCATGAGGCCATGTGACTATTTGTGCTACAAATATATCCTTGGGGCACAAGTAAGAGGAATAAGAATTTTATGTACAAACAAACATTAATGTGTTTGTTAATTGTTGGACAATTGAATTATAAGATAATATACAAGTATCCAAAAGAAAATAAGATATGTGGTGTTTTAAATAAATAAAAGAGTAATTATCTGGACAAGAGTGGCAACACAATGTTTAAGGCATCAAACATGACTATTTCGATATGACTTTTTATGTACTTGAAAATAATAAAGAAAGAAAGAGAATTCTAGAAATTGGTAAAAGGGAATGTTCCATGGGATAATGGTATTGTTTCTAAAAGGCATTCCTTTAAATCCCAACTTACTTGATATAAGTTGAAAAAGGCATTATGAGTTCCTTGAAGTGAGGATAATTGATTTAGCAAAATATATCAAGGATAGAGATAGAAGAAACTATCTAAATCCCAATTTATAAGTGTTTCTTTAACAAGATTAATGACCAATTGGTTCTATATGTTATATACTCTCCCTTATGGCTTTTACTTTCCAATCAAGTATTATCCTTTTTAGAAGGCACTTGTTCAATTCTAAAATTCCATGATGGAAAAAGGTATTTGAATTTTAGGAGCCACATAATTATATATGGATTCCAAACATTGTGACTATCATACCATTGGTATTTAAGATGAGTAAATCTCTTCCTTCATCCATCTACTACATTTCCTAAGAAGGAAGCGGTAGCCTGATGCCAAAACCCTCAGTATCTCTTCATTGTTTTTCCTTCTCCATAACCTTGGAGGCCCTTCTTATGGACTATATAAGGAGGTTAGAAGCACCACACTTCATGGGGGAAGACCCAACTTTTACCACACTTGGTTGATCACAAGAACGGTTGTGGTTGATCGATTCCACCACTCTCTATTGTTTTGGGGAAGCACGGACGATACCAGCCCCAGACTGACCTGAGATGAAGCAAATCAACCAGTAGCTAAGAATCATCTCCCTTCGACACCTACATCTATAGGTTGTTGTTTTAGAGTGTCGGGTGACAAACTTGCCAACTGTAGACCTAGGTTTCTAGGCATCATCGACATGCCCTTACCCTTCTAACCAAGGGAAGTAGCGGCTGCAAGAGGAAGCAGTGGCCTCAACATCTCTGCCTGGTACGAGCCGATGACATGGAAACAAAATGGAGTTTGCTTTTATAGTGATCTCGACCAAGGGCCTAATGCCAGTGCACTGAGCAACAACGACACAAGAACACAGAACCCCAACAGGCGGAACCCTATACGAAGGAGGTTAAACTTGAGGGGAGTGGCACAAAGGAAAGCCATGGTGGTCTTTCTTTGAGTGCAGAGGAGCAGGAGAAAAGCTAACCGCATCTTCTGGGCCAAACAGCCAGTTGTGGTAGGTGTTGTTGATCGATCGGTCTAGGGGAAAAATTAGGTTGAACCATGGGTCGACTTCCTGGTTCCCAGCCTATTGAAAACACATATAATAATGTATTGTGCTGACATGGCATTACATGAATTTCCAGTTGAACATTTATCTTGCAAAAGTTATAGAAAATGCTAGGATGAACGAATTTAGACAAATCACATATGAAAATTTATCAGAAAAATGACGAGAACTCAAAAAAAATATAGTTGAGACTTGATAATTCTTCCTTTTTCAAAAGTAGTGCAAAGATTTGTTTAAGTGGTGATTAGTGCATGAAAATCCTAGTTTTGCATATCAAAACTAGGATTCCTTCCCTTTCTTTTCTATCTGTTGGGATTTGTGATATTTCCACACCTTCCTACTTCAAAGAAGAGGACAATACTTCAAAATAGATTCATGGGTGGAAGAGTTTGAGAATACAAGGAATCAAATGTGCAGTTACTATTGGAGGAAATGGGCTGTTATCTGATATTGTGGACTATAATGAGAATTTAACTTGGTTATGATTATAATGATGAGAAACTAGGTTTTCTAGAGTGGATGATACTTAACATGTGTAATTATGGTCTTGATCGTCAATGATGTTACTTCCTATAACCTTAATGATATTAATATGATCTAAGTGCTCATGATAAAATAATATGGTAGAATTGATAATCGTGGCTACACCTAATACTAATTAGGGTTTTGAAGCATAACCCTTACGTAAGTTGAGGCCACGGAAATATAAAATCTTGATTAGGACCTGAATAAGGTTTAATCTAATTAAGGTGATGGTGACACTTTAGGGTTTACATACTTGTAGATTTATGGTGCATTAATTGGAATCTTCTGTGTAGATATGATTCACTAAATCTACATGAAGTATAATTGCATAATCTTCCTGATTTACCAGTGAGGTACATGGTTAGGCCTATGACTACCCGCATTATCTTGCCAATATTTTCCTAGTGTTTCTCAAGGATTGAAAAACTAAATAGTTGGATAGTTATTTACATTTGGTTCAATTATAATGCCACTATGAGTATCACATCAAGAAAGATTATGTGAAGAAAATGACAGTTCTTATTTGCAAGTATCTTATGAAATATACTTTATTAGTTTACATGAACCCTTTTGCATGCACCCCACGTGCACAGTATAACTTGTTATACTGATATGTGCTTTTGTTTCATGGCATTTTTGGTGCATGCTAAGATGATCATGAGATTTGATGGACATGATAATCAGATGAATTTACTTGAAGACACTAAAGTTAACATGTAAGGAGGATTAGATAGGTACTTCTTCTCACATAGTTCTCATATGTACAATTCTGGTGTAGGAATGTAATGTAAGTTCCAGAGGAACATCTTGTAAACAACATTTTGAATTCATAGAAATTATTTACTAATGATTATTATTTGTGTAAAATATGGCTCCTTAGGAAAATTTTAGGTAATGGCTCTCATCATTTTGGCCTTCCTTAATCATGGATTGCTGAAACTTGAGGTCCTTACACCCCCTTCTCATTCTTCTCATGTTCAACATTTCATTCATGCACCCTCAACACCAACTGTTGCCGTTTAGTCTCCAAACGGTTTGGTGAAACTGTTTGGACCAAGATCTTCAAAACCGTTTGCAAGGGAAACTTGTTGGATTGCGTGCCCAAGATGTCATCATCATCATATACCTTCATTCATTCAAAAGCTACTGCCATTTTCATGGTAATTACAACAATGGATCAAGGGAATTTCAAATAGAACAAAACGTTCAACAAATAATGGAGAATTGAATGCAATAACAACATTTATGGGTTTAAGTTATATAAACCGCCTCCAATTGAGCTTCAAAGCTTGGAGCTTCACATGAACAATGGTTGAGAAAGCTTTTTCTACTCTCCCAAGGCTCGTCCTCAAGCTTTGGAGTGAAAAGATTGGCTAGGATTGAAGATGGAGTGAAATAGAGAACAAAACATGCATTGTTTTGTGATTTCCACCATGAAATCGAGGTGAAAGAAGATCAAGAAGCTTACCAACAAGTTGGGGGTCTTCCTCCAACTGCTCCTAGCTCCCTTGGTCAGTTTTCATGCAAAGAGAAGGAAGTGGGTTTGAAAAAGCCTTTGATTTGAGTTGTAAAAGGTGTTTTTATAAGAAAATCAATGAGAGAGAAAATGCATTATAAAATTCTTTTAATTCCAAAATTAGTGCCGCCTCTTCCCCCTCAATTCCTTGGTCATGAATCCACCTTCTCCTTCTCTCACATTCTTTAGAGAAAGATACCACACCATTGCTTTGTCTCTTCAAGAGAAGATGAATTCCTGACATTAGATCACCTCTTGTGGAACCATGTTTATTCTAAGGGTATTACAGTCATTTTTAAATGTGTCAAGGTGGTGATAAGGGTTCTTATCCATCAGTTTCCACAAAAAGTCCTCTAACATATCATGCTTATGAGGGTTGGATTCAACTCAAAGTTGGTAACAATAAATCTAGGCAGAATAATGGAGTTCCTAGAATCATTTGCTTGTGTTGCCGCCAAAGATCTGAGAGAGGGACCACCATATTCATCTTCTTCACCTTTAGGTTTAGGGCCCTGATCTTCCATCTCATGGAAACTACCCTACTCTTCTTCAGGATGCTCCTCATCATAATGATCTTTGAGTTTATTGACCACTCTTCTATGAGGGGGGATGACTTTGTTCACAAAAATCCTCCCATGGGCCCTCCTCTAAGACCCCATCATTATCCCCCTGGCCATGATTTTTTCCATACCCCCCCGTCAGACCTATTTTTTCCCTCATTCCATTTAGTCAACATCACCTAGGACCTTGTCACCATCTCACAATGATATCACTCGATGATTCAAAATTTATGCCCCCACTTTTGATCGTAAACTTGATCCCAAAGCTTTTTTTGATTGGATTGCTAGTTTGGAAGATTATTTCAATTGATATAACTTGTCCAATGCTCAATGGAATATAGTTGTTAAGATGAAACTCAAAGGGTTGGCCAAGTGATATTAGCAAAGTGTGTAGCATGACATGGAGCGTATTGATCAACCTCCCATCCTCTTTTGGAATGAGATGAAGACTAAGATATGTGAGCTCTTTGTACCCTCCCAATACCAAAGACGAACTTCATTTTGACTGGATGGCCCTTAGCTAAGGGTCATCATCTATTCCATAGTACATCAAATGCTTTGAGGAGACTATGAACCATTATACTCACAATAAATCTAATTGGCAACTAGTAACTCATTTTGCGCACTATCTGCACCCTGATATTGAATGCCAAATGGAATTAAAATATTATGACTCATTGGACAATGTTTTTCACTGTACTGAAAGGTAGAGAATTATATGTAGCCTGCTTTTTGTGGTCCTTCATTTTCTCATTTTTATAACATACTCACTCAACCAATAACCCTTCCACTACTCCATCTCACATTTCCTATATCTTACCCCAACCCTCTCCCTAGAGTTCTTCAACCCCTTCCTCCAACAAAGGAAAGGAGGTAGTGACAACTCTAGCCTAGCCGCCTCCATGAGTTCATGAATGCTTTCATTTTCACAACATGACTCACCTAGATACCCAATGTGCTCGTTGTTCTCTTTTTGTGTCCTTTGATTCTCCTGATATCACCCATGAGTATGACATTAAATGTGAATATGTTTTTCTTATCTATCAACCTTCTCATAATGACACGTATTACCATTATGATTACGATCAGTCATATATCTAGGTCATGCATGTTCTAGTTTCCCCTTTAGAAGGGGAAGAATGGAAATGCACCACCCCATTCTAGACCTTCTTCAAATATGCAGGTAACAATTGTAAACTACTCATTGATGGTGACAAGTCACAGAACAACTTTTCACCCGATGGATTGAAGTGCATGGAGTTTTGCCCAGAGCCCTATCCTTATCCACATAAAATCCATTTGGTGAACCAAATTATCTTGCCCATCACCCAACAATGCCTCATTCTCATCACTCTAGGTGCTCATTTAGATGACACTTGGTGTGACGTGTTGCCTATGGATGTTTTCACATCATTCTTGGTCGTCCTTGAATTTATGACTTAGGTGCCTGGAATGAGGGACATTATAGTGTTTATACCTTTAAGCACAAAGGAAAACACATATAATTACACCTACTTAGTTCATCTCTCCTATGAAAATAGAGTCCACCACCAAACCCCCATACCTCCAAATCCCAACACTTACTACACCTTGTCACCCACAGAGAGCTTGACAAGACCAGTCAAGAACCTAGATGCATGTATGTTTTATGCATTAAATAATCCATTCCTATATCAAAATTTTAATCCCCACCTCTGGAACTTATCTCCCTTCTCGATGAGTTCAAATGTATGACCCCACTGATCTCTCAAATGAACTCCCATCTTTGTGTGATATTCAACATGAGATTGATTTTATTCCAAGGCTACCGTTCTAACCTCATGACCATGTGAACCTGACTGGGCATGTTGAATTGAAACTCCAGGTTGATGCCCTTCAGGTCAAATGTAAATGGTTGGTCATGCTCTTGTCATGTCCAACACACCTAACACCTTCATGAGAATCATGAACCATGTGTTGTGGCCATTCATTGATAAAACTTTTGTGGTCTACTTTGGTGATATTTTGATTTTTAGTACAACCAACGAACATCACCTGACTCATCTTTGACTTATTTTTGATAGACTTCATGCTAAAAATTTGTATGTGAATCTAAAGATGTGTTCTTCTATCCATGATATAGTCTTTTTTCCTTGGCTACTTCAAATCCAATATTGTCATTGAGGTCGACCCAACCAAAGTCAAAGCCATCATTGATTGGCTCATGCTCACTACAATCTCTAAGCTCTGTAGATTTCATAGGTTAGTCACATTTTTTGTCACTTTGTTCTCTGTTTCAGCACCATTATGCCTCCACTCAATGAGTTGGTGAAACACAATATATTAGATTGCACACCATCAACAACACAAGCTTTTGAGGATGTAAAAACTAAATTGACAGAAGTCTTTGTTCTTCACCAACCTAATTTTTTTTCTTTCATTTGAGATATCATGTGATTCTTCTAGTGTTGGCATTAGTCGCGTCTTGAGCCAAGAAGGCTTCCATGTTGCTTTTTTATTGAGAAACACAGTGATGCAAAGCGTAAGTACTCACTTTTGATAAAGAATCATATAGTATTGTGCAATCTTTATGTCATTGGTGACAATATTTTCTACATCAGAATTTCATCCTAAGATCTGACCATCAAGCCTTTGCTTATTGAATTCCCAAAAGAGTTTAAGTGAAGATAACGTCAAGTGGTGTGAATTTATATAGGAGTACACTTTTATTCTCAAACATCACTCTAGTTTTGAGAATAAGGCTGCAGATGCTCTCAAACATTTTTTGACCACCTTACAGTCCAGGAGCGTTGAAGTTGTGGGCTATGACCGTTTAAGAGAACAATACCCCACATGCCGTAACTTTGGAATAATTCTTTCTGAGCTCCTTGGTAGCACATCTGTCTGACCTTCTAAATTTTTATTATGTGGTGGATTTCTTTTTCATAGAACATAGTTATGTGTTCCCTCTACTTTCTTTCAAGATTTTCTCATTTGGCAATTAAATGATGCCAACCTAACTAGTCATTTTGGTAGGGATAAGACCACCGCTCTAGTCATTGATAGATTTTATTGTCCTTCCTACGTTTTGATGTTGCTTACACTGTGTCTTAATGTCATACTTGTCAAATGGCCAAAACCAAATGACAAAATATAGGTCTCTATACCCGTCTCTCTATTCCCCTTGAGACATGGATGGAGGTGACCAGGGATTTCATTCTAGACCTTCCCCACACTTCTCATGGCCACAACTTTGTGTTTGTGGTTGTTGATTGTTTTTCTAAGATGACCCACTTCATTCCTTATAGTAAGACTTCTGACTCCTCTCGTATCACCTTTTTTTTAATGAGGTAGGCAAGCTACATGGACTTCCCACCACCATAGTGTCTGACTGTGGTGTGAAGCTTGTTAGCTACTTCTGACAGACTTTATGGAGAATCTTTGGCACCCACCTCAAATTCTCTTCTGTCTTTCACCCTCAGAATGATGGTCAAAGTGAGGTGGTTAATAGGAGTTGGGTAACCTTTTGTGATGTCTTGTAGGTGAACACTTAGGTAATTGGGATTTACTTCTACCCATTGTTGAATTTGTCTAGGCTACTACAAATCTTGGTAAAATCGAAGGCCAAATACCTGACCAACAATTGCGAATCCTTGACCAATAACCCATGGTTAGGGAAAATCCCTGACATCGTACCCTCACCAAAAGCTTGATGACCAATGGCAATTGGCCAGGACCTATATCTGACTAATACATGCATAATCCCTGAGCAACGATTGAGTTTAATAGTATTTTATTCTTGGTTAATACTTTTTATCCAAGGCACATACTTGATAGTAGGATTCATGCATTTGATTTTTTTGTAGATCAATATTTGAATATATATAACATCCAAAACATTATCCTATATGAGAAGTTATACATTATCCATCAAATGAAAACCCATTGATTGTAACACAAAGATCATTGCATTACATTTTCAATTATAATTTCTATATCCAAAAAGCTTGATTGGGGAATCATGTTTTTCCAAAAAGATAAGTCATATCCCCCAATATCACTTTGAAATAGCATTCACATGCATCACATGACACATCATACGGTTTAATATTGTTTAAAAGAATAAACATGCATATCGCCACTCTAGCCATGTTACTTCATGCATTTTTCCTAGCATTACTTCCACATCTTCCACCATGAGGACTCCCTCAAATATTTACATCATTCCTTCTACTTTGTGGGGTGTTTCCAATATCCTACAGAACAAAAAGATATCATATTTTCATAACAATATACAAGTTGAAGAAGAAACAATCAACACAACTTTTAGAATGCAAATACAACAAAAAAACTCAAAAGAATTCTTATTCATGTGCATATGGAACATGTTTCATCATAGAAATAGCAACCAAGTTGATGTACTTCGTGTCGAACATCTACGTACATAGACTGCAATATGGAATATTCATGTATTTTGAATAAAGGCTTCTTCCTACTAAGACTAATATGGTCTCTTCTTATGAGGTTGGATATTGGATGTCGACTACCTGGGATGTAGCCTAAAATTTTATTTATAATATACTGTGATGTCATGAGTGATTATATTTTTACAAGCATATAATTTTATAATGTGTGTGATGTGATGTCTTACATACCTAATTTAAAGGAAGTCTATATCCCTTCTGAGAGAATGGGTAGCCATTGTATGGATGTACAAATGGAACCTAAGAACTTAGAATAAGGTTAAATTGTTTCTAAAAGTGAGAAACATCATTGTATGCATTCATTCATGTTAATGTGTTGATATCTAGAAAAGAGAGTACCCATTAAATTTTGACCTTGTGTAAGTATAACGAGGTGTAACATATAATATTTTGAATATAATGAAAGATGTAGCATAGTATATATAAACATGTGCTAGAAAAATTAATGGACTTAGTACACTTAATGTCTCTTTCACTTCATCTGACATTTTGTTTTTTCCTTCCATATGACTTATAGTAATTGTTGTAGTACAACATATTAAGTTTTGACACAGTTTATGTTGTTCATTAGGCAATACAATAAAATGTATGAGGGTAAGTTAATCAATTACCTTGTATTTCTTATTTTCATCTGATAAACTCATATTGGTTGGTCGTAGAGAGGCTTCACGTGCCATCATCTTGTCATGACAAGGTACCAATTAATCTTTTACATTCTGATTTCACAGGCTTAATGATTTGAAAGTTAGTCTCATCTTCTTGAGCTTCATTACCTTGACTAGGATCATCACATGATGATGCATTTTGTTGAAATTTATGGTGTTTTACAATTTGTTCCTAATTAGAAATATAATATATGAATGTATAATAAAATTTAATTATATGAAAAATAAAAAAAATATTGAATGCTCACCACTATGTCATTATCTTGTGTGTGTGCAACTTTTAATAACTCCATTTATGAGTGTGTCTGAGTTCCTTTTCATATATAAACAAATAGCAATACTATGTATCAAACTATTGCATGTTAAATATTTTACTTAAAAAACATACCACAACATATAATTACAAAAAAATAATATTCTTATCAGTATATGATGTTTCCTTGCAAATGTTTTAACCCCTATATAATTATTCATTTGTTTCTTTATCTATTAATTTTATTTTTTTTTCCAAAATTTCCTAAGTTGGTATAAATAAATGATCAAAAAGAAGTTTCAAGTACAAAAGTAGAAATCCATATAAATTTCGCACAGTTGTCATATATATTTATATATAATCTCTATAAATACAAGTTGCAACAAATAATATGAAAAGTATTTATGAATTTTAAAAAAATATTGCTATCAATAAAAAAGAATACAATTACTTGTTATCAAAGGTGAATACAAGAGGGTGTCTTGTTGGACTGTAGTCTCCCAAAAAAACTCGTTATAAAATTATTGTGATGCCACACACTAGTTTTAATAACATAGTAGTAATGTATATGATATATGAACATTTTTCTTACCTATGATTTTAGTTGTATCAATTTTTGAACCAATTTCAAAAATTGGTCATGATTGATTTGAGAATCAATTGAAATTGTCTCTGTCATTGTATGTATGTTATCTTGGTACTTCAACTAATATTTAACTTTTAACTCGACCCTCCAATCAGTAAGGATCAAACTTATGTGCGTCCATACTCTCTTCCAACCATTCGATGTGCGCTCAAGTCAAAATAATCTTGATTAATATAAAAAAATATGAAAATCATATATATAACATGATAAAATAAAATTAACATCACAATGATTACCTTTAAAATGTTTGTTGTATCATTGAATGATCAAATAGGCATATGTGGCCAATACTTATCAACAAACTGCAAAGATGGTCTTCAAACTAATATTCCACATAGTAGGCTTAATTATTTCCCCACATCACCAACTTCAAAACCTTTATCATCAAAATCTACATGATATGTTTCACCAGGGGAGGCTTAAGATTTGATTAATAGTAGGACCCCTTCCATTCCTTTCATCTGGCTTGAGTTGAATGATCTACTTATCCCCCTTTTCTCTTTAGTATTTGTGTTTGTTGTTGGAGGTGAGGTTATAGTAGCATAGTTGTATCCTCTTCTTCAACTACAATTCTTTGTGCCAACCTTGCTGACTTCCTTAACATCTTAGTATTACATAGAGTATAACAAAGTTGAAATCAAATATTAATAAAGAAATTTAGTGGAAGTTGAAATATTTTCAAAATAACACATGTAACCACAATGAACTATTAAAAAAGTTAATGTAACACAAAAAAACTATAATTATATTATGTAAAATTACTCAACTAACTAATATAAAAATTATATGGCTTTCGATAGGATAAGATTTAGTTTTCAGGTTCCTAGCCACCATGTGTTGTTTGCATTGTAGCCTTAATGGTAAAACTAATCCAACTAAGTTGAACACGTCGTACAATTTATACATTTATTGATCATACTACCTAACATCCTGGAAAAAGTAAATAATGGTTGCAGTTTCAATAGTTGTTTCTTATAGTGTTCAACATAAGATATGTGACCGTGATAATATTGTGCAATTATTAAATAACTAATCTTAATAATTAGCTTTAATCAAATGGACATTGTATAAATAGAGTAGAAAAGACAACATCACATATTTGGAAAGAACAATACAAAAAGTAACACCTAAATATCAACAATATTTGTATGTATATATATATTAGAATTTGGTAAATATATTCTGAACCCATAAAAGGGTAAAAATTACAAGACACACCCTACACATGGCTTACATCAATATTAAGCAAGAGCTTACACAAAATTCCAATTCCTCAGAACAACACTATGAACACCTATTAGGTTGCTCTTATAACAGAGCAAGGAAGCATTGGTAAAATATAATTGTTTCTCTATTTGGTAAAGTGGTAGTGATTGCTCTAATTATAATAAGACATGGACCGACCGCTTGCAAACACCGTAACCACTGTTACTGGACAAAAAGCTATTGAACTTTATATCTTGACTAGTAATTGCACATGCCACATGATGTTTTGACTTTGTTTTGCTAGGTGGGCACTTCCTTCGCCTACCGATGAGACATACAATACAATAAAAAAGAAAGTCAGTTATGTTGTAGATGTTTATGGTATAGATCATTTTCTATTTTCCTATAAATAATATAATTATTCAATAGAGAATACTTTGAAATAGATATATGATATGCTTCTTACAAATATGAAAATTTTAACCTCACAACCTTCAAGAAAATGATTTTGTGACATGAACATCATGTTATCAATGGCCCCCCTCTTGTTCACTTTTAATAATCATTCAAATGTTTGTGGGGGTTTGTAAAAGCCCCTTACTTGTTCACTCTTTAGGTTTTTGTTCTCATTACATCAAGTAATATTTTTACTACTTATAACCTCCTCTGACGTTAAAGATCTATTATCTTGTGTTTGACTGGCATTCTATCTTATTGGATTGGTCCCTTTACCCTATCAAATTATATCTATTACAAATGTCTCACTAAATCTTCTCCAATAATTATTATAAGTGTTTTAATTTGTAGTATATACTAATCATAAATAACAAAAAATTTTCTTTAATGTTCTCTTGATATATTATATAATTAGAAAAGAAGAGAGGGATCAAAGAAGTTAGCAATATTTAACTATAAATCATCAATGTAACTCTATGATAAGGCCAACATCCACTTCTTCTTCATTTGGGTCACTTTTAGTTAGCTTTATACTTAGAAAAGGAAAAATTGTGCCTTAATGATTATTGTTCTTGATATCCCCTTACTAATTAAATGATAGTGTCTGATAGCAATGAAGAAAGTTTTACACTTGAATAGTTTACATACTACATATCTCTAAGGTCTCATACTTTTGTATGAAGATTTTTTAGTTAACATGTCAGTCTATAAAATTTTAATTTTTTTGTTTATACTATATGTGTCTCAATATTGGTACTAAGTGAATAGGTGCATCTCTTTAATTAAGAGAGAATATCATTTTTTATTTTAATTATTTGTGTATATTAGATGCAATTATGCAACAAATCTGGAATCTTGGCTCGGTCAAGTCTAACTATATATCAGACAAATAATTTGCATGATCGACTCTAGACCAGTTATGTTGTTCTCTATTAATTGTTGAATACTTTCAAAGATGGAATTTCAAATTTGTTAGACAATGTCACTAGTGAAATGGAAATAACAAGATCACATATATATCATGCTTTTTCATAAAATGGATTCCCAAAATGTTGACATTAATAGGTCATAGTTATTATGTGTTCAACCTTAATTATGTCATGCATATTATAGTAATAAGAGTGGTTGTGTCCCATAATTATAGCCATATACATCCACATTCCCACCAATATGTTTTTGACTGTCCAGTTCTCAGTCTGTGTGTGTGACATTTAAATGATGAGATGCCTTGTTATCACATTGTTTATAAGTTCCAAAAAAATGTGCTGGTCATTTATTTTTAAGGAAAGACATTTTAAAACATATCAATAACATGGATTAGTATATGGTTCACTACCACTCCCAAATATTTCTTTACTATCTTAAATTGAATGCATTGCCTTTCTCATTTTTATTTATCTTGTCAAAAAAATATGTTCTTCATGAGAAACTCAGTTACAGTTAAATTTTAACATTATAATATTCAATTGCAATTTTTTTATGAGCCTGAAAGAACATGTAAATATATACATATATATTGTATTAATTAATATAAATAAGCATCAAAATGATTAATAAACAAATTTTAGCATTTCAAAATACACTTCTCATTTAATATTATCAGAAGATCTAACCTTCAAATGGCATCAACTGCTTGTTTTATTAGGTTCTATTTCTCATAATACAAATATACAAATTATATTAAGCTAGATATTTTTTGTCAACACATGGTAATTTTAAGATAGTGAATTTCACTTATCTCTATATTTGAATTATTGTCATGTTAATGCCAGATTTAATTATATTTCAATTGTATAGATATTTTTCAAAAAAAAAGTTCATATACTTAGAAATTATTGATCATCTATACATAATGAGCAACACAAATGGAAGTTTTTTCTTGCTCATAGACCTTGATGATTTGTATTACATAGAGTTGTGCATGGTATTGTTATTTTATGTTTCGACTCTTGTTGACATTTTACTATTGGGTTATGATATGCTTTTTAGTTTGATTGTTTAATTATAATAGTGCAAAGATTATTTAGATTTTGTGGTACATCTTACAAATGTGATGATATAAATTCATATATGAGATCAGTTCTTAGTTATAGGACACTCAATTTATTTAAAAATAATATATAACCCTCTTCATTTGCTAATGCACGCCATTCATCGTATTTTAAGAGAATAGCATTTCAATATTTTATGAATTACTTGCATAAAATCAACTGTACATAGAAAACTGAAAATTCATATGAATAGAAACATCAAATAATATTCACAAGTGAAAATTTAGATAGAAAAATATTTTGGCCAAAAATAGCTTATGCATTGTGTAAGCTAGTTTTCCTCATGCTTTTGCATGAGTGTAGACAGACACTCAAGTTCAAGACAATAAATATTTATAAAATTGTTAATCCATCATATAATGTAAAGTACTTCAGCTTTTATTACACTTACATTAACCTATAATTACTTAAAAATATTTAATACTCCATGAAAAAAATCAAATGAGATGCTGCATGTATAGTGTTTAAGATGGTGAAGAGGCATTCAACTGCAAATGAAACATTGAATTTGACCTTTGCAATGCCAATGATTGGATGGGGAGCAAGCATTTTATGCAATGATTTTTTTTCTCGTTAGAAAAATCTGAGATGTAGCTCTCCAATAAACCAAAAGATCCTTGGCCAAACAATCTACCCAAACACAGATAGTAAGGTTGACAGAAAACTTGAAATCGATAATATAATTAGCTTGTTTAAGACAAGCACTGGAATATAACCGGCTAGTCGAGTAGAAGGAGTTAACACAACTCACTGGTCATCCAAGGAAGATCACCTAGATGTTTGTGGCCGATGAGTCTGCAGATTGGACATGCCAAACTCATTCCTCCCGAGTCCCGCAGCCATTGTTGTTGCATCATGGACAGTACTGCCATTTGGCAAACCACTATTCCCCTTGCCTTCATCTGGCCCACCTGGAGACCTGCATGCACTGGCCAGTTCTTACTCAACCTATACCGGCACATAAAAATGATTCTGTTAGTTGAAAACTTTCGTCTATATGATCATTCAAACTTTGTGGTTTAATGATAAATCAAACAAAATGAAACTACTCCCACCAAGACTGAGCGTTGGATGCCTTCTGTTTGAAAATCACTGCAATTGTCTATATAGAACATGTTTGTATCTAGATATATAATAGGATTTTGCTAAGTCTAATAATGACATAATCCTAATGCAGCAGAATCGTTGGTTTCGTAAACTCTGCAAAATAGCAATGTAGATTTGGCCCCAGCTGAAATCGCATAGAAGCAAAGGCCTCTGCAGCACCGCGACACATGCATTTTGAGCTGATCCGTTTGTTGGTCGGAAGTGCTGGAGTTTTCTGACTTTCCGAGCTACAACAAAACAAATCTAAAGTTTCGGCTTTTGCATCAAGAGATGTAATCAATTATACTTAAATACAACAAATCAAACATGCCCATAGAGTAATAAGATCAAGGGTAGTATTTAACAACCTACTGGTTAACATGTTGAACTGAGTGTCTAACGTTGTTTGAGCATTAGAGATTAGCCGAGCAAGAGACGTCTTAATAATCTTTTGGAAATTGTGTTTCTTACATTCACTGTCTTAGCTTTTTAGGATCATTTATAAACATGAGAAGCTTCTTTGAACGTGCTTTGGTTTGTTTTGCACCTTGTTTCACTGCTAACCATGCAAGGGAGTTTGGTTAATATATATCAAAACATAACGCAAGGTGTTAATCATGTAGAATTAATTTATGGTGTGAAGCGCTTTTCTTTACTAATCGTTACAATTCATTGATAAAAGCATTGTCGGCTTGTTTGCTTACAATTAAAGATACCCAAACTTAATATGATCGAATGGTCAATCAAGCAAGAATGGAAAGGAAATGTGTAGATCTTTGTACCAGGCCACGGAAGGTTCTTAGAAAGGTGACCATACTGCGGAAGGAAAAAGTTGAAGGCTATATCTACTGTGAAAGTTTCCATAGCCAGCACGAATAAAACTATCTAGGTGATGAACGACTGGAAGGAATACGGAGTACTTGAGAGTAATGATTCACCTGACCTGGTGATGATCGAGTGCGTGGAAAGTATATCAATCTTTTGTCTTTGGTTTGTTCAGGTCCAAAGCCCTCTATTGAAAATTGATACAAGGCTGCAGCACCACATAGTTCATGGACTAAGCCTTCAAAACCCTTAGAATTTGATTATGCCAGCACCACAACGGCCGTCGAAGCCCTTGAAAATTGATATATGCAATAACACGACAACCTTTATAGAGCGGCTGCCGCCACCACCATCATATCGGGTTGCCAATGTTTTCAGTCACAAGAATAGGGGTAACAGACCTGTTGTTGGATAGACAATGATGGTGAGTGTCAAATTACATACGGGACTGCTAAAAAGTGAAAAAACGTGTAAAGCAAGTGAAAAAAACGTATAAAGCACCTGAGAAGAGAGGACGGAGACGAGGCTACAACGTTTAGATTGATAGTACAGTAGATTGGTAGTATAGTAGATTATTTTAACATTTAAACAACATCCACCGGTCGGTCATTTTTTCTACGTCAAAAAAAAAAAATGTGGTGTTTGAACTCACGGTATGCGTCGGTCAGTGATTAAGAAAACTATACAATCTAGGTTCAGATCCAACATAATAAAATTGGATTTGATTCCACGTATTCCACATCATGAAAGATATTAGTTTCGTGTCAGTTTTAAATTGGACAATTTTGTTTGAGCCAACTTGTTGTCCAACACAAAACCAACCCAAAACCGGATTTTAAAACCCCAATGTAGATGTGTATGTGATGGTATCATGAGCGCAAATTTCATTGATCCGTAGTTAGCATGCTCAATACAATAATAAACTTAAGAGAATGCATAATGTACTAGCTATTCATAATTGAGGCCTCACCCACTTTGAGATCTTGGCTCCGGCACTGGCGTTGGTCATAGTTACAAACTCCGCCAACCTATAGATCTTATACATATATCAACTGATATATATCCTAACCTTCCTTGGCCAGCTTCCACGTACCACCGAAGGTCAACATTTTCCAGAGACGATAGTCAAGAATAATATTGCTTATCGTAATGCTAAAAAAAATATCAGCCATTCAGCCTCCAAAAAAAACCCTGGAGATCCGTTGCACTGTGCGCACAGATCAAGGTAGATTTTGGGGACTATAGGCTAGGATTTGTTCAACAGGTGCTGAAAAATCCCTTTTAGCACCGGAATCGGACTGCATGGACACGTACATAGATATCATTGCAAGCAACACCACACATCGGTATCCAGGCTAGAATCCAAGCATCATTATTCTTAAGGAAAAAGACCAACATAGTTCACTTAAGTCAGAATATTTTCCTTATAACACTTATGGGGAAGTATTTTCCAAAATAGCACACTTGTTTGCATATTCTTTAGGAAAAGAACCATCATGGTATCGGACCGGCCTCCTTGTTTGCATATTCCCAGTTGTGTTTCATCTACCTATTTCGGCATATACCCACCAAGTCACGTGATCTTTCGCTGAAACACAAGTTCTTTATATTATCTATCCCCCTCTTCTCTCCACCGGATGCCATGGTACGGATATTCCATAATCCGTATGTAGGTTGGTAGGTTCATGTCGTGTGGGATATGGAATATGGGTTAGCAATAGCATCCAGGCGGCATATGGGATATCCTCCGCAGAAGGAAATGATGTTGTAATTGGCTGATCGTATATCATATAGCCCATCTCAACTCTTGCATCACTGCATGGAAATGAACGGATGGTTGGCCTCGGTCAAAGCGTTATTAACAATTTTACAATGATCAAATTCACACATAGACGCGCACCGCGCGTACTTTGCTGGTTTCTTTGTTACTATAATGAATGGTCTTAAAGACACACGGGAAATTACTCGGAAAGTGTCTTACCGTGTGAATGCGTTCACACAAGGGTTTCACTATAATATACGTTCTGTTAGTTACTTGTTTGTGATGTGATACTAGACTTCACTTAGACCTTTGAATGCTAGGTGAACTGGGAGAAATACTGTTTGATTTGGTTATTCAAAAAAGTAAAACAGCTTTCTATCACTCCTTGGTAAGACGCATGCACTTGCGGACATAATTGTTTGTAGCTAGTGTCATAAGAAGCTTAAATGATTGCTTTTATACTCTCGAAGTAAAGCTACCTTGTTAGGGTGTGTATATCCCCTTTTGCGTGGGTGGGAGTGGATCTCGTATATGCTTCCAGGCCTAAAAATGACCAATAATATGCCAGCACTAGAATACCCATTAACAAATGGGAGTGTAAGCTCCATTTGTTGATGATACAATTATTTATGTTAACCCAGATGATAGGAATGTTGTCTTATCATCTGTTGTCGATACTTTGTGAATTTTTGGGCTATATCAACACTATATCTGAGCTCAATAAATTTGACATATCTACTTTATAAACAATTCTACTGTGATAAAATATGGTTCTTTTATAAATGTATATTGGATTCTTTTTCTTTAAATTATTTGGTTTACCACTATCACCTCACAAATTTCCATCTTTAATTTGGAAGCCTATATTGGGTAAGATGTGCCGAAGGCTAGCCTCATGGAGGAAAATTTGTTTAAACAATGTGGGTCGTGTTACTTTAATCAGTGTCTCTCTTTCTAGGTTACCATGTGATTTTATTGGTATTCACTTACCCAAAACAATTGGGGCTAGTATTGACACCTATATGCAATGCTTCATTTTGGGATGTAAAAAAGAAAAACCAAAGGATCCATCTAGTCAATTCGAATATCATTTTTACACCACTGAAATAAGGTGGGTAGGGAGCTGTCAATCAGCTTAAGCCTACATTGTAAATGTGTGTTTAGAAAAATCATACTCAGCACCACATAAAACAAAAAGAAGTATTTGGTTGGATTTTGTCAAATTCAAATACTATATAGACACACTTACACATTTCTCGAAAAAACAAATTCAGTTCACTCTTGTGGAAATATATGGTCAAAATGTTTAGATTTTATTGCTAACATCATTCAAATTTATTCTCACTTCTAGGGAAATCCCCTTTTGGTCTAATATGTGGTCCATAAGAGAATGATTAGATTGACACAAGAACAATGCTCTCATCCCTAAATCAGTCAAAATATGTTTCTTGATAAAGCCTTCAAACTTAAGGTTCTTCTCGCAATAATATTCCCTAAAGGATCATGTCTTGTATCGACATTCAAGATCAAATCTTGAAAATCAAACATAGTATGTCTAATCCTTACATATGCCCATCACTCCCTAGGGCGGAACCACGATTACCTCAATCATTGGTAGTTTTGAATTTATTAACTAGGAATTCAAGAATATTATGTTGAGGATCAAAATTCATTGATATGAAAATATTAAAATAACAAGTTCAATGGTATAACTCTGATTAATGACTTCGAGCTTGAGTCTTTATTCTAAGAAAATAGAGTTATTATTAAGCTTCATACATAAATATGTGAAGATAAAACTTCTCTTGAGGCAAATATTTTAAATTAATCCTTAATTGTAATTCTGAGATGGGTAGTTTAATAAAGCATTTGGACTTATTAGAAGACCTAGATTTGAGTTATGATCTCTAGAATTCAGTTAAACCTAAAATTGGATCATTTTGAGTTTACAAATAGGTCCTTGGGATATAAATTGAGAATCTGATATCTTGTGTTACACTCCGATCTCACAATTTCCTCTAATCATGAGATTAGGGCATAAATTGAGGATTTAATGTAAAACAAAGATCACCCTTAACTCTTTCTTTTCTTAATCACTTAGAATACCTAAAGGAAAATCTTATAACTTGGATAACACTGAATTATATTAACTACGGAAGCACCTTACCATTTACCTTACTAGGAAGATAAAATAGAATTTCACGACATATTACATTTTTCATGTGGAATATAAAGCACAACAGATAACTTCATACTAAACTACATATTACATTACATTCTCTCTCTCTACCACACCACATACCCAAGGACCGAGGGGGAAAGGACTAAGAGACATCTATCTAACTATGAACTACCGTCTAAGAACTTGGGTGATACGATCCTTCAGCTTCCTCGTGTTGACGTTGACCTAAAAAATGTTTCAGTAGGTTGGTGAGCTACTAGCTCAGTGAATAGAATTTTACCCAACCATCACAAATAAATCATTTTATGTTTATTAATTGGAATAAAATACAAGATAATACTATACTGAGCAGATCTAAACAATATAATTTAAACGACAGGAGATGTCAACATTTCATTAAGATAACAACTGCTGCAAAGTTGTAGATACGATTAAATAATAGAGAATACTAGAATTTTATTTAAAGGACAATTGTTGTGAAATTAACTCAAATCTTTCTTAACTCTTTAACTTATAAAAAACTCTGTGAACCTATATGAACATATTTTATCTTATGCCCTGATCATATGCAGTGTACTCTACATATGAAGACTCATAGAGAACTACGATCCCACCGTACAAGACTTAGCTGACACCCCGGGATAGCTAAGTCTGACTACTCTCCTGGTCTACAACAGAGAAATTGGCTCTCTGGCCTCGGCACTCCTATTGTGCAGTAAACTAGACTCCTCCTCTAACTTGAGCACACAGGCGGAGAGTCAAGCCATCTATTAGCTTTTCTGTACTCTAGTGTCACCAGGACTTCTGGTTGATGTTGGACATGCTTTTCTGTACTCTAGTACCACCAGAACTTCTGGTTGATGTTGGACACTACAAATTATAATTTAAGGAGACTTCCACTAGGGCTTTGTCCCCCATGTCACCTGATAGCACGTTCTGACCCCCGTATACTGGATGCTGCCAGCGTTAGGTCATTTCACCCCTAAGGCGCAGACCTCACATAGGGGTTCTACGGTGTCAGGGCCCTTAAATCTATAATTTTATTATTTCCTAGAAAACTCTTACTATGTTGAACATTTTTCTTACTTATACTCGACTCTGGTATTTCTATGGCATCTTGTCTATTTAATTCCAGTTCAAATCACAACATGAATATCATTCTAGACCTGACAGAGCAGTATACTCAAAAGCATTGTAATTTACTGAGTAATCCATATGCCATGCATGTAGAAAGATTGAAATTTCTTAAATAAATTAAAATCATATCAACTTGGCTCATATATGTTGGAATTATACAATTGATCATTGTAACACACTAATAAGAGTTAGTTACTCGATATATTAGAAATCTTCAGTAGCACTTGTAAATTATCTGTAATTCCTCAAAATCAAGCAAATCAACCCAAATTCTAAGTTATGCATCACATAACTCAATTAAAAGTCAATTACTTGTCATGGCATAAATTATTAATATTAATTGAGAATTTTAAATAATTTCTTTGGTAAACGTTTCGGTTCGTATAATTATTAATACACTCACATTAAATATAATCGGGGGTGTGCAACTAGGTTTCTATTGAACCATTTTCATGTCATTGTCATTGCTTTGAAATCGTACATCTATTAAATTACTAAAAAAACATACAGCCTGGGTTTATACCAAAACTATACAACTACTAGTCGTATGATATTGATTCCAACTTTTAAACTGAGAAAATTAGGTTTTAGTCAATCATGCAGTTCTAGTAATCTAAATCACACATATCAATCAAACAAGTAGTGTCGTGCAAACATAATTAAGAAATTCGTGCAAATTAGAAATATGACGACGCCGTCACTGCACGACACTTAGATAAGCATTGTTACCCATGAATAACACCGATTCAACCAAAAACACCTGATTGTTGGAGTTATAGGTGCTTAGTGAGTGAAATTCTACTCACAGTGGTCCAGGATGACCAAAATCGTCTGGAAACACATCCAGAGTCCTATTTCCGGGCATCAGTAGGTCATCTTCTTCCTTGGTTCAGCCCTAGTTCGAACTTGTTGCACAGATCAGTAGCTTTTCTCATGCACATGTGGAAAGGAGAAGCTAGAAACACAGCTAGGTGCTTCTCGTGGCTGAGTGGGTTGCGGATTTGAACCCTAAACTCACGGTCGGAGTCAAGGTGGTTGATTTGAGGTGCTAGTTGTGCCCAAGGCAGCTGCCTGGCCGCTGCTCCGCGCAGCTACTGCAACAGGCCATCCGCTCTACTGGTCGGATGCAGATGGGGCCAGGTAAAGGAAGAAGGGTATAAGAAGAAGAGAGGAAGGTGGCACCGCTGGAACGGAGCTAGAGCTCGAAAATCACCCCCTTTCACCCGATCGGGAGTTGTTGTGTGCACCACTGTTCAAGTGGTGTTCTGTTCGATCGTGGTAGAAGAGATAAGGAATAAAAGGGGTGAGGGGTTATTAAGACAACTAAATGGAAAAATTGCAGCCAAGTCCAAGAAAACTAGAAACCGTCATATATTTTTCCTCAGAGGTCCAAATTGAGTGATTTCTTTTGCAAAATTTCAAGAACGAGATCCACTACAACCTCAAGGCATAAAAACACAATAATTAAACCATATTATCTAGGTTAATCATCTTAGGTAATTAACTTAACAATTAACACTACAATTAACATTAATTACATCAAATGAATCAATCTCGACTAATGATTCACATCTTAGCTTATCTTGATTAACCATGGTGTTTAACAAGGTACTTAGCACTAATCAAGGTACTTCACACTAATCGAGGTACTTACTGACTAACCTCAATGTGGGTTGTAACAATCTCACTCCCTTATAAGAATTTCATCCCAAAATTCCTAAAAGAGAAAAGGAAACTTGTTACACATCTTGGACTCAAGCTCCCATGTGGCTTCCTCTAGGTTGTGGTTCCTCCACAAAACCTTCACTAACAGAATCTCATGATTCTTGAGCTTCTTGATCCTCTGATCAACTATCTGAATAGGTCCTTCAACATAGGACACATCTAATCTGAGTTGTGTAGGTTTTGGGTCCACTATCTTCTTTGTATCAGGGTAACACTTCTTCAGCATCAATACATGAAACACATCATGTAGATTAGCCAACTCAGATGGCAAATCCAACTTGTAGGCTACAGTTCCAATCCTCTCAATGATAGGATGTGGGCCCATAAACCTAGGAGTCAGTTTGCCTCTTTTTCCAAACCTCAACAATCCTTTCCATGGTGAAACTTTCAAATACACTTCATCACTAACCTCAAACTCAAGAGGTCTATGTCTCTTCTCAGCGTAACTCTTTTGCCTGTCCTGTACAGCTTTCAATTATTCTCTGATCACTGTAATGTTTTCTGTAGTCAAATCCACTATCTCTGGTCTAAGATTCTCTTTTTCACCCACCTCTTACCAACATACTGGTGATCTACACTTTTGGCCATACAGAGCTTCATACGGGGCCATACCAAGACGGGAATGGTGACTATTGTTGTATGCAAACTCTATAAGGCTCAAGTTTTCGTCCCAACTTCCACTGAAATGAAAGACACATGCTCTCAGCATGTCCTCAAGAGTCTAAATGGTCCTCTCTAACTGACCATCCATCTGTGGGTGAAAAGTTGTACTGAACCTCAACTTTGTGCCCAAAGCACGATGCAACTGATTCCAAAACCTGGATATGAACTTAGGATCTCTATCTGATATAATTGAAACTGGGATACCATGCAACCTGACTATCTCATCCACGTATATCTTAGCCAACTTCGGGACATCAAAGGTTGACTTAATAGGAAGAAAGTGAGCAGACATAGTCAGTCTATCCACAATCACCCATATCAAGTCACAACCTCTAGGTGTCTTGGGCCTACCACAAAATCCATTGTGATATGTTCCCACTTCCACTCTGGTATAGGAAGAGATTGCAAGGTACCTGTAGGTTTCTGATGCTCAACCTTAACCTCTCCTGGAAGTATTAAAAAACACTGTGTAACCTTTATCTTCCTCATGCATGATCAACACTGGTGTTGTAGTCAACTTCTTCTTCAAGATCTGAAAACTCTTCTCACAGTTGTCTGACCAAACAAACGATGCATTCTTTCTCGTTAAGCATGTCAGAGGTGACGCTACAACACTGAGGTTCTAGATGAACCTACTGTAGTAACCTTCCAATCCTAAGAAGCTTCTGATCTCAGTAGGAGTCTTAGGATGCCCCCACTATAGAATAGACTCATCTTTCTTAGGGTCAACACTTACTCCATCTCCTGAGATGACATGTCCAAGAAAAGACACCTTAGCTAACCAAAACTCACACTTACTGAACTTAGCATATAACTAGTGTTGTCTCAACAACTGTAATGCTATCCTCAGATGTTTCTCATGTTTCTCATCATCTCTGGAGTAGATCAAAATGTCATCTATGAAAACTACTATGAACTGATCCAAGAACAGTTTGAAAATCTAGTTCATCATATCCATGAAAGTTGATGGGGCATTAGTCAGTCCAAACAACATTACCAGAAACTCATAATGCTCGTATCTTGTTCTGAAAGTTGACTTAGGAATATATGGAGCCCTTATCCTCAACTGATGATATCCAGATCTCAAATCTATCTTAGAAAAGATTGTCGCTCCATGAAACTGATCAAACAGATCATCTATCCTTGGAAACATGTACTTATTCTTGATGGTGATCTTATTCAATTGTCTGTAGTCTATACATAACCTCATAGTACATTCCTTATCTCACAAATAAGACCAGAGCTCCCCATGGTGAAGAACTAGGTCAAATGAAACCCTTATCCAGTAATTCCTGTAACTGAATCTTGAGTTCCTTCAACTCTACAAGTTCCATTCTATAGACTGGTAGTGATAAAGGTTGACTACCTATAAACACCTAGATGTCAAAGTCTATCTCTCTTTTAGGAGGTAGACCTGGAAACTCATTTGGGAAAACATCTGGGAACTCACAGACCACTGGCCCATCCCATAGACTGATTGTTCTCTTCTCAGCTCTAGTATCTAGTACATGTTCCAAAAATGCCTCACAACCTCTCTGCAACATCTTATCAACTACAACGGCTGATATGATACACGTAGGCCAAACTTTCCTATCTTTAGAAAAGACACAAGAAAATTCACCCTATTGAAAGATAGCCTCCTTCTTCCAATAGTTGAGCTAAACTCGATACGTCTATAGACAATCCATACCCAAGATAACTTTAAAAATAGTTAACATCTAAGGGTATAAGATTAACCGTGATGGTGTAACCACCAAAGGTCAACAAACATCCAGGATAAAACTCTATAAACATTGTCGGTTCACCTAACGAAACCCTCAACGTCAACTCAATCGGTAACTCCTGGGTTAACATGTTAAGCTCACAAGCTAAAGAACTTTGTATAAACGAGTGAGTAGCACCCAGATCTATCAAAACTATAATTGAAATGTTGTTAAAGAAAAAAATTTCTCCTATAATTACTCGAGAAGAAACAATACCTTCTTGTGGTGTCAAAAAGAAGAAGCGTCCTGAAGCTCTTCCTCTCCCACGATGTCCTCATTGTCCTTCCCTAGAACTGAGTGCTGCATCACCTCAGGAACCTGAAGCTACAGAGGATCTGGGTCATCCATCTAGAGCCTATCTCGGGACATTCTGGTACTGTGACTGGGAACCCTGTGATGTTGACTGCTGTAACTGGGGGCAATTCCTCTTGAAATGTCCCATCTGTCCGCACTGATGACATCCTTGAAACTTTGTTCCCTAATATTGTCTTAAGTGTGGTCTTACACAGACATCACATGCTCGCGTCTCTAACCTCAGTGGACCTATCACTAAAACTGATGATCCAGAAGACCTAGTTGGAGGTGTCCATGTAGACAGTGTACTCCATCTTCTAGAATTGGGCCTTCCTCCACTAGGTGAAAACCTAGATCCGTGTCTCCTAAAATAACCAAGTCCTCATACTATCTTAGAAAAGAAACCACCACATCTGTATCCACCACTACTTTGTCCCCCTCTACTAAAGTCTCCAGATCTTTTCTACTCTCAATCTGCTTATCAGCATTAACTAACTCTTCTACACATCTTGCTGCCTCAAGAAACTCTCTAAAATTCTCTCTTTCTCTTTGGCCAATTGCAGATATAGTATGCCGGATTTTGGGCCTCAATCCATCCTAGAATCTTCTACACTTTTCCACATCGTTTGGGACAAGCTGTGGCAGAAATTTGCCAACTAGGTGAAATATGCCTCGTATTCTCCCACTGACATATTCCCTTGTCTGATGTTCTGCACTTGTCTTATCTTCTCACTCAGAAAGGTAGGTGGGTAGTACTTAAGATGGAATTCATCAATGAAATCCTTCCAAGTCAATACCGTGTTCCTCGTTTTATCTTCCACTCCATGACACTAGAGCTCTACATCACCTTTAAGCAAATAAACTGCTTGATTGATTTATCTTTCCTCAGACAGCTCCATCAGAAGGAACATTTTCTCTAATTGTCTCATCCATTCATCTTCCACTGTAGGGTCTGTAGTTCCAACGAACTCGGTACCTCCAAGCTTCTTAACCATCTCATAGGATCTCATCAGATCCTTCCTACTCAAGGTAGAAGCTTGCCTCTCCATCTTATACTTTTCCCTGGTCTCAAGAAACATCCTGTACATCCTTGATGCCTCATCCACATCATCTCCACCACCTGGACCCATCTCCCGATGATTAGGTCCAATGTGGCTCAAACTTGGTCCCCATGACCACATCCTCTTCCTGCCATCTGCAATAGTATAACAGAACACACCCTGTTAGAAAATTACAATTAGAAGGAAAACACCTAAGTCTTAATCCTTTTTGTAACATCCCTGACCTGGGTTACGAACTAACCCTAGGTGTTTTGTTTAATTATGTAATTATAAACTTGTTATTATCTTTTGGTATGTAATTAAAGCTTCTGAGGAACATATAATTCTATTTCTTCTCTTTTTGAACAATGTTATAATATTGTTTTGTTAATAGGGACCTATGTGCAAATTACCCAATTAAAGGGGTTAACTTGCAAATTGCACATGTTAAGATGTTCATTTGGTGTTGAGACATCATAAGAATGAATATGATGAAGTATGATGGATTCTCAAAGTTTGGGCACCAAGATGCAACTTGTGGAGCAATCCTTGTACTTAAAACCCTAGTTTTGGTGTAAAGTGCAATTTACCCAAAATACGGGGTGCAACTTGTAAAATACACCTTATAGAGTATCTTTTATGACTCTTGGCATCATTTAGAGTAATAATGATGAAGAGGGCACTTCAATTGAATAATCAAATAAGAATGATAACCCTTATAAATTAAATAATCAAGTTATAAGCCTAATAACCCTTCTATATGGGCAACTTAGTAAGAAGTTGGCTTTCTTCACCTTTAGACCTTGGGTTTAAGATGAGTTTTTATTAATTATGGAAGGGAGAACCGTGGCTTAGAAGAAGGGAAGGACCTAGATGAGAAATGGAGAAACAAGTTGTCCTTATGTTGGAATTTCACCCAAAGTATATATACACCTTTCTTTTACAACCAAGGGATCGTTTCCCTTTCTCTCTTAACTTATACCCTTGCTTAGACCGACTTAGGACAGAGCTCTGGAGAAGAGGAGAACGGACAAGCAGTTCTAGGTAAGCTTTGATCATCATCTTGCTCGAATTCATGGAGGAAATCATGTTGCGAGGTTGGTTTGCTAGTTTTTCTTACTTAGTTCTTCTTTCTAGCCATCCTTTCCAACCAATTCTTGAAGAAGAAACCTTGGACGACCTGTGGAGCTCAAACCACCATTAAAGATTCAAAGTTTGGAGCTCTAGAGCTGGTTCTAAGGCGGGTTTTATAACTCTAAACCCTTAAACTTTGTTATGCATCTTTCTTTCTTGCAAAAGTAATTTGTCCTTCTTTCCCCCATCCTTCCTTGCTTTCTTGCAACTAAAACCATGAAGAACAGACCTGGATCTGGAGGTAGAAGAAGGGGGCGTGAATACCAATGCTACTTTATCAAATAGTTTCCCACCCTTTTGGTCCAAACGGTTTGCAAAACCGTTTGGGACCAACCGGTTTCAAAACCGTTTGGCCTCATGCGGTTTGCAAAACCGTTTAGACTCAAATGGTTTCAAAACCATTTGAGCACGTTGACCAAGGGTTTACCGTTTGGGATTACTGTTCATAATTATTTTAGTTAATAACCCACCAAATTTGATAGGTTAACTCCCAAGGAATCATGAGTTAAAGGCTAATCAATTAGGTAAACCTAACTGGATTAAGTGCTGATTTCCAACCTGATTAACTTGAACTTTTTGGGCAAACGGTTTCAAAACCATTTTAGAGCGTTGAACAAGGGTTGAGCGTTTGATATTCCTGTTCATAATTATGTTGGTTAATAACTCACCAAATTTGATAGGTTAATTCCAAAGGAATCATGAGTTGAAGGCTAATCAATTAGGTAAACCCTAATTGGATTAAGTGCTGACTTTCAACTTGATTGACTTGACTTTTTGGGTTTTCCTGCCCAAACGGTTTCAAAACCGTTTGGGGATCACCCAAACAGTCTCAAGACCGTTTGGGGGACACCCAAGACCGTTTGGAGGTCTAGGGTTGGATATGGTTAAGTGTTTGAAGGACAAAAGATATGGTGTTAACCCTAATCGGCTAAGTGTTGATTTTGCATTGAAATGAGTTGATTGTTTTGGGTTGATTGACCCAAACGGTTTCAAAACCATTTGGGAGTCACCCAAACGGTCTCAAGACCGTTTGGGGATCACCCAAGACCGTTTGGAGGTCTGGGGTTAAGTATAGTTGACCAATTGAAGGTCCAAAGGTACCCAACTACAAAGCAATCAATTGTTGATTTGATGATCAACTCAATAGCTCAAACCCTAATGATTTTTCACTAAAATCCAAGGGTTGGGTGAGCCAAATGGTCTCAAGACCGTTTGGAGCTCATCCAAATGGTCTCAAGACCGTTTGGAGGTCACCCAAGACCATTTTTAGGTCTAGGGGTGAGTATGGTTAAGCAATTGATGATCCAATGATACTAAGTTGGAGTGTAATCAATTGTTGATTTGGTGATCAATCCAATGATCCAAACCTTAATTGGTTGACTTGGATTTTGATGATATGATGGGAAAACGGTCTCAAGACCGTTTGGAGGTCATCCAAACGATCCCAAGACCATTTGGGGTCAGGTCATGTCCCAATTGAATGATGGTTCAATGGGTTCAAATCAATTAGACCCACATTGAAATATGTTGAAGGGTTATTGATTCCAAACCCTAATTCAATTGATTTAAACCCTAATTGATGGTCAATTGAGGGTCAAATCAGTTGAAGGTTGACCTATTAAACTCAATTGAGGTATGAGTATAGGTCCAATTGATGATTGGTTCTATGAATTCAATGATTGAAGTAATCATCATTGGAAACCCTAATTCAATTGGATACCTTATGTAATGGAGGTCCAATGTGATTGAATCTTGGGGAATTAAGATGATGAATGTTCTATTGATCCAATGATGATTAGTAATGACAAAAAATGAAGGAACAAAGGTTGAAACCCTAATAGTACCTAAGTGACTAGTACCAATTAAAGGGAGAATTCTTAATTGTTTATTGGATTAATAGCTTGATACACTATGTTAACCATAGTAGTATGTAATTGAATGAAGGGTTGATGTGACCTAATCAAGTTGAAAGAATGAAAGATTAGAATACATATATATATAAATATGAGTCATGTAATGATCTTCTGTAGCACGACCGTGTAAGGGAGCACGGCCGTGGTAGCCTTAACTTGCACGACCGTGGTAGCCTTACTTTGCACGACCGTGCAAGGTGGCACGGCCGTGGTGTCCTATAAAGAAATTGAAAAGTTTTTGTATTGTGCTGACATTTTTATATATGCATGTCCTTAATTGTATAAGTCATACAGGTTGATATTATGAGGTGATCATAGCCAGGTAAGAGTTATGATGTCATATTCCTTGAAAACAATTATAAGCTTTTAGAGTAATGATATGTGAAAAGTATATACATTGCTTCAATCAAGGTCATGTTGTTAGATGACTTGATGCTTATATGTCACTTGGTAGTAAGTGTTATGATAATCTGAGGGTTTGAATAACCATGTTCCTAAATCATATGAGGATATGGTTAAGAATTAATATCCATATGATAACCGATATGAGTTAACCTTGATACATTTAGTATTAATATCCATAGTATTCTTATTTTAATATCCATGAGATAACCGATATTTCAAATTGTCTCACCCCCGTGGGTTTCGACTTTTTAGGTGGATGTCGAGGACGGAGGAACCAATCCGAGGGTGGGCAGTATCAGCAGCAACAACACCAGGGGCAACAGTGAATCTCAGGTGGAGATATTGACTGTTGAGTCTCATAGATAGTATGTCTTATGTCGTCTTTGTACTCTCAGGTCCTAGGAGTCAGTAGGTCTGAGGTTTTTGGCTTAGTGCCTCGAGATTTTGTATCTTTCCTTCTTCAGATAATAAGGCAATGGATGTATGTAATCACAGAGATGTAATGTCAAGCTATGATGTAAACAGTTTACCTTGTTTTCTTATAAAGGAGTTATGGTATAAAGTTGTCTTTCCAAAAAGTTTTAAAATTTAGTGATTTTTCATTATTCCGCTGTTAATAATTCACTTCCGCATTAGTTAATCTCATTTTTTGTGACGGGTCGTCTCAATTTAGTGGCATCAGAGCTCTAGGTTCGCTGATTCTACAGAGACATAGGACTTAGGATGTCGAGTCTATTCTTAGTGTTTTCCAGTATATCTAATAGTGTCTTCTGCTCCTCAGGAGAAGAAGATAAGTTAAGGATGTCTGGACCACATGAGGAATATGTGGCAGAGAGTAGCATTGTTGCACCATGAGAAGGTGCAAGGAAACAGGAGATAGAACAACCTGTACCTGAGCCACCCCAGTTCAATCCAACTGACATGTGGAATCCAGCCGTCCAGACCATGTTTGGGCAGTTTATGACTGCCATGACACACATAACAGATAGGATGCCCATGCCTGCACCTAGGGCACCTACCCAACCTGAAGGACAAGGAATCGGCAAGACGTTTGAACGACTTCGCTGAGTTGGAGCAACCGAGTACTTTGGAACAGCTGATCCCGCAGATGCCGATCTGTGGTTGACCGAACTAGAGAAAGCTTTTAGAATCCTAAACATCCCAGAAGCTGAGAAGGTTAGACATGTTGTCTATCTTCTCAAAGGGAGTGTCGGGCATTAGTGGACCATGGAAGAGCAGAAGAGGCCTGGTGTGGAGGTTGCATGGGAAGTCTTCCGACAGGAATTTATCAATAGATATTTCCCTAAAACGTTCCTGGATGAGAAAATCTCTCAGTTCGAGAGGTTAAGGAAAGGTCTGATGAACATTAGTGAGTACGAGGCTAAGTTCATGGAGTTGTTATGGTTCTGTCCACATATGGCTGCTACAGATGAAGAAAGGATCAGGCGGGTTGAGAAAGGGTTGAATGCTGAGTTGACTACTCCCGTGTCTGCCCTAGAGAATCGAGAAAGGTTTGCTATCTTTGTAGAGTCTGTCAGAAGGATAGAGAGGTCCGTAGTAGAGAAGAGGCAAACCCATAACAAGAGGATGTATCCTCAGTTCCAAGGATCTTCATCCAGAGACTTCAAGAAGCCTAGATTGTTTGCGCCTATACCACCACCACCTAGACCTAGTGCTCAGACACAGTGGACACCGAGTAGAGTAGAGGATGAAGCCTACCACTACAAGGAGCTCGCAGTTCAACATCTATGTCGGTTACAGGACCACCCAAACCATAACAACAAGATAGAAGTTGTTATATATGTGGGAAGATGGGGCATCTGATGAAAGACTGTAGAGCTAGACCAACGAGTGTAACCCAACCACAGAGGCAGGGTCAGCAAGGATCGCAGAGGAGATAGTTTCCAAGAGGATCTAGAGGACTTGGACAAGCGTCCCAAGCTAGATCGTCAGCACCGAATAAACCACAAGCAACAGCAAGATTCTATGCAATGAATCCACCTGATGCAGTGATCAACCCTCGAGTTGTGGCAGGTCAGATGAAGTTGTTATATTCTGATATGTCTACATCCTGCATTGTATCTGTTTTGATTGATTCGGGTGCTACACACTCCTTTATCACTCGAACGGTGATTCGTAACTGCAATATGACATTCAGTCATAGAGCAGATAGCTTGTTGCTTGAGACTCCGTTGAAAGGGTCTGATGTGTTACAGGAGGTATGCTCTTCCTGCATCCTTTTCTTTTCTGAACACCGCATTCAAGTGGATCTTATACCACTTGAGATGCAAGGATTTGACATAATCCTTGGGATGGATACCGTGGAACGGTATAAGGTTGTTTTGGATTGTGAATCCAAGCAAGCTGTGTTTGCTGATGAAAGCGACACATGGATCTTTCAAGGAGAGAGAAGGATTCTACCCACTTGTCCTGTGTCATCTATGGTTGCTCAGAAGTTGATGAGGCAAGGATGTTATGCATTCTTGGCCCATGTGGTAGATACTACCATGGAAAGTCCTAACCCTACTGAAGTTCCTGTAGTCAGGGAATTTGAAGATGTATTTCCTGAAGAACTTCCAGGTGTACCACCGCCTCGGGAAATTGATTTTGAAATCAATTTGATCCCAGACACACAACCTATAGCACAAACACCATATAGGATGGCACCTACTGAGATGGAAGAACTCAAGAAATAGCTGCAGGAGTTTCTTGAGAAGGGTTTCATCCGACCGAGTACTTCACCTTAGGGTGCTCCAGTGCTCTTTGTTAAAAAGAAAGATGGATCAATGCAGTTATGCATTGATTACAGATAGTTAAATAAAGTAACAATAAAGAATAAGTATCCTCTGCCGAGGATTGATGATCTTTTTGACCAGTTGTGTAGTGCAACCATCTTCTCAAAGATAGATTTGAGATCAGGATATCATCAACTCTGTATTAAGGACAGTGACATACCCAAGTCTGCCTTCAGAACAAGGTATGGTCACTATGAGTTCACAGTTATGTCGTTCGGACTAACTAATGCACCAACTGCATTTATGGAACTCATGAATAGAATCTTCCGACCTTTCCTCGATCAGTGTGTTGTTGTCTTTATAGATGACATTCTGATCTATAGTAGAGATGCTCAGCAGCATGAACAACATCTTCGACAGGCCCTAACTTTGCTAAGGAAAAACAAGCTTTATGCTAAGTTTAGCAAGTGTGAGTTTTGGTTATCGGAAGTATCTTTCCTTGGACATGTGATATCTACCTCGAGTATTCATGTTGACCCTAAAACGGTAGAATCTGTGCTACAATGGGAACAGTCGAAGACACCGAGGGAAATATGTAGTTTCGTAGGGTTGGCTGGTTATTACTGAAGGTTCATTAAGAACTTCAGTTCTATAGCCCTACCTTTGACTATGTTGACCCAGAAGGATATTCCTTTTGTTTGGAGTGATAAATGTTAGCAATCCTTCCAGTTGTTGAAGGAGAGGTTGACAAGTGCACCTGTACTTGTGTTACCTGAGCAAGGCAAAGGATACATAGTTTTTTGTGATGCCTCCAAGAATTGACTCATATGTGTGTTGATGCAGGATAAACAAGTGATTTCTTTTGCTTCTCGACAACTTAAGAAACATGAGGAGAATTATCCAACACACCATTTAGAACTAGCTGTTGTGGTTCATGCCTTGAAAATCTGGAGACACTATCTCTACGGAGAGACATTCCAGATTTTCACTGATCATAAGAACCTTAAGTATATCTTCTCTCAGCACGAACTTAACATGAGGCAACGTCGCTGGATGGAGTTAATCAAAGACTACGATTGTACAATTGATTACCATCCAGGGAAGGCCAATGTAGTTGCAGATGCTTTGAGTAGGAAATCAGCAACACCAGCCTTAGATAGGGCACAACTAAACTCTTTAGTATGCTCTAGGAGAGATATGCTTATCTCCTTAAGGCAAGACAATGTACAATTTAAGGTTTCATTGTTAGCCGGGTTGTTAGCTGAGATGCAGATAAAACCTACTCTAAGAGAGTAGATCAAGGAGGCACAACAAGTTGATGCTGCAGTTCAGCAGATCAGATCAGAGTTTGGTGATGAGAAATGAGATGGTTTCCATGACTTTGATGACCAAGTAGTTTGTTATCATGGGAGGATGATAGTGCCAGATGTGGATAGCTTGAGAAAGTTAGTCCTGGAAGAAGCTCATTCTTTGATGTATGCTATGCATCCAGGAAGCACCAAGATGTATTGAAACTTGAAAGATATGTATTGGTGGCCTGGGATGAAGAAGGATGTTGCTAAATTTGTTATGCGGTGTCCTGTGTGTCAGCAAGTTAAAGCTGAACACCAGAAGCATGCAGGGACAATGCAGCCATTGCCCATACCACAGTGGAAGTGGGATCACGTAACCATGGACTTTGTTGTTGGCCTACCTAGGACAAGCAAAGGGTATGATTCCATTTGGGTAATAGTTGATAGTTTGACAAAGACAGTGCATTTCTTACCTGTCAAAACAACCTATTCTACTGAGAGGCTAGCACAGTTGTATATTCAGGAGATAGTGCGACTGCATGGAGTCCCAGTCACTATAGTTTCATACAGGGGTCCCCAGTTTGCGAGTCATTTTTGGGAACGACTTCATAAAGCTTTAGGCACCCAATTAAGGTTTATTACGGCCTTTCATCCTCGGACTGATGGATCGTCTGAAAGGACTATACAGACCTTGTAGGACTTGCTGAGGGCATGTGTTCTCCAGTTTACAGGGAGTTGGTATCTTCACCTAAGCTTGATAGAGTTTGCCTACAACAATAGCTATCAACATAACATTGACATGGCACCTTCTGAAGCTTTATATGGTATACGTTGTAGATCACCCCTATGTTGGTATGAAACCGGTGAATATCAACTGTTAGGTCCTGATTTTGTGCAGCAGACCACAGAAAAGATCAAAGTAATACAACAACAGATTAGGACTGCACAGGATAGGCAGAAATCTTATGTTGACAAGCGTCGTAGACCTTTTGAGTTCCAGGTTGGAGATAGAGTGTATCTCAAAGTTTCACCTTGGAAGGGAGTTCTGAGATTTGGAAGAAAAGGGAAGTTTGCTCCTAGGTTTATGGGGCCTTATCCAATCATTGAACGGATTAGAAAAGTAGCCTATAAACTAGAGTTGCCACCAGAGTTACAGAGGTTACACCCTGTGTTTCACGTTTCTATGCTGAGGAAATGTCACCCTGATACAGAGTCAGTTCTACAACCTATGGAAGTAGAATTGAATGAAGATATGTCATACGAGGAAGGACCAGTGTCAATCCTTGATAATAGAATTAAAAAGTTGAAAAAGAAAGATATAAGTCTTGTTAAAGTCCTCTGGAATCATCGTGGTATTGAAGAAGCCACATGGGAACTAGAGGAGGAAATGAGAAGGAAATACCCTGCTCTTTTCTCTTAATATGTTTTGTTGATTTCGGGGACGAAATCCTTGTAAGGGGTGGATAATTTGTAACATCCCTGACCTGGGTTATGAACTAACCCTAGGTGTTTTGTTTAATTATGTAATTAGAAACTTGTGATTATCTTTTGGTATGTAATTAAAGCTTCTGAGGAACATATAATTCTATTTCTGCTCTTTTTTAACAATGTTATAATATTGTTTTGTTAATAGGGACCTATGTGCAAATTACCCAATTAAAGGGGTTAACTTGCAAATTGTACATGTTAAGATGTTACTTTGGTGTTTAGACATCATAAGAATGAATATGATGAAGTATGATGGATTCTCCAAGTTTGGGCACCAAGATGCAACTTGTGGAGCAATCCTTGTACTTAAAACCCTAGTTTTGGTGTAAAGTGTAATTTACCCAAAATATGGGGTGCAACTTGTAAAATACACATTCTAGAGTATCTTTTATGACTCTTGGCATCATTTAGAGTAAGAATGATGAAGAGGGCACTTCAATTGAATAATCAAATAAGAATGATAACCCTTATAAATTAAATAATCAAGTTATAAGCCTAATAACCCTTCTATATGGGCAACTTAGTAAGAAGTTGGCTTTCTTCACCTTTAGACCTTGGGTTTAAGATGAGTTTTTCTTAAGTATGGAAGGGAGAAACATGGCTTAGAAGAAGGGAAGGACCTAGATGAGAAATGGAGAAACAAGTTGTCCTTATGTTGGAATTTCACCCAAAGTATATATACACCTTTCTTTTACAACCAAGGGATTGTTTCCCTTTCTCTCTTAACTTATCCCCTTGCTTAGACCGACTTAGGACAGAGCTCTGGAGAAGAGGAGAATGACCAAGCAGTTCTAGGTAAGCTTTGATCATCATCTTGCTCGAATTCATGGAGGAAATCATGTTGCAAGGTTGGTTTGCTAGTTTTTCTTACTTAGTTCTTCTTTCTAGCCATCCTTTCCAACCAATTCTTGAAGAAGAAACCTTGGACGACCTGTGGAGCTCAAGCCACCATTAAAGCTTCGAATTTTGGAGCTCTAGAGCTGGTTCTAAGGTGGGTTTTATAACTCTAAACCCTTAAACTTTGTTATGCATCTTTCTTTCTTACAAAAGTAATTTGTCCTTCTTTCCCCCATCCTTCCTTGCTTTCTTGCAACTAAAACCATGAAGAACAGACCTGGATCTGGAGGTAGAAGAAGGGGGGCATGAATACCAATGCTACTTTATCAAACAGTTTCCCACCCTTTTGGTCCAAACTGTTTCAAAACTGTTTGGCCTCATGCGGTTTGCAAAACCATTTAGACTCAAACGGTTTCAAAACCATTTGAGGGCATTGACCAAGGGTTGACCGTTTGGGATTCCCGTTCATAATTATGTTAGTTAATAACCCACCAAATTTTATAGGTTAACTCCCAAGGAATCATGAGTTAAAGGCTAATCTATTAGGTAAACCTAATTGGATTAAGTGCTGATTTCCAACCTGATTAACTTGAACTTTTTGGGCAAACGGTTTCAAAACCATTTGAGGGCGTTGACCAAGGGTTGACCGTTTGCGATTCCTGTTCATAATTATGTTGTTTAATAACTCACCAAATTTGATAGGTTAATTCCAAAGGAATCATGAGTTGAAGGCTAATCAATTAGGTAAACCCTAATTGGATTAAGTGCTGACTTTCAACTTGATTGACTTGACTTTTTGGGTTTTCCTGCCCAAACAGTTTCATAACCGTTTGGAGATCACCCAAACGGTCTCAAGACCGTTTGGGGGACACTCAAGACCGTTTGGAGGTCTAGGGTTGGATATGGTTAAGTGTTTGAAGGACAAAAGATATGGTGTTAACCCTAATCGGATAAGTGTTGGTTTTGCATTGAAATGAGTTGATTGTTTTGGGTTGATTGACCCAAATGGTTTCAAAACCGTTTGGGAGTCACCCAAACGGTCTCAAGACCGTTTGGGGATCACCCAAGACCGTTTGGATGTCTGGGGTTAGGTATAGTTGACCAATTGAAGGTCCAAAGGTACCCAATTACAAAGCAATCAATTGCTGATTTGATGATCAACTCAATAGCTCAAACCCTAATGATTTTTCACTATAATCCAAGGGTTGGGTGAGACAAACGGTCTCAAGACCGTTTGGAGGTCACCCAAGACCGTTTGGAGGTCTAGGGGTGAGTATGGTTAAGCAATCGATGATCCAATGATACTAAGTTGGAGTGTAATCAATTGCTGATTTGGTGATCAATCCAATGATCCAAACCTTAATTGGTTGACTTGGATTTTGATGATATGATGGGAAAATGGTCTCAAGACCATTTGGAGGTCATCCAAATGATCCGAAGACCGCTTGGGGTTAGGTCATGTCCCAATTGAATGATGGTTCACTGGGTTCAAATCAATTAGACCTACATTGAAATATGTTGAAGGGTTATTGATTCCAAACCCTAATTCAATTGATTTAAACCCTAATTGATGGTCAATTGAGGGTCAATTGAGGGTCAAATCAGTTGAAGGTTGACCTATTAAACTCAATTGAGGTATGAGTATAGGTCCAATTGACGATTGGTTCCATGAATTCAATGATTGAAGTAATCAACATTGGAAACCCTAATTCAATTGGATACCTTATGTAATGGAGGTCCAATGTGATTGAATCTTTGGGAATTAAGATGATGAATGTTCTATTGATCCAATGATGATTAGTAATGATAAACAATGAAGGCACAAAGTTTGAAACCCTAATAGTACCTAAGTGACTAGTACCAATTAAAGGGAGAATTCTTAATTGTTTATAGGATTAATAGCTTGATACACTATGTTAACCATAGTAGTATGTACTTGAATGAAGGGTTGATGTAGCCTAATCCAGTTGAAAGAATGAAAGATTAGAATATATATATATAAATATTAATCATGTAATGATCTTCTGTAGCACGACCGTGTAAGGGAGCACGGCCGTCGTAGCCTTAACTTGCACGACCGTGCAAGGGAGCACGACCGTGGTAGCCTTACTTTGCACGACCGTGCAAGGTGGCACAACCGTGGTGTCCTATAAAGAAATTGAAAAGTTTTTGTATTGTGCTGACATTGTTATATATGCATGTCCTTAATTGTATAAGTCATACAGGTTGATATTATGAGGTGATCATAGCCAAGTAAGAGTTATGATGTCATATTCCTTGAAAACAATTATAAGCTTTTAGAGTAATGATATGTGAAAAGTATATACATTGCTTCAATCAAGGTCATGTTGTTAGATGACTTGATGCTTATATGTCACTTGGTAGTAAGTGTTATGATAATCTGAGGGTTTGAATAACCACGTTCCCGAATCATATGATGAGATGGTTAAGAATTAATATCCATATGAAAACTGATATGAGTTAAACTTGATACATTTGGTATTCTTCTTTTATAGTATTTTTTTAATGATTAATGATTGAGAACATGCTTGATGCTAAAAGAATGCTGAAATATACCTAAATAATCAAGTATAATCATATCATGTAGAGCCCTGGTCATAGATCCATCATGGTCAGAAGCCAAATGATGGTGAAACAGGTTTTCCTAAGGGAACTCCTGAAACACATACTTTTGAGTATGTGGGGGTTTATGGATGCGAATATCCTTACATCCTGATGTCGGAATTGATGTAAGATGTATTTTAATCCATTAATCCTCCATTATGTGTGAATGTCGGGGTGATGTATCACTAATCTCCTGAGGGAACCTTTAATGCCGCATCGATGAGAGATAAACAAGAGATCTTCCGATGATGAAGAGAGTACAGAAGGTCACTGTAACTCTGATAGCGAAGTTGCCAGAATATCCTGGAAAGCTATCTTAGTAGAGACACGAGATGTCCTGCATGTTAATCCTCACACTGACTGAGGAAGATGAGGTCATAAGAATCCAGCTCTTTTGATGACCTATGTATGGTACCGATGCGATTTAGTAATGATCGGTTGGAGTATGAGCGGTATACCTCATCTCCACAGGGCATAATAATGATTTAAAATCATAATCAGCCGTGTAGCATAACTTCTTAGGCTGAACTACGAGAAACAATGATTGATGTTACATTGTTTATAATATTCTATCCATGTGATTAGTATACATGTTCTTCATTTTCCTTATTGAAATAATTGCTTAAGTAAATGTTGTCTTACTTAATACCAAATCTGTGATTGAATGTCTTAAAGAGTATATTGCTTATGTTAATCCTTTATTGCTATAACAAAGCTTCTAGTGGAGAGTTATAACTCTCGCTGGGACAATTATTCAAATTGTCTCACCCCGTGGGTTTCGACTTTTTAGGTGGACGTCGAGGACAGAGGAACCAATCCGAGGGTGGGCAGTATTAGCAGCAGCAACACCAAAGGCAGCAGTGAATCTCAGGTGGAGATACTGACTGTCGAGTCTCGTAGATAGTATGTCTTATGTCGTCTCTGTACTCTCAGGTCCTAGGAGTCAGTAGGTCTGAGGTTTTTGGCTTAGTGCCTCGAGATTTTGTATCTTGCCTTCTTCAGATAATAAGGCAATGGATGTATGTAATCACAAAGATGTAATGTCAAGCTATGATGTAAATAGTTTACCTTATTTTCTTATAAAGGAGTTATGGTATAAAGTTCTCTTTTCAAAAAGTTTTAAAATTTAGTGATTTTTCATTATTTTGCTGCTAATAATTCGCTTCCACATTAGCTAATCTCATTTTACGCGATGGGTCGTCTCACTTTTGGTCTCTTATCATCCATTGACCTTGACTTAGAGTAACTACGTACTCAACCTATGCTCTGATACCAAAAGCTATGACACCCCGATCTCACAATTTCCTCTAATCTTGAGATTAGGGAATAAATTGAGGTTTTAATGTAAAATAAATATCACCCTTAACTTTTTCTTTTCTTAATCACTTGGAATTAACCTAAAGGAAAATCTTATAACTTGGATAACACATAATTATATTAACTATGGAAGCAACTTACCATTTACCTTACTAGGAAGATAAAATAGAATTTCACGACATATTACATTTTTCATGCGGAATATAAAGCACAATAGATAACTTAATACTAAACTACATATTACATTACATTCTCTCTCTGTCTACCACACCACATGCCCAAGGACTGAGGGGAAAGGACTAAGAGACCTCTATCTAACTACGAACTACTTTCTAAGAACTTTGGTGATACGATCCTTCAGCTTCCTCGTGCTGACGCTGACTTGAAAAATGTTTTAGTAGGTTGGTGAGCTATTGGCTCAGTGAATAGAATTTCACCCGACCATCACAGATAACTCATTTTATGTTTATTAATTGGAATAAAATACAAGATAATATTATACTGAGTAGAAATAGACAATATAATTTAAACGACAGGAGATGTCAACATTTCATTAAGATAACAACTGCTGCAAAGTTGTAGATATAATTAAATAATAGAGAATACTAAAATTTCATTTAAAGGACAACTTTTGTGAAACTAACTCAAATCTTTCTTAACTCTTTCACTTATAGGAAAGTTTGTGAACCTATATGAACATATTTTATCTTATGCCCTGATCATATGCAGTGTACTCTACATATGAAGACTCGTAGCGAACTACGATCCCACCGTATAAGTCTTAGCCGACACCCCGGGATAGTTAAGTCTGACTACTCTCCTGGTCTGCAATAGGGAAACTGGCTCTCTAGCCTCGACACTCCTGTTGTACCATAAACTAGACTCCTCCTCTAACCTAAGCACATAGGCGGAGAGTCAAGCCACCTATTGACTTTTCTATACTCTAGTGCCACTAGGACTTTTGGTTGATGTTAGACACTACAAACTATAATTTACGGATACTTCCACTAGGAGTTCGTTCCCTGTACCACCTGATTGCACATTCCGACCCCCGTATACTGGACGCTGCCAGGGTTAGGTTGTTTCACCCCTAAGGCGCAGACCTCACATAGGGGTTTTACTATATCAGGGCCCTTAAATCTATAGTTTTATTATTTCCTATAAAACTCTTACTGTGTTGAACCTTTTTCTTACTTATACTCGGCTCTGGTATTTCTACAATATCTCGTCTATTTAATTTCAGTTCAAATCACAACATGAATATCATTCTAGACCTGACAGAGCAATATACTCAAAAGCATTGTAATTTTTTGAGTAATCCATATGCCATGCATGCAGACAAATTGAAATTTCTTAAATAAACTAAACTCATATCAACTTGGCTCATATACGTTGGAATTATACAATTGATCATCGTAACACACTAACAAGAGTTAATTACTCGATAGATTAGAAATTGTCAGTAGCACTTGTAAATTATCTATAATTCCTCAAAATCAAGCAAATCAACCCAAATTCTAAGTTATGCATCACATAACTCAATTAAAAGTCAATTACTTGTCATGGCATAAATTATTAATATTAATTGAGAATTTTAAATGATTTCTTTGGTAAACGTTTCGGTTCGTATAATTATTAATACACTCACATTAAATATACTTGGAGGTGTGCAACTAGGTTTTTATTGAATTCTTTTCATGTCATTTCCATTACTTTGAAATTGTAAATCTATTAAATTACTAAAAAATGTATGCCCTAGGTTTATACCGAAACCGTACAACTACTGGTCGGATGCTACTAATTCCAACTTTTAAACTGAGCAAATTAGGTTTTAGTCAACCATGCAGTTCTAGTAATCCAAATCGCACATATCAATCAAACAATTAGTGTCGTGCAAACATAATTAAGAAATTCATGCAAATTAGAAATCTGGTGACGTCGTCACTACACGACACTTGGATAAGCGTTGTTACCCGCGAATAACATTGATTCAACCAAAAACACCTGATTGTTGGAGTTATACGTGCTTAGTGAGTGAAATTCTACTCACAGTAGTCCAGGATGACCAAAGTCACCTAGAAATGCATCCAGAGTCCTATTTCCAGGCGTCATCATGTCATCTTCTTCCTTGGTTCAGCCCTGGTTCAGACCTGCTGGACACACTAGTAGATTTTCTCACACATAGGTGGAAAGGAGAAGCTAGAAATGCAGCTAGGTGCTGCTCGTGGCTGAGGGGGATGCAGATTTGAACCCTAAACTCATGGTCAGAGTCAAGGCGGTTGATTTGAGGTGCTAGTTGTGTCCAAGGTGGCTCCCTGGCCGCTGCTCTATGTAGCTACTGTTGCAAGCCGGCCGCTCTACTGGTCGGATGCAGATGGGGTGAGGTAGAGGAAGAAGAAGAGAGGAAGGTGGTGCCGCTGGAATGGAGCTAGAGCTTGAAAATCGCCCCCCTTTGACTCGATCGGGCGTTGGTGTGTGCGCCGTTGTTCAAGCGGTGTTCTATTCGATCAAGGAAGAAGAGATAAGGAATAAAAGGGGTGAGAGGTTATTAAGCCAATTAAGTGGATAAATTGCAGCCAAGTCCAAGAAAACTAGAAAATGTCATATTGTTTGCCTCAGAGGTCCAAATCGAGTGATTTCTTTTGCAAAATTTTAAGCACGAGTTCCACTACAACCTCAAGGCATAAAAATAAAATAACTAAACCATCTTAGCTAGGTTAATCATCTTAGGTAATTAACTTAACAATTAACACTAAAATTAACATTAATTACATCAAATGAATCAATCTCGACTAATAATTCACATCTTAGCTTATCTTGATTAACCATGGTGTTTAACAAGGTACTTAGCACTAATCAAGGTACTTCATGCTAATCGAGTTACTTACTGACTAATCTCAATGTGGGTTGTAACATCTTGTGCTTAATTTAAATTCCAATGGTATTTTTTGTTGGTTGATAAATGGACTTTAAGATCATAAACAAAATTTTAAAAGATTCTAAGTTGACTAGTAGCCTAGATAATCAGTTAAATGATTCTCTAGTTTTTACTTGGAAACCAAGTTTTAGGTAAATAATTTATTAGATTTTGATCTAATGTCCTAATGAATGGATAAATAGCTAATTAAATATAATCTAAATTTTGGGAAAAAATAGAGTAATGATGTGGCCTAAAGAATTTAAAATCAAATATGGGTTTTAATAAAAAAAAGAGAATAAACTAGAAGTTTTGATATAGAGCCCACCCAGACACTAGATCTGGGTAGAGCCACAAGTGGAAGCTCATCTTCCTCTCTTAGATTATGTCTAGTCCTGAGGGAATAATGACCCTCTTCTATTATCTCTCTCTAACCATTATCCTCACCTATTAACCATGACATTAGCTTCAAGAGGTTGATCCAAACTCAACTAGCACCCAAATTTCCATATCTTTAAGAAATGAGATCATGCACAATTTCTCTACTTATTCTAACAACTAGGGAGTATTAGTGTTGGCTACCCACTCAACCACTTGTCTAATAAAGATACCTAGAGAACCCCCTTGACTCCCTCATCACCAAACAACCCCAAATGTGACAAGAAACCCAGAGACTTCTTCCTTGAACTCCACCTTCAACTCCAAAAAAACAACCTTGCTTTGCCCAAGATAGAGTTCCTCTGACCATTTCCCTTGGACCCAGAGCACCGCATGGAGTCATCGAAGGTTATCATAACACAAAGATATTCAGTTTATTATCATTTTCAATCTTTGTCTTCTTATTCCTCACAAACAGTCTATATCTACCCACTTTGGCCACATTATCACTTGTTGTGAAGCCTAACAACTTCTCCTGGGTTGGCTAAGCCATCCTTTAAATGAGGTTCCCAATGCTTAGAGGTTGACTCAATCACAAAGTTGACTATTTGGTTGCTTCCTCATGTGGGCCCGAGTTAGAAGAATCTTGTTTGGGATTTTGCCCTCTTTCCCTTGATCTGCATGGAAAATCTTGGTCACCGTGTAGGGACAAGAGGTCATTCCTCTCAATTTAAAATGCAGACACACCACAACTTGTTTGGGTGATGTGGTAGGATGGGATTGGCAAAGATATTTTAAAATTGTTAATATTGTAGAAATTAAATTGTATCTCCAAATATGGTCACATTATATGCCGAATTTATTAGAAAAATGTGTAGAATATGGAAAAAATGGTTTAAGACCTAGTTTAACCTTAGATTCAAAAGTATGTTTTAGTTCATAAGTTTATGATGATGTAAAGTAATAAATCCTGATTTTTGTCAAGTTAGATGTTCATCTTGCTTAAAAATGATTACTCTGTAACATCATTGATCTTACATAGTAATAATGATATGCCAAGATAATTGCAAGATTATGGTTCCTTTGATGAATGAATGTGGTTTCCTAATGAAGGGACTAATAATGTGAGAAATTTATGGTTTTGGAGTCCAACCTAATTCAAAATTGAAACAAGACATCAAGACCTAGACTAAAGTCTAGCAGACATATTTCACATATGTTTACAACGCCCTAGTACTATGAGTTATTTTCTAGATTAATTTGAATCAAAGCTTGTTTAGATCCAATTATTAGTGCTTGGATAAATTTCTCTATGGGAAAAACATATTAGGGTTAATTTATGAATAATCACTCAATACTAGTTTCTGATGATTTTTGAAATTTCTTGATGTTTGATTAATACATAAAAACTGTCTGGTTGTTTTGATTAATGGAAGTCTTAAAAGCACTATATGTATTACATATGATGATATGTACATCTACACCATAAATTAAATCTCATAAGATGGAACATGGAGATAAAACCTCCATATAACTTTAGTGTTGATCATAAAGAAAGTGAAACAAACCAAAGTGAATGTTTTTACATGAGTTAAATGATGGAACAAACACTATGGAATCTGATAATAGAGACTAGGCCTTGAACTCCAATGTTGGACAAAGAAATGGATGGACTGATAATGCCCAAGTTTAGGCATCTATGCTAGGTTTATATTTATGGTTTTGTGTTAGTATAGCCTTAATATGCCCAAATAACCCTAGATTCTTATCTTTTAGTAATTTATATCATTTTAAAGATAGAGTTTCTCAACTAGTCAATTTTGGGACTGTAGGCACCAAACTCAAGAAGACATCAATTCTCCAAATTTTCAACCCATCAAGCATCGTGTTATGCGCCCAAGAAACTTTTGATGTCTAGGATGTTATTTTTTATGACCAATACTTTATCAGAAAGCATCCTCATCAATCAGAAGGATCATCGATGTGGGCCCATCGACCACTAGTAATAGCCCCCCAGGTGGGTTTGTCCCTAAGGAGCAAGGTTTGCGTCCACTACAAGGGTCGCGACTGCTACCACCATCGTGACTGCTACACCATCTCGATTGCTACACTGTCATGACTGCTACAAGGGTCATGGCCACTACCATTGTTGTGACCACTACCACCGTTGCAGTCTCTATAAGGTTCACGACTACTATCGCCATTACGATCGCAACCACCATCACCATCACTACACAGTATTGATCACTATCAGCGTCTTGACTACTACCACTGTCTCTACCACTACCACCATCATGACTGCTACCACCATCTCGAACACTACCACTTTTGTGACCGCTACAACTGTAGAAACCGCCACTCCTATAAATACCCACCCCTACTACCTTTATAGGGGTTCCACTATTTAGAATTTTTGGGGATTCCCTTTGGTGACTGACGGTTCCTAGAGCTCAACAGGAGAGCTCCAAGGTCCGAGAGGGAAAAAGAGAACATTCTTCATCCATCCCTACATCCCGCCTCCATGTACCATCATCCTCTACCTCTTCCCAACCATTACCACCATTTTCACCCACTTTCCAGCCACCTTCCACCACCATACATTCTCCAAGGTTGTTGTTTGGAGCGGAATCAAGGAGAAAGGAGGCCAAGGAGTACAAAGGACCAAGGAGGACGACCCAAAGGATGAGATCCAACTCTTTTGGAGGCTAAGGAGGGAGATCCACCTCTCCTCTATGGGCTAAATCTCTTCCTCTACATGTTTCTTCTACTTTTCTCCTTTGAGATTGTACAAATGATGTTCTTCTATCTTTGTTTGGTGTCAACTATGCTTGTATATGGCTAGTAAAGATCCTTCTTGTCTATGTATCTCTCTTTGGGCATGTTAAGTACTTTTACCGTAAGCAAGCAGTTTTATTCCAAATCTATTATGTTTACTATTCTATATTCTCTTTACGGTTATGATTGCTGGATTGGTTGATCTCTTTCTTTCTTGAACTTCTATTTCTACCTATATCAAGAGATTTATTTTAGAAATAGATAAGAGAACGTAGTTTGGATCATAATCTAAAAAGAGGATGGTTCAAGGTGATATGTACAGAACTAGAGACATGGGCACGGTCGGGCCCAGCCCAGCCGGGTCCACTATCAGTTTCTACCCAAATCACACATGTTCCTAGCATCTTAGAATATTCTAGACCAGAGAGGATATCTAGAATATTCCGGGTGTTAATTTGTCATTCTTGAAAGAGGTTTCATATCCTTGATGGTGTATAGGAATGATGTGCGAAACCGAGTGGAATGACTCACCACAGGAATAAATACCACAGTATGTACTATGTTTGGATGTAGGTAGTTTGCTGAGGTGTTCGAGGGTTGTCTACACCCAAAAATGAGTGGATACACTTACCAACTTGTGGTTACATTGTCAGGAACTCCTTCTCTATGATTAGTAGAATCCTACAGAATCTAATTTATTTTCTTTTCATTGTTTTATTTTATTTCATGACAATATGCTAGACTAGTTCTAGTTTCATACTTTTATCAATTATCAAATTGGCTTAACTGACTTAAGAGAGATATCTTAAGCGTCCAAAATGTACCCACGTCCATGTGTTCGACCTCGTATATCTACTTTGACCCCTTAATAACGTTGTGGGGGTCCTTTAAGGTTTCAGGTTATAAATTTAAAAGTTTGATCACCCTTTGGGAACCCATCATGGACCCGATGTGATAAAATAAATATGGGTTAGAAAAAATCTGAAATTATAATGTTTGGTTCTTGAAAATTATTTATTGTATGCAGTGTGTATTGGTGTACATACATGCTGTGATGACCCTGATTGTACAATTTAGATACAATATATCATTTGAGGTCCATGCATGCTTTGTAGATGAGAAATACCAAACTGAGGAGTTGGTAAATCTAATATGGATTGTTTCACCTAATTTAGGCTATGTGAGATATGATAGAGGACTATGATATGTAATCAAGTTCAATTGAGAATGAATAGCCTTTACTAATCAATTGAATATTTTGGAGACCAAATATCCATTTGAGGACATGTGCGGACTAGAATGCAATGTGAGTGGATCATGATGTAGTATAAGATCAAACAAAGTCATTGCAAATTGTTCAGATCTTTTGGAGGTCAATTGGTAATCACATCGACCATAGTACACCTAAATATAAAGATGTTTGGAGGAATTGATTAATTGTCAAACATTTGTCTTTCTGTCTCAAATTAGAAGGGATGCTTCATTAGGTTACTATGAACATATTGGAAATTTCGAATCTAATTGAGTTCCCAATTAAATGTTGGTTAAGATGAAAGAATCCTATATATATCGTTTGCTTTATTTAATGTTGAGAATTATAGTGGATTAACTATTTTCTTATTATGCGGCCACTCTGGTCTTGGATCTGTCATCTCTCTACTCCGAAATGGTAGGGGAAGGTGGCACGATCAGAACCCCCTAAGGAAGTAGTCACTTGCGATGGATGTGGGGGAGTTAGCTACGTGGGCTGAGTCTGCTGCACTCATAGGATCTAAACAATCAGTCACAAGGGTATCGGGGGTAGAATACAGAGAACGAGCAACCTCTCATCATACATTCATCTCTCCATTGTCGCACACAGCAACAACCAGGTGGACAAGGAGGAAGCCCCATCCCAGGCTGGGGGCGCACACAACAGAGTTGCGAGGGAAGAAGAGAGGTAGAGGCTACTGCCTGCCTAAGAAATAGATGAGGAGATGGAAGCGGCGACCAAGTCCTCTGCTGGGCCAAGCAGCGCCGGCGCTGAGATCTGTGATGCACGCGGCGGGCGCAATGTTGCAGCCTTGGAGATAGCTTACGAGCGGGAGCAGGTAGATGGATCCCTAGACGTCAGTGACGCATCAGGATTCTTCAGGGACGACGACGCTCAGTGGAGTGAGGATTGAACGGTGCCTAGTGCTTGTCGGAGGAGCACGGCATGGCGGCTTCATGGAAGAGTTGTAGAGCTTCGAGTTCCTAGAAGACCATCCCCCTGTGCTTCTCTCATCCTCTACATTTCTCTCATCATTGCGGAGGAGTTTTGGGAGGAGCAAAAAGGAGCGAAGCAGGCCCATGGCCACACCGTAGTCCTACCTGGGCGACGACGCTCACGCATGCTGGGGTCAGAGAATGTGGGGGTGAGGGAGAGGGCGACAATGCTCATGCACGCTCCCAGTCTAGTAAAGCCGACGTTGGCTGAGTCACCCGCCCCAATGATATCTCAGGCAAGGTCGTAGATCTCACAGCACTCGGAAGAGCTAGCAACATAGCTAGCAGGCTCGAGATTTCATCTCTGTCTGTGGAGCCATGGCACCCGTGACTTTCCTGGAGAGGCAATGAGGTCAAGGAAACAAAAAATCTCCGAGGTCGGTTCTTGCAGCTTGCAGGGTTCCTCGCCGTCGCTCGGAACCTAGCCTATGCACGACGGCGCTCACGGAGGAAGGCCTGTGCAGGCGGGCGTCGCACGCCGCTGAGGCCAAAACGCAGGAAGGGAAGGAGGAGATCACGACTCCAGTAGGTGGGTCTTACAGCTGGCGGGTCCATACCAAAGATCCGATTACAGTTAGCCACCCAAAAGGTAATAATTGCAAATATTCCCAGAAAATGTCTTGTTCTTAGAAAATGCCTATTAAATAGCTCCCTTGGCCTAAAAATACCCCAAAAATATCTCCAGACTCAGAAAAACATCCCCTATATTACTGGACCCTTATATTAGTCTTTTGAAGCACAACTATTGATGATATTCAATTTAGGGTGAAATGCTTCTTTTGGGTTCATTTAATTTGTATAATTAGCAAATGATGGTTATAAAATACGAGAAAAATATTCTTGGAACCCTAATATCACATAGAAACCATAAGTGGACTCTAATCTGATATTAATGCCAAAATGTTATGTTTTTCCTTATTAATGAACAAATTAATGCTTTTAAACTCTTTTTAGTTCTAGAAAATAGACCTATCATCGGAAAATTATGAAATCTGAACCAGACCCTTAGAATGACATCTGGATCACCATAAAAAATATCAGAGAGACATTTTAGATCAGTAACACCTAGGTTTGGCCTAAACCCTAACTTAGACCTAAAATATCAGTAATATTATGAACCATGTATTAATGACAATTAATTGTTATTAACCAGGTGATGACCAGATATCTAGATGAGCAAGAATGATTAGAAATCTCTGAACTCAGGTACGTGGGTTTTTATTAAGTATAAGACTAGTTTTCATGAATGCATAATGATATGATGTACCTTGGATGCTTGTGTTTGCATATAAATTCTTGGATGTGTATTAGTAGTATATGCTCCGCAAAACATTACAGAACATAAAAGAATATAGATGGTTTGTAGCTACTGAGTGGATATATGCTCTCTCTCTCTCTCCCTCAATCATCTCTCTCTCTTCCTCTAAATATAAGGTCGGCATTCGGTCCCCATAGCCCAAGGGGCGGGGAAAAATGAAGTGCGACATCTCTCTCTCTCCCCTCTGAATATAAGGTCGACACTCGGTCCCCATAGCCCAAGGGGCGGGGAAAAAATGAAGTGTGACACCACTTAGTAGTACAAACGCATCAAAAAGGCATCTAAAAATGTGTTTACCTGATTATCGCTTTAAATAATGTTTTCTTTTACTATTTATTTCTCAAGATTATTTCAATTATGCAAGCATATTAGTATGTATCTTTCTACCCACGTGCACAACACCTTGTGTGTTGATTCATTGTTTCACGTATGTTTTAGGTTCAGAGCTAGCTTGGGATAAAAGACGTGAAGTGAGCAGTGTTCAGGTTGTACCTATTGTCTAAGATCTAGTTTAGCATACATGTTCAGACTTGTAGAATTTTCATTGAATATGTACTGTAAATCATGTTGTAATAATTCATTTTGTATAAATATACATGTTGAATGTTGAGAATGTTATGATTGTATGTTCATGTATGCGTATTATGCTTCCGCATCTCTCTCTGATATAATTGGATGATGTTCTCGAATTCTGACATCTCATTCCCAATTGGGTTTGGAGAAGCCAAAATCCGGGGACGTCACAGTTGGTATCAGAGCATGAACAATAGCTACACCTAACAATTGCTCACCATGAAATATAAACTAAATTTCACCTTTCACTTGAAACCTTAGAAACTTAGTAAGTTGTTATATAGGAATAAGGTTTGACTTAGCCTCTAAAGTTAGAACCTAGATGTTCGAGAACTAGGTTTAGACAAGTGTGTGAAACCCTTTCCATATAGAGCTCATATGTATTGGGTAGCTACACTAGTCTACATCTCGTTCTCACCATTTCACTAGGTGGCATAGCACTAGACTATCTTATGTGTGCGGGACACTCAGTTTTGCTGATTTGGTTTTGTTTTTCCAATCGGCTCGAGCCTCGACAGTTTTCTCTGACGTCTTCTTTCTCGGAGAAAAACTATATAATATTTTATTAAATATATGTAAATATAAAAATGTGTCCCTCACGCTGGAGAATGGTTAGTGTTCATGTAGCCTAAGTGAAACGGAGTGACATCAGTCCAGAAGAGAGAGTAGAACTAGATTAGATGTCTAGAGCCTTATTGGATATGTGAAAGTTAGAGTAGATGATTGATATATATATATATGATATAAGCATGTGTAATCTTATCCAAGTTTGATCTCTACTGGTATAAGTTTCCTTATAAAGATTTAAGTTGCATATGAGATGAGTTCAATTTTAGAAAATCTAAGCTAAGTTTTGATGACAAAAGGACATACTCCTTTCTTATTAAGGCAATCTAAGTTAAGATAAAGTTGAATATGCATGAGCCTCAAGCTCTGTTACAAAGGAGGACCTCTAGTGTTAGGACAAGATATGTGGTGAACTCCAGAGAGAGAGAGTGAGAACCACAAGGAGAGGGTCATAGGACCTACCCTGAGATATATGTGAAACGATGTGTCCTAAGATGGGTTACTCCTCAGTAGATGAGTTGAGTCCTCTTGCATGATTCAATCTTATATATGAAAGCTTGGTTAAAAAAAATGATGGGTAGGTGACTCATAATGAGAAAGTCAATCCTTTTGATTGAGTTATGTTCTACCTTGAGTGACTTATGCTTGTGAATCTCATCATTAGCCGCAAGTGAGGTGATATAGGAAATGCTAAATCTTGGGGTAAAATGCCTTGTGCATAAGATACTCAACAATACATGGCATTCCTTCCTCTTCTTCTTCTATTTTTCTCTCTATATATGATGCTAGAAACCTCACTTGAGTTATTTGGATGAATATGTATGAAGAGTCACTCAATTAAGCTTGGCCTATTTTATATTTCCTTCCTATATCATGCATGCAACATCCAAGTTTGAAATCATGTTTAGATTGACTCAATATATTCTCTTTTCCTTCATTTCATACATGAGACCTATAAATTCGAAATCATGAGTTTGAAATAAAGATATCCTTGGATCATGTATTACATGATCACAAAATATAATTCTTAACCCAATTGTTCTAAATCTATGCTTTTAAGTTTGAGGCCAACTCTTAGACAACAGGAAAAAAAAACAATACGTAAACGTGAATAATCAAGCCCTTCTCTAATGATGAAATTCTAGTATGATGTGATCATATTATGAAATAATGATGTTTAGTGTGCTCACTCTATTGTTCAATGATATGAAATATTCCTACCACCTTGTAAGTTAGTGGGGTGAAAGATTAGACCTTGCATAATATCTTCTCAACCCATATGTATGATCAAACCCTAATTCTTAGGGCAAAGAAGGATGTAGATCCTAATAGATTAGAATGTCATCTTATAGTTGATAGTTAAATGAAACTCTGACCTATATAAGGTGGGGTGGGTACCCCTACATGACTGAAATCAAATATGAAAACTTAGGGTGCATACAGAACTAGGTTGGTCTTGTCACCTAGAAGTGTTGATTTATATAAACCCATTGGTATCACTATAAGAAAACTAGTTCAATTTCGAGGACGAAATTCCAATAAGGTGGGGTGAATGTGATGACCCTGATTTTACAATTTAGATACAATATATCATTTGAGGTCCATGCATGCTTTGTAGATGAGAAATACCAAACTGAGGAGTTGGTAAATCTAATATGGATTGTTTCACCTAATTTAGGCTATGTGAGATATGATAGAGGACTATGATATGTAATCAAGTTCAATTGAGAATGAATAGCCTTTACTAATCAATTGAATATTTTGGAGACCAAATATCCATTTGAGGACATGTGCGGACTAGAATGCAATGTGAGTGGATCATGATGTAGTATAAGATCAAACAAAGTCATTGCAAATTGTTCAGATCTTTTGGAGGTCAATTGGTAATCACATCGACCATAGTACACCTAAATATAAAGATGTTTGGAGGAATTGATTAATTGCCAAACATTTTTCTTTCTGTCTCAAATTAGAAGGGATGCTTCATTAGGTTACTATGAACATATTGGAAATTTCGAATCTAATTGAGTTCCCAATTAAATGTTGGTTAAGATGAAAGAATCCTATATATATCGTTTGCTTTATTTAATGTTGAGAATTATAGTGGATTAACTATTTTCTTATTATGCGGCCACTCTGGTCTTGGATCTGTCATCTCTCTACTCCGAAATGGTAGGGGAAGGTGGCACGATCAGAACCCCCTAAGGAAGTAGTCACTTGCGATGGATGTGGGGGAGTTAGCTACGTGGGCTGAGTCTGCCGCACTCATAGGATCTAAACAATCAGTCACAAGGGTATCGGGGGTAGAATACAGAGAACGAGCAACCTCTCGTCATACATTCATCTCTCCATTGTCGCACACAGCAACAACCAGGTGGACAAGGAGGAAGCCCCATCCCAGGCTGGGGGCGCACACAGCAGAGTTGCGAGGGAAGAAGAGAGGTAGAGGCTACTGCCTGCCTAAGAAATAGATGAGGAGATGGAAGCGGCGACCAAGTCCTCTGCTGGGCCAAGCAGTGCCGGCGCTGAGATCTGCGATGCACGCGGCGGGCGCAATGTTGCAGCCTTGGAGATAGCTTACGAGCGGGAGCAGGTAGATGGATCCCTAGACGTCAGTGACGCATCAGGATTCTTCAGGGACGACGACGCTCAGTGGAGTGAGGATTGAACGGTGCCTAGTGCTTGCCGGAGGAGCACGGCATGGCGGCTTCATGGAAGAGTTGTAGAGCTTCGAGTTCCTAGAAGACCATCCCCCTGTGCTTCTCTCATCCTCTACATTTCTCTCATCATTGCGGAGGAGTTTTGGGAGGAGCAAAAAGGAGCGAAGCAGGCCCATGGCCACACCGTAGTCCTACCTGGGCGACGACGCTCACGCACGCTGGGGTCAGAGAACGTGGGGGTGAGGGAGAGGGCGACGACGCTCATGCACGCTCCCAATCCAGTAAAGCCGGCGTTGGCTGAGTCACCCGCCCCAATGATATCTCAGGCAAGGTCGTAGATCTCGCAGCACTCGGAAGAGCTAGCAACATAGCTAGCAGGCTCGAGATTTCATCTCTATCTGTGGATCCATGGCACCCGTGACTTTCCTGGAGAGTCAATGAGGTCAAGGAAACAACAAATCTCCGAGGTCGGTTCTTGCAGCTTGCAGGGTTCCTCGCCGTCGCTCGGAACCTAGCCTATGCACGACGGCGCTCACGGAGGAAGGCCTGTGCAGGCGGGCGTCGCACTCCGCTGAGGCCAAAACGCAGGAAGGGAAGGAGGAGATCACGACTCAAGTAGGCGGGTCTTACAGCTGGCGGGTCCATACCAAAGATCCGATTACAGTTAGCCACCCAAAAGGTAATAATTGCAAATATTCCCAGAAAATGACTTGTTCTTAGAAAATGCCTAGTAAATAGCTCCCTTGGCCTAAAAATACCCCAAAAATATCTCCAGACTCAGAAAAACATCCCCTATATTACTGGACCCTTATATTAGTCTTTTGAAGCACAACTATTGATGATATTCAATTTAGGGTGAAATGCTTCTTTTGGGTTCATTTAATTTGTATAATTAGCAAATGATGGATATAAAATACGAGAAAAATATTATTGGAACCCTAATATCACATAGAAACCATAAGTGGACTCTAATTTGATATTAATGCCAAAATGTTATGTCTTTCCTTATTAATGAACAAATTAATGCTTTTAAACTCTTTTTAGTTCTAGAAAATAGACCTATCATCGGAAAATTATGAAATCTGAACCAGACCCTTAGAATGACATCTGGATCACCATAAAAAATATCAGAGACACATTTTAGATCAGTAACACCAAGGTTTGTCCTAAACCCTAACTTAGACCTAAAATATCAGTAATATTATGAACCATGTATTAATGACAATTAATTGTTATTAACCAGGTGATGACTAGATATCTAGATGAGCAAGAATGATTAGAAATCTCTGAACTCAGGTACGTGGGTTTTTATTAAGTATAAGACTAGTTTTCATGAATGCATAATGATATGATGTACCTTGGATGCTTGTGTTTGCATATAAATTCTTGGATGTGTATTAGTAGTATATGCTCCGCAAAACATTACAGAACATAAAAGAATATAGATGGTTTGTAGCTACTGAGTGGATATATGCTCTCTCTCTCTCCCTCAATCATCTCTCTCTCTTCCTCTAAATATAAGGTCGGCATTCGGTCCCCATAGCCCAAGGGACGGGGAAAAATGAAGTGTGACATCTCTCTCTCCCCTCTGAATATAAGGTCGACACTCGGTCCCCATAGCCCAAGGGGCGGGGAAAAAATGAAGTGTGACACCACTTAGTAGTACAAACGCATCAAATAGGCATCTAAAAATGTGTTTACCTGATTATCGCTTTAAATAATGTTTTCTTTCACTATTTCTTTCTCAATATTATTTTAATTATGCAAGCATATTAGTATGTATCTTTCTACCCACGTGCACAACACCTTGTGTGTTGATTCATTGTTTCACGTATGTTTTAGGTTCAGAGCTAGCTTGGGATAAAAGACGTGAAGTGAGCAGTGTTCAGGTTGTACCTATTGTCTAAGATCTAGTTTAGCATACATGTTCATACTTGTAGAATTTTCTTTGAATATGTAACTGTAAATCATGTTGTAATAATTCATTTTGTATAAATATACATGTTGAATGTTGAGAATGTTATGGTTGTATGTTCATGTATGCGTATTATGCTTCCACATCTCTCTCTGATATAATTGGATGATGTTCTCGAATTCTGACATCTCATTCCCAATTGGGTTTGGAGAAGCCAAAATCCGGGGACGTCACACATGCATACTTATTTGTTACACCCACGTACACATCATAGAGATATGTTGACCTTGTTTTATTATTCAGTGTTGTAGGTTAGCGATTTCATGTAATTATTGAAGAAATGATCTTCTAAAAGAATCCCAAAAGAAAAAAATATAAAAGACATCTAGGGGATTAGAAAGTTAAGTTATAGTATTTCCACTCATGTACTATCTCTTCCTTTTTAAAAATTTATGTAAACTGTTAGAGTAGATTCCATATTCCTACCTCTCTTATCAACAGTTTTTGGTTTGAAATAATTAGGAATTATGTGTTGTCTATTGAATCTGGATCCTAGAAAAGTAGAGTGTTGTATATTGTCTTCTTGGTCCACTTTCATTGGGGATAACATGGGACATGGTAGTCACAATTGGTATTAGAGCCAACATTTAATAACAACTTTTAATAATAGTAGTTTTAAATATTCCATAGATCCATAATGGATTTATTAGGGCATTTCCCAAAGGCAGTAGTGTCTAGAATGGTTCACAACTTGGGGGTTGACAAGATTTTCGTCCACACCACTAGCTTGTTTAAGAGGAATCTTGGGCCACTGTGATTCTAGTCTGGCCAAATCGTGAGATTTTTACCAAAATAACACACTTATTGGTTGTTCTCATCTACTATGTAATCTTTTTCTTCACCCCATGCTCTTCCCTAAACCCTAAGGTGCCAATAGTTATTTTCTTATATAAATTGGGGTTTCCATACAATTAGACTTATGGTATCCTACACCAATTAATAATGATATATGTGACATTAAAAAATCATTGAAAACATGAGATAAGTTATCATATGATTTGATATATATATATATATATATATATATATATATATATATATATATATATATTTCTATGTGTGTCTATGTGTGTATGGATATATGTATATATAATGAAGTAAAATTATACTTGTAACGTCCCATGGTTTGAGGCCTCAGATATAATGATCTTAAAAGGAATGATCGAACTACCCATATCACCAAGGTGCACCTCCTTTTTAGGGATCCCATCACTAAAGAACTCTATAGTTAAGTGTGCTCAGCTTAGAGTAGTACTATGATGGGTGACCAGTCATGAGGTTTATCATGGCTTACACATGAGTGAGGACAAAGTGCGCAGTTAATGATGGTGGTGGTCTGTGGGGCCAGTCGTCATTCCTGAAACTCTACTAGAGCCTAGGGTAGTGCGCCCATGTGTTATAAATGGTATCAGAGCCAATTCCCCTCCAGTAGGTGGGGCCCACATGGCATGTGGCTTGCCAGTCTTAAGTCGTGCGGTCTAGGCAAGTTGGCAAGGGCTATCCTTTGAGATGAGATGGAGCCACCCTTACGCTGTTAGACGTGAAAGAGAGCTGGGTGTCCATGGGCCATTCTGGATCTGCACTGAAATGGGGAAGATATTATGAGGTTGTATATTGATGGGTCGTTCTGGGTCTGCACTGAAATGGGAAAGAGATTATGAGGTTGAATATTGTGCCTTGACGAGGACATCAAGACTCTAAGTGGGGGAGATTATAATGTCCCGTGATTTGAGGCCTCAGATTTAATGATCTTAAAAGGAATGATCGAACTACTCATATCACCAAGGTGCACCTCCTTTTCAGGGAGCCCATCACTAAAGAACTCCATAGTTAAGCATGCTCAGCTTGAAGTATTACTAGGATGGGTGACCAGTCGGGAAGTTTATCTTGGCTTGCACATGAGTGAGGACAAAGTGCGTAGTTAAGCCTGGTGGTGGTCTTTGGGGCCAGTCGTCATTCTTGAAGCTCTACTAGATCCTAGGGTAGTGGGCACGTGTGTTATAATACCCCTATAAGAGCAAACTCTATGTGAAATGAAATAAGTAAAGTACCCATTAGAAGAAGGTTGGCCCTTCCACACTGATCAAAGATCATGATCATGGTTAATTCAAATTATGCATAGACCTTACTGGTGAATGAAGACATTCAGTTTTGCTAGGATTAAACTATTTGGAATCTCCAAGGAGGAACCTTTTATCCTAAAGATGGTTAACCCTATATTGGTTCATATCGATAGAAATACATTTATGATCTATGATACATGAATAGGAAAAGGTGATAAATACCACCAATGTGATACAAGGAGTAATTAAACATTGGTGATATTGAACTCATGTTAACAAGAATAGAGTCCTATTGGAAAATATGGCATCAGATATGGCAGTGGAAACAATTACTGGCCATATACCCATTAAACTGCAAATCATGTCAATAATTATGAATTGGGAAGGAGGGTTGCAAGGTATATATCTGGTCATGTATTGAGTCTAGAGACTATCCCTTGTTGAAACATGTTTCTTTCTTCAACCTATACCTGGATAGTCTCGACAATGGCCTCTTGGTTGATCACCATAGAAAATGATTGTCTGCATCCTCCTAGTGGTTGGCAACGACCTCCTCACCTCTATAGGAGTCCAAAATGACCACCGTGAACTCCTACATTTTAGATAAATGGAAAATGAGTTATCTCTTCTGTCAACGTACTAGCATTGACTTTCTCTCCCAATTTTCTCTCCTTTATTATTCCTCCCTTTGATGGGTAGAACTTTCTTGGGTTCTAACTTTACCACAACTGTGCGAAGACAACAAATGTCAAAGTTTATTATTGTGTCTCTAGAAAGCCTCAATTGCCCCTCTATTTATAGGAGGGTCAGGAGTTCTAGTATGAGTGGGAGCTGAAGAGGCAGAATTTATAGAATTCTTTGGAACCGATGAACCATGAACCGATCGGTTCACTAATGATTTGGTCGGTTCAAATGCAAGATGATCGGTTCAACCCTTGAACTGGTTGTTTCACTAGGTTTCCTATTTGCAATTGTAATGGCATTTAATATTCAATCAAATGCATAACATGAAGTCTTCATAATTCCATGATCCAATCACATTGATCAACCAAGTGGTCAGTTCATAACCTAAACCGACTGGTTCACAGATTTGAGGTGATCGGTTCACTTTCTGAATCGGTCATTTCAGAATTCTCGATGCTAATACTAGTTCAAAGTTACTTGAAAAGTCAATTGATTGGTTCAACACTTGAACCGATCGGTTCATAGTTTAGTCAGTCAACTTTTAGTTATTGTTGTTTAAATTGAATACCAAACATTTTACTAATCAAATCTAAACAACATTCATAAATAAACTCATATTCCAAGTGTATCCTATATGTGAGACCCTATATGTTCCAAGTTACATCGACAGTGAATATCCCTTACTGATTTATGACATCACAAGAAAAGAGTGGTATCTAGAAAGACACCATTGCTACCTAAGTAATTGGAAAGTTGGAGAACAACTTCAACCTAAAATATGTGATCAATGTTATAGTGATTGTATAGTTACTTTGTCACTGATATCCAAATTGAACTCGAGGCATGGAATCGTCATCCTCTTCAATGTCCAATCCATGTTCCTTGAACTAGATCAGTCTATCTAAGATATATGTAGACTCAATATCACATATTGATTCACATGAGCATGGCCATGCAATTATCAGTCTTGCTTATCAAGTGGCCAGGATATCAAACTCTTATAGGAGTGATGAATCGCATCTACATCACTCACAATCATCCCCATGTGTCACAATGCACCAAAGCACAACCTTTATGGAAATCCTTATTCAAGGTCATCTTAGATGATGTCAAAGTGCATCAAGAAAATGTGATGAGTGTAGTGATTTCAGGTCTAAGAACCACAATCACCACCATCATTATGAGAGATGATTCTAACTATCGTTCATGGTTTCCATGTATCACTCTCAAGGTGGGCTTGTATGATACATTTTTCTCTAATAAGTATCTATGTGTTGGGTTTGATATCACATATCATGATTTAATGAGATTATGTCATCAACCAGCTCACATTCTAGTCTTTTGTGTTCGTGATGTTTAACAACTTCAACAATTAAAACCAACCAGGGACATACCAAGAATGTATACTCCTAACATCCATACTATCTCATTTTTTAGATCCTCAACCTAAATATATACGTCATTGAGTAATAGCATTTTTAGACACTTCATATGTAATATCATTATCTCATAACTGAATAAAGAAAAATACGTGGAAGATTGCCTTTAATATTAATCAAATTATTTACAAGATATGCCAGTAAAATCATCAAATGATTGATTTTTTGGGCATATATACCAACACACTACCACTTGCACTTAGATACAATCACCCATGGACTTAATCTCAAGTGATCTAACATGACCTTCATGCTTCTTCTAGGAAAGTTCTTCTATCAAGGGGTCAACCACATTTCTTTCAGTTCGTACACTACAAATCATCACATCTCCTCATTGTATGATCTCTCATATGAGATGGAATTGATGTTGTATGTGCTTGGAATTATAATGTGATCTAGGTCCCTTAGCTTATGTAATATCTCCATTGTTGTCACAATATAGCTCAATTCCATCGCTAAGGCTTGGAACCTGATTGGCCTAAATTGCGCGTCCTAAAATTGGAGGCGGATTTGAGGTAGTCGAGCTTTTACATTTATAACTCGAAACCTTCTAGCCCCCCGCAAATTTGTTTACGGGGTCGAAGTAGATAGACGGGGTCGAACATAGGGACAAGGGTGGTAGTGTTGAGAACTCTGAATCGACACACTACACTCCGGCAAGGATAAGAGATGATAAAATTCCCAAAAGGGAACAGCAGAATAAGATCGATAAAACAAAGGAAAACCCTATCTCCAACTGGAGTTACAAGGAAAACTTAGGTTTTAGGCATTTAGCAATTTTTAGGGATTTTCATGCAACAAAAACAGAGGGATACTACTAAAGCTAAAGCAAGGTACCAAGGAGAAAACTTCGGTAAAACAAGCGGCAGCAGAAACATCCTGTACCCCTCCTCTCAGAGTGGGTACCTCTAACCAAGCATCAACACCCCTCTCGAGGTTGCTACACCTAAATTAGAGTGGAAAGGTTACTAAAGCAAATCCAATTCCGGGCACTCTCGTACTCTAGAATCGGACCAAACACTAGAGCCACAACACCTCTCTCAAGGTTGTTGCAACGGGAAAACACGATTCGGTAGCTAATCGAAAAGCGATCCAACATACAAGCTAGAGTTAAGATATTAAACATAGTAATCATCCAATGAGTGTACCAAGCATAAGGCATTAGGTAATTAACTCTTCTATTTCTGTAAGCATATATAAAGGTTTGATTACATTGCAGAAGTAAAAGAAATAAATGACTGAAATAAAGATAGATGTCGCCTCCTTGATATAGAAGGATGCCAGACTACAACGGACCCTACAACCCGATATCGGTCAGGGGCCTAGCCCGATACAGCTGTGTCGGGCGGCACGCCGTAACGAGCAGACTATATCGTGCGAGAACCCTGGCCCGATACACACATGTCGGGCGGCACCCTCTCGGGCGACACGTCGTGACAAGCTATACGTAACGGGGTCTGATATCGTGTCGGGCTTAGGGTGTCGCTTCTAGTATCGGTCACTTATGTCGGGGATCCATGTCGGCTGATATCGGCCTGCAGTGTTGCCCGAGATGACCCTAAGTGAACTATCCCCTCCCTCTCGGGATGGGGAAGCGCCCACCTGGAATCGCCCGACACAAGCACTAAGGCACGATATCCTAGCTCTTCACAGCTATCCTGAGGTGACTCACGCAGAGTTTTGATCTGTTCTGACCTGTCTTTTTGGCTTCCTATAGCTGCTATTTATAGGCAGTGGTTGGGGGAAGTTATGGTGCTTGAAGCGCCACGTGTCCTCCCTATTCGCGGGTCAGTGGACGACTGATACGGGTATCGCCCTGCATAGGGTGTCGGCTGTCGGTCACGTGACGGGTGGCGCCTGCCGGTGGGTGGCCTGTGTCGCGTGACAAGCTTGAGTTGTCGTGGCGAGCTTGGCTCCCTGTCGGGTAAGAGACATGTCGCCTGTCAGTTTCTTCTTGCGCGACATCCCCATGTCACGTGTCGTTGTGTCGCGCTACCCTGTCGGGCGGCGATCGTATCGGGTATCTGGAAGGCCGATGCAGGTGGAGCTTATTCGTGGGCCGGGACGGCCTTATTGATGACAAAATGGGTCAAAATTGTAGGAAAACTCTGCAAAAGTTGGAAATATTGGATTAAGAGCGTCGTTTGGCCAATTATTGTGAAAGTACATATAAAAGAGAGGAAAACAGTTAAAAAGGGTAGTTTTGATAACAGAAAAACAGTCTGAAACATCACAAAATTTGGTGTTATCAACTCCCCCAAACTTAGTGTTTTGATTGTCCTCAATCAATATTTAAACTTTATTTAGTGATGTTTCTTCTTGCTCGGTGTAGCTTTCAGGCCAAGAGGTAAAACAAGTATCGTAATGCCTTTAGCGATAATGCTGCCTCACTACAAATAAAAGACCTTGCGTTTCCTGCCTTACTATTTTAGTAAAATTTTCTCTACAGCTTCAGTGAGACTTTGGTGCATGATTCCGAAGTTAGCTTACACACCAAACAACTTTATTTTTGGGTCAGAAAGTTGTGTATAGGGTAGGCTAAGGCTTTTTGGGGTTTTTCTTATCTCCCATCAGTCCATCCAGGTAAGGGTCCATTAACGGGCAAGTGGTCCCTGTAGTCCAAGCCAGTTGGCTTTAGAGCAGTGATTTCACATCCTACGTACCACTGCCCCAGATCTACCATGCCTAAAGATAGGTACTTTTGGAAAACAAGTGTGTATATATTTTTTTTCTTTTCTTTTATTGGGCACAACTCTCATGCTTTTATTCACCCTCATAAGGCTGCTTTCTCTTTTTGGGATTTTTGTTGGGTAAGGGGAAACAAGAGGGATTTCTACTGTTTGGGCAGCTTTTTCCTTCTCCACACTCGTCTCTTAGCTGTTTGCGAGATTATTATTATTTTTTTCGAGATTTTTGGCACGGAAAAATGTAATCTTCTATTTGTTTGAGGCAGCATTATCAGAAAGATATAACAAAAACTTGCATTTCGTTAAGCACATAAAAAACAAACTGGCAAGAAGTCGCATCAGGTTTTTACTAATGTGGAGACAAAATAAGCATAATTTTTTTCGAAAATTTTTATATGAGCATGGCATTTTATACGAGCAAGGGTACATACACATGATATAAGGGAAGAACGAAATGACACAAAGGGTGGAGGTGAAAAAGAAGATTTTTATACCTCCTTCACTGGTACATGGGTACCCCCCCCCAAAACTTACACCACACTCTGTCCCAGAGTAGTGAAGAAGACAGGGTGAGGTCAGGTTAGCCCAATGAAGGTTAGTTGGTGGTTGCGCTTGTGCCTTGGAGAAGCTGCAATATGTTCTCCTTATTTGCAGTCTCCATTTTCTTTGCCAGCTGGATGTAGCCAGAACAAGTGCAAAGCTCTCAAAATTATTCGGCCACCCCTTAATCCTAGTACTTCCGTTGTGAACATGAACAAAAGGACTGATAGTCAATCCCATTTTCAGTCCATCTGAGTCCATTTTCGTTCCCAGGAGGGTGCAGCTGGAGGGCCTCTCTATTTTTATTATCTTCCTCTTTTAGAGATGGCCCTAAACCACCGCAGAAGACAAACTATGATAATGAAATGAACCTCTTTTGGGGCTACAAAATCAAGAAAATTTATCCTTGCTCTCTTTTTGGCGGTTGGTGGCTCCGCTGCCTTGGGATTCTGACGTTTCTATCCGACAGTTGTTGCTTCAACGGTGGTCGTGATTCTGCTTCTTGTGCCTTGTTTGTCAGCCTGGCCAGAGGTTTGCTTCGTGTGAGCCATACCTGTTATCAAGTCCATTGATCACTTAAATGTTAGGTCGGGAAAAAATGAAATCTCGATAAAACTTGTCGCGATGTAAAGCCCGGTGTATCATTCATCAAAAGAAAGATATGAGGCGATATGAGATCGGGTTATAAGGGCGATCAGCGCGGCACAACACGCTGCCTGACACAGGTATGTCAGGCAATGAGGTCGCAAGAAGCAACTGCCCGACAGGACGTCACACAAAAAAAATGTGTCGCCCAATATGGCGTATAGGGAAAACATAATTGGCCGACGTATCATGCTTAACTGTGTCGGGCGATACAAGGAAAAATCGACTCAGCTCATTAACCCGATACGTTGTGCGCGATATGAAAAACTCGTATCGGGCAAATAGACTGTCGGGCTATACCTTTGCTCTTTGAGGCCCTCACCCGACACGAGGGCGAAGGGGACCTTCCCGACATGCGAGCAAAAAGGTGGATTACTACATGCGGTACAAGTGGCTAAAAGAGTAAGCTTAGTATCCTGACACGTTGAGCCCTCCTTACTATATATAGCAAGCTTGGTTGGGGGTAAAACGGGTAGTTCCGGGGCACGCGTCGGCCGCTGAGACGTGCCATTCCCGAGACGACAGTCCCATCAGTCTCTTTAAGGGCAATTACTCGCATGCGCGATACGGTGCACGTCGACCAGGAATGCCATCCGTCACGACCGTTGTGATGCCCGAGAGACTGTAGCCCGATACAAGCGGTCATGTACGCCAGCTGAGCTACTGCCCGAAACGGTTAAAAACAGGCGGCCAAAAACTAAAACTTAGGTGAAGAAAAAGCGATTCAAGGGTAAAACATCATTGGCTTAGGGTTAAGTCCCCGACCTCAGGAGGTATTACTCCTCAAAGCTCGTAAAATATAGTGGTGGCCCATAAAACAAAAGAGTCGGTACGCTCGGTGCGTGCATTGACTCAGGCCTTATTACAATCCATAATGTTTGTTTTACATGGAAGAAAAATGCATCCTACTCTAGTAAAGAAAGAAAAACTCCGTACGCCTCCCGAGGAGCGTTGAAGTTTTGCGTCGCCAGCTCGACCGGTGTAAGCTCTTCACGTTCAGCCTTCGACATCACCCATATCCTGCAAGTCGATCTCTGCTCTCCTGACAAAAGCTTTATCTTCATAATACCTCTTTACTCTGTGCCCATTCACCTTGAAGACCTTGGTCAGATCGTCCTTGTCGTAGAGCTCCATCATCCCTGATGGGTATATCTTCGATACAGTGAACGGTCCTGACCATCTCGTTTGCAGCTTCCCAGGAAAAAGACGAATGGAGGACTTGAATAATAAAACCTTATCCCCTTCGCTTACGTCTTTTCTCCTGAGGTGGGCATCATGCCACACTTTGGTCCTCTGTTTGTAGATTTTTGCATTTTCATATGCGTTCATCCTCAGTTCTTCAAGCTCTTCAAGTTGCAAAAATCTCTTTTCTCCTGCTTTCTCGAGGTCCATGTTTAAGAATTTGATTGCCCAAAGGGCCTTGTATTCTAGCTCTAGAGGTAGATGGTAGGATTTTCCATAGATCAGCCTGTAGGGGGTGGTCTCAATGGGTGTTTTGTAGGCGGTCCTGTAGGCCCATAGTGCGTCGTCAAGCTTTATAGACCAGTCCTTCCTCGTTTGGCTGGCAGTTTTTTCCAGGATCTGCTTGATTTGTCTATTTGAAACCTCTACCTGCCCAGAAGTCTGTGGGTGGTAGGGTGTAGCGATTTTGTGCTTAACTCCATACTTACGTAGGAGTGCTTCAAACTGTCTTTCTCCGTAGTGCGACCCGTCGTCGCTTATTACAGTGCGTGGTACACCGAACCGAGGAAAAATCATCTTCTCGAATAGCCTGATTACCGACTTGGCGTTGCACGTTTGGGTTGCTATTGCTTCTACCCACTTCGATACATAGTCTACTGCCACTAGTATGTATTGATACCCCCTGGATGGAGGAAATGGTCCCATGTAATCAATCCCCCACACGTCGAAGATTTCCACTTCAATCCAGCTCGCCATCGGCATTTCATTTCTCCTTCCTATATTCCCTGTAGACTGGCACTCTTTGCAGACTTTCACAAATTGTGCAACATCTTTGAATAGCGAAGGCCGGTAGAAACCTGACTGTAGCACTTTTGCAGCCGTTCTTTCACTACCCAGGTGTCCACCGTAGGGGGAGGCGTGACACTTTTTTAGAATGTTCACGGTTTCTTCCTCGGGGATGCACCTCCTGTAAAGATTGTCAGCGCATCTTCTGAAGAGGAGAGGATCATCCCAATAGTAATTTTTAGCATCCCCGAACAACTTCTTTTTCTGATTGTAAGAAATGTCAGGAAGCAGCTCTCCACAAGCAAGATAGTTGCAGATCTCTGCAAACCATGGCAAGTCTTCTTCTTTAGCTTCTGCCAACATAAGAGCCTCATCGACATAGTTGTCGTTGATCGGTGGTCCCCTTTGCCTTTCAGCTACGATCCTCGATAGGTGGTTGGCAACCACATTCTCTGCGCCCTTCTTGTCGATAATTTCATGGTCGAACTCTTGCAGCAATAAGGCCCACCTCAACAGCTTGGGCTTTGTGTCTTTCTTTTGTATTAGATATTTTATAGCTGCATGATCTGTATATACCTTGAACTTTGCTCCAACTAGATACGACCTGAACTTGTTGAAGGTGAAGACAATTGCCAGCATCTCTTTTTCCATGGTTGTGTAATTACCTGAGCTTCGTCCAACGTGCGACTAGCGTAGCAGATCATATAGTGCTTTTTATCTTTCTTCTACCCTAGGACTGCTCCTACCGCATAGTCGCTAGCGTCGCACATAAGCTCAAAGGGTAAATCCCAATCTGGCACTTGGAGGATGGGTGGTGATATGAGCGTGTTCTTTAAAGCCTAAAAAGCCATCAAACATTCATTAGAGAAAACAAATTCAACATCTCTTACCAGCAGATTGGACAAAGGTTTTGAAATCTTCGAGAAGTCCTTTATGAATATGCGGTAGTAGCCGGTGTGCCCGAGGAATCTCCTCACTCCCATCACTGACTTTGGGGGAGGAAGCTTGGATATGGCTTCGACCTTGCTGCTGTCCACCTCGATCCCACGCCTTGAGATCTTATGCCCCAGAACGAGGCCCTCTCGTACCATGAAATGGCACTTTTCCCAGTTTAAAACTAGGTTGTTCTCCTTGCACCTTTGTAGAACCAAGGACAGATTCTTTAGGCAGCTATCGAAGTCCCTTCCATAGACTGAAAAATCGTCCATGAAAACTTCTACGATATCTTCTAGAAAATCCAAAAACATTGATATCATGCATCTTTAGAATGTGGAGAGAGCATTACAGAGTCCGAAGGGCATCCTTCTGAAAGCATAAGTGACATAGAGGCAGGTGAATGTTGTTTTCTCTTGGTCGTCGGGCAGGATCGGTACCTGGTAAAATCCTGAAAAGCCATCAAGAAAATAGAAAAAGTCATGATGTGCTAATCTTTCAAGAACTTGGTCAATAAAAGGTAGCGGAAAATGATCTTTTTTGGTAGCCTGGTTTAGCTTTCTGTAATCTATGCACATCCGCCATCCGGTAATGGTCCTAACCGCCACCTCATTGCCCTTTTCTCCCTTTATCACTGTCATCCCACCCTTTTTGGGTACTACGTGGATCAGACTCACCCAATTGCTATCGTTGATTGGGTAAATGATCCTCTCATCCCTGAGCTTGATTACCTCTTTCTTGACGACTTCCTTGAGCATCTGATTCAGCTTCCTCTGGGGTTGAGCCAGAGGCTTGGCAGATTCTTCCAAGTTGATGCGATGCATGCATAACGAGGGGCTGAGGCCTTTGATGTCCTCTACTGAATATCCTGTAGCCCCCTGTGGAGTCTCAACTCCTCAAGAAGTCGGTCCAACTGGTCTCTCGAAAGATTGGCATTGACGATGACATGTTTTCTCTCTTCTTCATCTAAGAAATCATATTTCAGACCTTCGGGCAACAGTTTCAACTCAGGCCTTGTTCTGTATGCCTTCTCTTGAGGCTCCTCCTTGAGAGAGGCATACTTCACGGACTCCACCACCTCATCCTCTTCGTGCAGATCTTCGTCAGACCAGTCAAAAAGCTCGAGATACTCTGCAACTTCAGGATCTTTGAGGTCGGAATCCTAACAGCTTATAGCCCTCACAAGGGGGTCCACTATCCGGATGTCCTCCTCTATCTCCTCACAAAATTTATCGTAGCTGTCCGCAAAGCATGCAGATTCAGACAGGGAAGGACCCTTCATTACCTCCTTCAGCTTGAAGTCCAGGTGGTCGTCTCCGACCCTTAGCGTGATAATCCCTTCAGAGACATCAATCAACGCCCTTCTTGTTGCCAGGAAAAGGACGTCCAAAGATGATCGGGCAGAGGGGGTCCTCTACTGTATCAATGACGACTATGTCACAAGGAGTGAAGAAATTACTGACCCTGATCGGCACATCTTCGACAACGTCGACTGGTCTCTTAAAGGTATGGTCCGCCAGTTCGATCCTCATATTGGTACGAACCATGTCGGTTAAACCCAACCTTTGCGTGAAGCTCACAGACATGAGGTTGATGCTTGCCCCTAAGTCGGCAAGACCTTTTCACTCAACGTTGTACCCGATGGAAAACGGAATCGTAAAAGCTCCAGGGTCTCTTCTTTTATTTGGCAGGTCAGGCTTCATAAAAGCTGAGGAAGTAGATGCTAGGTGCACGGTCTCAACCCTTCCTCCTCTTATTTTCTTTGTGATAAGATCCTTGAGGAACTTGGCGTAGGTCGGCATCTCCTCCAAGGCGTCAAGGAAGGGGACTTCAAGATGCAGTTTCCTGATCGAGTCCATGAACCTTTCGTGATGCTTTTTCATATTTGCCTTGATCAGTTTATACGGGAACGGTAGCCTGGAAGCATAAGGATTCCTCCCACCAGATAGCTCATCTGAAGGCTTCTGTGCAGGCTCTCGAGCTTCTGCTTGTCTACCTTCGTCCTATGCCAGAATTGCACTCTCAGGCCTTGGCTCAGACTCTGGTCTGGCTTCATCAGTGCGCTCCACCATCTTCCCATATCTTAGTACTGCCATTCTGGCAGTTTTAGGGTATGAGAGTGTCTTTCCTGCAGGGTCCTTTCTCAGAGCGGCCATCTGGGCCAATCGTTGATAGACCTCTCACTAGCGCATCTGCAGACTTGCCATCTGGTGTTGCATGGAATTCAGAGCTCCAGGACTGGGGAGCGCTCCATGTGCCAGCTGGTTGATGATAGTTTCTTGTCTTTTTATGTAGGCAAACAATTGACTAACCAAGTTGGGCTAGTGTGAAATCCCATCTCGGCCTTGACGTTCACCCTCAGGCAGAGATCGCTCACAGCGAGGCATGGTGTCAGAGCTCGAAGGAACAGATCACCATTCTTCAGAGTTCCTAAAGTGGCACGAGAAATCAAGTTTAGAAAATAGAATTATTTATTTTTTGCAAAGAGTAATGGTAATAATGATAATAATAATAATAATAGAAAAGAGTGTTGTCAAACTCATTTCTAAGGTTGAGGCACGGGAGTGTAGTTAGTGGATTCAGATTCATAAACAGTGCCATTTTACCTTGTCCCCAGCAACGGCGCCAAAAAGTTGACCGGCCTAAATTGCACGTCCTAAAATTGGAGGCAGATTTAAGGTAATCGAGCTTTTACATTTATAACCCGAAACCTTCTAGGCCCCCGCAACTTTGTTTATGGGGTCAAAGTAGATAGACGGGGTCAAACATAGGGACAAGGGTGGTAGTGTTGAGAACTCTGAATCGACACGCTATACTCCGACAAGGATAAGAGATGATAAAATTCCCAAAAGTGAACAACAGAACAAGATCGATAAAACAAAGGAAAACCCTATCTCCAACTGGAGTTACAAGGAAAACTTAGGTTTTAGGCATTTAGCAATTTTTAGGGATTTTCATGCAATAGAAACAGAGGGATAATACTAAAGCTAAAGCAAGGTACCAAGGAGAAAACTTCGGTAAAACAAGAGGCAGCAGAAACATCTTGTACGCCTCCTCTCAGAGCGGGTACCTCTAACCAAGCATCAACACCCCTCTCGAAGTTGCTGGACCTAAATTAGAGTGGAAAGGTTACTAAAGCTACTCCGATTCCGGGCACTCTCATACTCCAGAATCAGACCAAACACTAGAGCCACAACACCTCTCTCAAGGTTGTTGCAATGGGAAAACACGATTCGGTAGCTAATCGAAATGCGATCCAACATACAAGCTAGAGTTCATATATTAAACATAGTAATCATCCAATGAGTGTCCCAAGCATAAGGAAACAGGTAATTAACTCTTCTATTTCCGTAAGCATATATAAAGGTTTGATTACATTACAGAAGTAAAAGAAATAAATGACTGAAATAAAGATAGATGTCGCCTCCTTGATATAGAAGGATGACAGACTACAACGGACCCTACAACCCGATATCAGTCAGGGGCCTAGCCCGATACAGCTGTGTTGGGCGGCACACCCTCTCGGGCGGCACGCCGTAACGGGCAGAATATATCGTGCGAGAACCCTGGCCCGATACACACATGTTGGGCGGCACTCTCTCGGGCGACACGCCGTGACAAGATATACGTAACGGGGTCCGGTATCGTGTCAGGCTTAGGGTGTCGCTTCTAGTATCGGTCACTTATGTCGGGGATCCATGTCGGCCGATATCGGCCTGCAGTGTTGTCCGGGATGACCCTAAGTGAACTATCCCCTCCCTCTCGGGATGGGGAAGTGCCCACCTGGAATCGCCCGGTACAAGCACTGAGGCACGATATCCTAGCTCTTCGCAGCTATCCTGAGGTGACTCACACATAGTTTCGATCTGTTCTGACCTATCTTTTCGGCTTCCTGTATCTGCTATTTATAGGCAACGGTTGGGGGAAGTTATGGTGCTCAAAGCGCCACATGTCCTCCATATTCGTGGGTCAGTGGACGACCGATACTGGTATCACCCGGCATAGGGTGTCGGCTTTCGGTCACGTGATGGGTGGTGCCTGCCGGTGGGTGACATGTGTCACGTGACAAGCTTGAGTTGTTGTGGTGAGCTCGGCTCCCCATCGAGTAAGAGACGTGTCGCCCATCAGTTTCTTCTTGCGCGGCGTCCCCATGTCGTGTGTCGTTGTGTCGCGCTACCCTGTCGGGCGACGATCGTATCGGGAATTTGGAAGGCCGATGCAGGTGGAGCTTATTCGTGGGCCGGGACGACCTTATTGATGACAAAATGGGTCAAAATTGTAGGAAAACTCTGCAAAAGTTGGAAATATTGGATTAAGAGCGTCGTTTGGCCAATTACTGTGAAAGTACATATAAAAGAGAGGAAAACAGTTAAAAAGGACAGTTTTGATAACAGAAAAATAGTCTGAAACATCACAAAATTTGGTGTTATCATAACCCCACAAGTTTATAGATGAACTTCTTGACCCAAATAACCTCCTTTATTGCATTGTATGTGGCAATATACTTGACCTCTGTTGTAAAATCAACAACTATCTCTTGCTTGGAACTCTTCCAGTTCACAGATCTGTTGTTTAGGCAAAACACAATTCCATATTGTGATCTAGAGTCATCTATTTTAGTTTGGAAGCTTTCATCCATGTAACCCTTTACCGCCAACTCTTCCTCACCACTATTGTAAAGGAATTGATCCTTAGTTCTTCTCAAGTACTTAAGGACATTCTTAATGGTTGTCTAGTGAGCTTTAATAGGATCTGATTGATATTTTCTCATCATGGTCAAGACATGTGAGACATCTGGACAAGTATATAACATTGCCTAAATGATAGATCTAATTTCATATGAATATGGAATCTTACTCATGTGTTTCCATTCCTCACAAGAATTGGGACATTGAGCACTATAGACAGTAACACCATGAGAAATGGGTAGGTTTGCTCTCTTTGACTTCTTCATGCTAAACCTCTTCAACACTTTATCAATGTATGTGCTCTGACTTAGCCCAATAAACCTTCTAGATCTATTTCTATAGCTCTTGATTCCTAAGATATAGGATGCTTTGCCTAAGTCCTTCATTGAGAATGTATTTCCTAGCCATGAATTTACCATCTGTAAAGTAGGGATGTCATTCCCCATCAATAGTATGTCATCTACATATAATATGAGGAATACAATCATGCTCCTACTAACCTTCTTATAAACACGAGGTTCATCTTCATTTTGACTAATGCCAAAATCTTTAACTTTTTTGTCAAATCAAAGATTCCAAATCTGAGGTGCTTTCTTCAATCCATGGATTAGCCTTTGTTGCTTACATATTTTATTTGCATCATTTTAATTTATAACCCTTGGTTTGTGTCATGTACACATCCTTAAGAATATTCCCATTAAGGAATATAGTTTCAACATCCATCTACCAAATCTCATAGTTATAATAAGCTGCAAAGGCAAGCATTATCCTGATGAAATTAACCATGGCAACTGGAGAAAAGGTTTTGTCATGGTCAACACCTTGAACTTTTCTGAAACCCTTTGTAACCAATCGACCTTTGTGAGTTTGTACATTATCATCCATGTCACTCTTCTTATTGAAGACCCACTTGCACCTTATTGGTTTTACCCCTTTAGTTGGATCCACTAAGGTCTATACCTTGTTGGTGTACATGGATTCCATCTCAGATCTCATGTACTTAAGTCATTTCTCAGGCTTTGGGCCCTTTACAACTTCTAGGTAGGTAATTGGCTCATCATCAATGACCAGCTCATCACCTTTTTGAGTCACTAGATAACCAAATCTATCTGGCTCAAGGTGTATCCAACTAGATCAACGAGGTTCTTGTGTCACGTAAGGAATTTGAGATTCCACAACATTATGTGACTCTCTATGTTCCACTCATACCTCTATAGTTCAATGCTTTGTTGTTGGTCTCAAACTTCTTGAGTTCTACTTTCCTCCCACTATTTCCTTTGGAAATGAATTCCATTTCTAGGAATACAACATCCCTGGAAAAAAACACTTTGTTGTTAGATGGAGTATAAAAGTTGTATCCTTTGGTTTCCCTAGGATATCCAACAAACTAATATTTATCCTATTTGGGTCCAAGCTTTTGGAGAAACTTGTTTCTCACATAAACTTCACAACCCCAAATCTTAATAAAAGACACTTTGGGACACATCCCATACCATATATTGTATGGTGTCTTTGAACCAATTTATATGGTAAATGTGGTGGATTCAAGTGTGTAACCCCAGAAGGAAGTCAACAGATCAACAAAACTCATCATTGATAGAAACATATCTAGCAATGTGTGATTCCTTCTTTCTGATACACCATTATGTTGTGGTGTTCCAAGTAGAGTCCATTGTGATATGATACCATAGTCTCGCAAAAGGTCCTCAAACTCTTACCTTAAGTATTTTCCACCAAGACCAGAATGAAGTGCCTTAATACTTTTACCAACTTGGTTTTCTACTTCATTCATGAAATCTTTGAACTTTTCAAGAGTTTCTAACTTATGTTTCATCAAGTAAATATAACCATACCTACTGAAATCATCATTAAAAGTAATGAAGTTATAACCACCTCTAACATTTGTTCTAAAAGGGTCGCATACATTAGTATATATAAGCCCTAATAGATCACTAGCCTCTCAATTTTTACCAATTGAGGGTGTCTTTGTCATCTTTCCCAACATACAAGACTCACATGTCTCTAATGATTCAAAATCAAAGAGTCTAGATATGCAATTCTCATTAATGTGTCCTAGAGGAAAATGCCAATGATACTCTTTGTTTGAGTTATCAAGTTTTAATCTTTTGGTATTTACATTATTAATATTTGTCTTTAGATATAGAAAATAAAGATCATTAGACATTGGTGCACTATCATAAAGATCTCATCTTTTAAAAAAGAACATTCACCATTCTTTATATGAAATTTATATCCATCCTTGTCCATACAAGATACAAAAGTAATGTTTCCATTAATAGCAGGTACAAAATAGAAGTTTTTAAACTCTATTACAAGCCCCATGGGTAGAGATACAAGGTTCCAACTACTACATAGACAAAGGTGAGTGGATTGGGGTGTCCGTCCGTAGAATGGCACAAGACACACAAGCATATGTAAATAAGAGAAAAATAGTGTGTTATAACCCCAATTTTTGGTGAGAAATATAATTTCTCATATTAAAGATATTGGAACAAATAATACAATTTGTTGCGAATAAATGGATTTCATTTACAATAGCCTTGATGTTTGTGTTGTGGGCTTTATTGGCTATTGGGCCCATTAACAAAGAAATTCAATTAATAAATGAATATTTGAGTTTTCAAGAAAGAAAGATGTGGAAACCTCTAGAAGGCAAAAGAACTTAATCCAAAGGTGGATTTCGTGCCACATGGGTTCCTTGGATTCCAAAGAGTCCAAAGTTGCAAAGAAAATGCAATAAGAAAAGAAAAGATCAATTAAGTATTTATATATTAAGAAAGAAATTGAAAATAATGGTAAAATATGGAAAACAAGTGAAAAGAGGTATAATTGAGTTATCCTTGGTGGAATATCGTATCCCAAGGATTCCTAATGATAAAAGGAATACTAATGAGGAAAGTAAAAGAGAAATAAAGAGAAATCTTCAAAAAGAGATAATTTAATGAGAAAATAAGTAAGATAATAAGAAAAAGGATGAAAGAAAGAGGATAAAGAAATATTCCCAAGATGGGATTTCGATCCATTAAGGTTCCTTGAGGTTCAAGGAACTCAGAATAATAATTTAATAGCAAGAGAAAGAGAAAATAGGTGAGAAATATATATATAATTGAATAATATCTTGCACCTAAAGCAAAGGCACGTTTTATTTTATATAATGAGCCCAAATTTGGTAGAGAGGTAGATTAAATCATTATTATCTTTCCCTCAAAATTTGGGATTATTTGGACATGTGGTTTGGGAGATATGATTTTTGGAAGTTTTCATATAGTGAGGAGGATAATGGATAATGTCACGATTTATTATTCAAATAGGATTGGTGGTTTATTAGATGCGAGTGATGAGGACCGTTGATCTTTGGATTAGACGGTACTAAACTTATCACCTTCCTCACGTCTGGTTAGGAAAGATGGGAACAATACTTGAGGATTTCCGAATTTGTTTGGTTTTCCCGCAAGGACCGGGAAACCATGGGAAGTTTCCCATTGTGTTTGCGAGACCAAATCGAACCAGACAAGCCTGGCTTTTACCCCCTTTGGATGGGTATCGCAGGTTTCCCCAATTTGTAGGACTCTTGTCAGATCTATTGGGGCAAATGTGTATATAAGGGAGATAACTCATCCCTTCGAAGTTACACAGAGGTTCGCAAGTCATCCCTTGACTTCTATTCCTTTTCCATACTCCCAAGTTTGCACTGCGGCTCATCCATGGCTCCGGATTCATCCTGAGTGCCACTGGAACAACCCCCTTCATCAACATCTATCGTCGAGTACATGGCGGAGCATTTGGAGATCGCCATCCCATTCAGTAGTACCTAACGGAGGTGCGCCGACCTTCATCGGTAGCTGGCGAGGTGAGGTGCTCGGAGTCAACCCTGGGGTTGACCGCGGGCAGCTGCTAGTTTGTGAGCGGAAGCACTGATGGAGGGATCTAAAGTGTGGGGTCTTGCAGTCGTCAACCAAGGTGGAGGCTCTGCAGCATCGGTGCCCCACACCGGAGGAGGCGACGACGCTGCTAGATCAACCTAAGGTGGCGCCGTGGGTGGGCGAGGAGGCCGCCGCCCAGCCAGATCTGCTGTCCCCTATTTTACAGAGTAAACAGAGGACGGGCCTCCCCGTTCCGTGAAGACGAAGAAGGGGTGCGTCTGGGTTATTGGGTAACTAGATCAACATGCAGATCCGCGAGCCAAGAAAGGTTGCCAAAAAATGAAACAAGGACATGTGGCACTCTACCATTGGCCAAGAGGTATTGCAATTTATAAAATTCGTAACTAATTACCAGTAGCTCGGATGGATACATGTAATACATGGGTTTTGTATAGAAAAATACCATAAATCCAATAAAAATATTATTACAGACTAGTTTGATTCTAGTTAGAAAAGTATACAAAGTTAGTAGCTTTAATACTTTAAGTGCAATCAAAACCCTAGATGATGATTAGGGATGAATTCAATTACTTAAGTTGATATTATGAATCAAAATTTAACCTTTTTGCATACAATGGATAATATGAATCTAATTTGAGTTTAAAAACCCACGATTTGTGTAACTAGGGTGTTATGACTAAGAAAGTGCAATAATGGGCCTAAAAGCCCTAATGATGAGTAATATGACTATAATGACTTTTATTTTGAGTATATGGATATCTTAAACAAATATTGATATGAAGTTTAGTTAAGAAGCCTTGGAATAGATAACTTAAAAGGATAAAGTTTTAATATGTAAAAAGGATGTTTTAAAGTCTCATATGAGTGAAGATATACTTGAAAACCTAGAAACCCTAATCTAGGTGTTTTTTACTTTAATAAGCTATGTTTTGAAATCTTATGTATAAGATGAAATTAGAACTAATCGTAAGCCAAATTGGTAATAAAGAAGATTAGATATGAATGACTAAGTAATTAGGACTTTGGAACATGGAAATAGTGTTTTAGGGTTTAGTTGACCTAAAAGGTAAAGGTTAAGAGACGAATATAAAGAACATTAGGGAAAACCCTAATTCAGCTTAGGCACACCCTGGAAGGGAATTCCAATTCAATAAAGTAGGAGCATGATGAACATATGAGTAATTAGATTGCACATGTTTTCCAGGTTTCTTGTTGTGCCTGTTTGATTGGGATGACTGGTTGCCTGGCTTGGTTGGCTATTTGATTAATTGGATATTCTACTTACAAACTTTGAGACTTCCAAATCAGGTATGTGGTTAATTATGAATAACTGCTTTAGTTTCCCGACATATTCCCAGATGTTTAATCGCATTGAATGCAACTAAACTAAATGGATGTTCATATTGCAATTATAAAGTGACTATGACTATCACAATTTAATTTAAATGTGTATTCCTGCACCTACATGCCACCCTGATGGAGGATGCCATAAAGGTCAGGCCCAGGAGGGTAGACCAATGGGCACCATGAGAGGTGAGCCTAGACACCAAGCTCGGGAATGAGAAGGTGGTCAATGAGGCATGACTATGGAGCACCATGAGAGGTGACTCCTAGGCACCAAGCTCGGGATTGAGAAGGTGGCCTTAAGTCAAATCTAGGGTTAGGGCAAAAGCGGTAGGGATTGTCACATGGAAAATGTAAATTGACTTGCTAATTATCTTGATTGCAATATTTAAATTGTTAGACTTAATTGTGATATTTTGGTTGCCTCCACATACCAGCAATATGTTGACCGACGTTTTGTTTGTCGCCGTTTTAGGTGTAACCCTAAAAGCACAAACAGTAAAGTAACACATCGTGAAATTAAGAAATAATGTGCAAGGAGGATTAGATGGAGTAATCCCAGCTGTGGATAGATAGATTTCCAAAGTTTTTAAAGGTATGCAAAGTTTTAATTTTATACCAAATTCCAGTTAGTTAGAAGAATTTCATAATTATTATTGATTATTTGTCGAACCTTTGATCCTGTTAATTGAATAACGGCTATGACCTTCGGGTCTCCCTTAATAGGGGGTTACCGAGAGGCAGGGTCGTTACAATTGGTATCAGAGCATATGTTCCTCATCTAATCATTAATAATTATTAAATTTCACAAAATTCCATAGAACCAAGGGAGTTATTAGAGGAGTGTCCAAAAGATTGAGGTGTCAAGAAAAGGATCACTTCCGGGGGCTGGCAATATTTTCCTCCACACCGCTAGTCGGAATACGAGGACTCCCAGATTGTGTGACTGCCTGGCCGATGTCTTAGGATATGACTCGAAATAAGATACCTTTAGGACTCTCTCATCTTGTTCATCCCTTCTCAACTCAAATTCTATTAAGGACCTTAAGGATTAGGGTTTTTGTTGACTCAAGGTCAATTAGGTCAATGTTGACTCACGTCTAAATTGACTAAACCCGTATTTTGATGATGAATAACCATTCCACATATTGGTGTCTAATGTCTCTACTTGAGTGATTTCAGATTAGGTATAGACACACTCCAATTTCCCTAACTTGTGCATCTCAAATTGGAGAAAAGACAAGTCAAAGTCATACAAGTGGACGTTTTTGTAATATGATGTATATCCATTAGAATCATGTTGTAAATCACTTGTAATGATTGTATGACTTGTAATTAAGCTTAGAAAAATATCAGGATCACTTAGATCAAATTTTAGAGCACTTTTAATGCAACTTTGAAAATCAATTACAGGCTCTTGTTCGGTCGAGTTTCCCACCCTGAAACTCGACCGATCAACCTTGGTCGATTTTCTGAAGATTGCATCGGTCGAGTTGTGCACTCACAAAACTCGACCGATTGGGTAGTAGGCCAATTCCAGTTGGAATGGTCGGTCGAGTTTCCTCAGAACAAACTCGGCCGATCATTTCAATATCGGGCTGCCTGCTACTTGATCGGTCGAGTTACACATATAGAAACTCGACCGAATGCACTGTACGGAAAAGTGCAGAAAAGTGTTTCTAGCCGTTGTGGAGTTGCAACAAGTGAAAATAGATCCGTTGCAAGCCACAAAACGGCTAGTTTTCGTTCACAAGTGTTCCCAAAGGCTAAGAGGCATCCCCAGCTATAAATAGGACCCCTTGGGCTTCATTCCAAGGTTGAGCATTCATTGCAAACTCTTTATGAGGTTCCTATTCTATAGTTGAGTACTTCCTACAGCCTCCTCTCTCTCTCTAAGCTTAATCACTTGCTACATCCATTAGAGTGAGTAGGAAATCTGTAAGAGAGCTAGTCCTATTTGTATATCTTGTGAGGCTCTCACTTCCACCACCTCCCCATCTCTCATTTGCTATCTTGAAGATGAAGGTTCTCTCTCTTGTCCAAGAGAGGTGAAGAAGAACAAGGGAAGGAGTCCCTTGGTGAAGATCAAGGCAGAAGACTTGGAGCTAGAGTGGGTAAGCCCTTGGAGAAGGCAAAAGACTCAAGCTCAAGTAGGTAAGACCTTGGTGGAAAGCTTCTCCGAGTGAAGGTGAAGTCAAAGGCAGAAGATCCAAGAAGAGTGGGTAATTCCTGCAAGGCCGAAGACTTGTGCAAGAGTGGGCAAGTCCTTGGAGAAGGCCGAAGACTCTTGCAAAGTGGGTAAGTCCTTGGTAAGGTTGAAGACTCTTTGTATTGGATAGGTAAGTCCTTTGTTGGTCATGTATTGTAAGTCTTATAAGTGAATATAAGAGTGCAATTGTTGGAAGTCCTAGAGGTTGACCTCTCTAGGCAAGTGGACTGACACACTTCTAGTTTGAAGTGTGGAACCACTCTAAATAGCTTGTCTAATTGGTGCATGTTCAATCTCTCTTATCCTTGTTATGCATGATTTAGTTGCACACAAATTTCCTATTTAGCAACCTTATCTTGTGATATATTTTGAAGGTCTAATGAATTTTGTTTAAGTGCATTCGGCTCTGATACCAAAAGGTATGTCTTCTTTTAAAAGAGGAAGAAGGCATGTCTTACATGAAGAGATGAAGCATGTCCATGTAAAGGGGAGAAGGTAAAAGGGAGAAGACATATATGTGGAGAACATATATGAGTAGAAGACATAGTTTCTATAAATGTTATGAAAGCTAACCATGCAGGAGAAATAGCATCAATTGAGGGGGAGTATGAAAACTCCATGCGCATCAATTGACTGGGGGCATATGAGCTTAGTCCTATTGAAAACCCTAGGTTTCTCTAAAGGTATGAATTTACTTAAATGCTTTCAATACATTTATGGAATGGTTTGTCATCTTCAAAAAGGGGGAGAATGTTGACTCAAGGTCAATTAGGTCAATGTTGACTCACGTCTAAATTGACTAAACCCGTGTTTTGATGATGACTAACCATTCCACATATTGGTGTCTAATGTCTCTACTTGAGTGATTTCAGATTAGGTATAGACACACTCCAATTGCCCTAACTTGCGCATCTCAAATTGGAGAAAAGACAAGTCAAAGTCATACAAGTGGACGTTTTTGTAATATGATGTATATCCATTAGAATCATGTTGTAAATCACTTGTAATGATTGTATGACTTGTAATTAAGCTTAGAAAAATATCAGGAACACTTAGATCGAATTTTAGAGCACTTTTAATGCAACTTTGAAAATCAATTACAGGCACTTGTTCGGTCGGGTTTCCCACCCTGAAACTCGACCGATCAACCTTGGTCGATTTTCTGAAGATTGCATCGGTCGAGTTGTGCACTCACAGAACTCGACCGATTGGGTAGTAGGCCAGTTCCAGTTGGAATGGTCGGTCGAGTTTCCTCATAACAAACTCGACCGATCATTTCAATATTGGACTGCCTGCTACTTGATCGGTCGAGTTACACATATAGAAACTCGACCGAATGCACTGTACGGAAAAGTGCAGAAAAGTGTTTCTAGCCGTTGTGGAGTTGCAACAAGTGAAAATAGATCCGTTGCAAGCCACAAAATGGCTAGTTTTCGTTCAAAAGTGTTCCCAAAGGCTAAGAGGCATCCCCAGCTATAAATAGGACCCCTTGGGCTTCATTCCAAGGTTGAGCATTCATTGCAAACTCTTTATGAGGTTCCTATTCTATAGTTAAGTGCTTCCTACATCCTCCTCTCTCTCTCTAAGTGTAATCACTTGCTACATCCATTAGAGTGAGTAGGAAATCTGTAAGAGAGCTAGTCCTATTTATATATCTTGTGAGGCTCTCACTTCCACCACCTCCCCATCTCTCATTTGCTATTTTGAAGATGAAGGTTCTCTCTCTTGTCCAAGAGAGGTGAAGAAGAACAAGGGAAGGAGTCCCTTGGTGAAGATCAAGGCAGAAGACTTGGAGCTAGAGTGGGTAAGCCCTTGGAGAAGGCAAAAGACTCAAGCTCAAGTAGGTAAGACCTTGGTGGAAAGCTTCTCCGAGTGAAGGTGAAGTCAAAGGCGGAAGATCCAAGAAGAGTGGGTAATTCCTGCAAGGCCAAAGACTTGTGCAAGAGTGGGTAAGTCCTTGGAGAAGGCCGAAGACTCTTGCAAAGTGGGTAAGTCCTTGGTAAGGTTGAAGACTCTTTGTATTGGATAGGTAAGTCCTTTATTGGTCATGTATTGTAAGTCTTATAAGTGAATATAAGAGTGCAATTGTTGGAAGTCCTAGAGGTTGACCTCTCTAGGAAAGTGGACTGACACACTTCTAGTTTGAAGTGTGGAACCACTCTAAATAGCTAGTCTAATCGGTGCATGTTCAATCTCTCTTATCCTTGCTATGCATGATTTAGTTGCACACAAATTTCCTATTTAGCAACCTTATCTTGTGATATATCTTGAAGGTCTAATGAATTTTGTTTAAGTGCATTCAGCTCTATTCACCCCCCCTCTAGAGCATCTAATCACCCATCTAGGATCCAACAAGTGGTATCAGAGCAGGTCTTCTCCAAGCATACTTCAACAAGTAGGAGAAGATGGGTGACTACCAAGGAGGGAGATTCTCGACCAGCCTTCCAATCTTTGATGGGAGCAACTTCCTCTATTGGAGAAGAAGACTTCAATTCTTCATCCAAGGATCAAGTCTCGAGATGTGGAAAATGGTGAACAACCCATACATTCTACCAAAGACAAACATTGAAGAATGGGATGAAGCCACCTTGATGAAAGCAACCTTAAATGCAAGAGCCATGCACATCCTTTATGCCTCCATGACCCCCACCGAGTTCAACCAGATTTCCTCTTGTGAGACGGCCTATGAGGTATGGAGAAAGCTTTGCATCACTTATGAAGGGGCACATCAAGTGAAGGAAAGCAAAGTCTACATGCTCAAAGGGTTGCTTGAGAACTTCAAGATGGGAAAGGAGGAGAGCATAGCCAACATGTACTCAAGGCTCAACACCATCTTGAATGGTCTTTCTGTTCTAGTACATCCTATGTCCAGTGGAGAGATCAACTCAAAGATCCTTAGAACTCTCCCCAAGAGATGGGAATCCAAGGTGACTTCCATTGAAGAAGCAAGGTCGCTTAGGGATATTCCTATTGAAGAGCTCATTGGAAATCTACAAGCACATGAAGCCACGCTTGACAAGAGGGAGGAAGTAGAAAGACAAGAGAAGAAAGAGCTAAAGAGAACGAAGAAGGCTGAAATAAAGGCTCAAATTGAAGCTATCATGGAAAAAGTCTCTCCATCCTCTCAAGCTAAAGAAGATGCCATGTACTCCAAGGGTAGACTCTACAAAGGCAAGTCCTCCTCCATCCGGTGCTTCACATGTGGAAAGAAGGGTCACTACAAGGAAGATTGCCCACAAGGCAAAAAGACCCATCTTCACAAGGAGAAATGGCACTCAAGCTCAAGTGGCTCCTCCAACTCAAGCTCAAGTGAAGATTCATGTGAAGGATCAAGCTCAAGCTCTAGTGATGAAGGAGAATGTCATTTTGCTCTTGTAGCATCAACAAGTGAAGACTCAAATGAGGTAAATCTAGACTCTTTAGATAAAGAATCCTTGATTGATCTCATTCATGATATTTTTGCATCTCTTAAGTCTTCTCAAAAGAAAAAGAAAAAGCTTGCTAAAATTGTTGATAATTTGTATGTAGAATTAAATGATCTTGAACATGCAAATTCTTGCTTGCTTAATGATAAAAATGATTGTCTTAGCCAAGTAGACTCTATTAAACTTGAAAATGCTAGTTTACTTGATAAGATTAAATTTCTAGAAGCTCAACCTCTCATGCCTAATTATAATGAAGAACATACTTTAATTGTTGATTCTCTCATGCATGACATTGATGTTCTTAAATCTGAAAACAAAAACAAATATTTTGTTTTGCATGAATTAGAACTAGAAAATGCCTCCTTGCTTGCTAAAATCAATGGGCATGAATCTTGTTCTAGTTCTACTAATAGAGAGAATGGTGTTGCTGCTCTTCATATTGATAGAGATTCTTATTTAACTAAAACTCTTTGCTTAGAAAATGATCTTCTACATGCTAGAGATAACATTAATCAATTGTCTTCTACTATTGCTTCTCTTAAGCATGATAATGATAGTTTAAGATCTTCTTTGCAAAGATTCTTAGTTGGTAAAAAGAATCTTAATCAAATCCTAGACCATACTACTAAACAAATTGGTAGACATGGTTTAGGGTATGATAGTAGTCAAGGGAACAACAAAGATAAAGGACCTCCAATATTCCATGGAGAATCCTCTAGTTCCAAGACTATGTGCACATGCAACTATTGCAATGAATTAGGTCATTATTCTAATTGTTGTCCTTTTAGGAAAGAACCCAAGAGCAATAGGATTTGGGTTACTAAACTAACTCCTCCGGACCCAAAAATATGATTGGGGACCATTTCATCTTTCTTCTTGTAGGTACTTGCAAATGGATTGACTTGAGCTATTGAATTGCAAATTGACTTCTCAATCCACATGAAAGAAGAAAGGTGAGATGTGTAGAGGGTGAAAACAAGTGTAAAAGCAATGGTAAGCACAAAGGTAAATGTTTTATTGCTTATAACCTATCCTAACTTGTTTTTGTCAAGTTAGTGTGCACTATACATATGCTTTTTGAGTTAAAAGTGGTTTTTTTGTGACTCTCTTCACACTCTTTCTCAAAAACTATTTCTAATGCTTCTATAGTGCATTACTAACTTGCTTAGACATGTTTGGATATGGTTTGTATTTTTAGCATGCCTTTAAATATGTTTTTATAAAATAGGTGTGCTTGTTGACAGCTGCTCTGTCGGTCGAGTTTTCCCTATTGAAACTCGACCGATAGGCACCAATGGGTGTTGCCAGCAGTTGTCATCGGTTGAGTTGCCAATGCACAGAACTCGACCGAAAACACTATGAACAGAATATACATTTTGCTTATTGAGTGAGAATTTCCCTCTCAACTAGATTTTCTCAACCAATAGCCTTATTCTTTGGCACTCTCATTTGGTACCTTTATATATGCATATTGCCATGTTCTAAATTGCCTATCTTGCTTACAACTCTATCTCTCTAATTGCTCTAAATTGGTATATCTATATGTTGCAATTACTTGCTTTGAGTTGTTTTGCAGGTTTTGATGATGATCTCTTTGGATCTCTTGGTTGTGTCTTAAATTGCTTCCGTTGTGCTCTAACTTTCTACATCTATCTAGGTGTATATCTTGTTTTGATACAACCTTGAGGTTCTTAGGGGTAATCATCTTTTGGTAAGGATGCATATCTTGTGAGTTATATCCTTTCATGCTTCTAAAATTGCATATCTCTTTGTTTGGATATATCTCTACATCTAATCATAGCTTGCTTTATCTTGTGTATCTTTTGGTATCTCTTGCTATAATCTAGATCCTACTAGTAGTCCTAACTTGTGATATCATCTACTAGTAGTTCATATACATGTAGTTCTAACCTTGTTTACAAATTGCCATCTTTGATCATCTATATGTTATGCTTGTATCTTATCTCATACATACTCAAGATTGTTCCTTGAATTGCATATCTACTATCTTGAGTTGTTTGCATAACATTGTCATGCAGGGCACATAGAGCTACATTATATGTAGAAATTGGAGTATTTTTGGATTTTATGCAGGTTTTGCTCCAATTTAAGTTTTTGCTGCAAATATAGTGTTTTTATGCAGAAACACCCTTCTGAGCAAGACTCATGGCTTTGCCATGAGCTCTGATGATTTTTGGTCAAATTCCATCATCTTGAGGGTCAAAATTGTGATTTATTGTTTTTCTGCAGCACTTTATCTTGCATTTTTGGGTTGTTCAAGTATATGCTTTAACTTGCTTTTCTTTCTATGCTTGGACAAGACCCTATCTGTGCTCTTCTACTCTGCTTATATATATTTGTGTTATCTCCTTTCTCTTAACAAGTGATGTTTCTTATTTCTTCATAACCCCACTTTTTGATATGACAAAGGGGGAGAAAGGTATGTCTTCTTTTAAAAGAGGAAAAGGCATGTCTTACATGAAGAGATGAAGTATGTCCATGTAAAGGGGAGAAGGTAAAAGGGAGAAGACATATATGTGGAGAACATATATGAGTAGAAGACATAGTTTCTATAAATGTTATGAAAGCTAACCATGCAGGAGAAATAGCATCAATTGAGGGGGAGTATGAAAACTCCATGCACATCAATTGAGGGGGAGCATATGAGCTTAGTCCTATTGAAAACCCTAGGTTTCTCCAAAGGTATGAATTTACTTAAATGCTTTCAATACATTTATGGAATGGTTTGTCATCTTCAAAAAGGGGGAGAATTTTGACTCAAGGTCAATTAGGTCAATGTTGACTCACGTCTAAATTGACTAAACTCGTGTTTTGATGATGACTAACCATTCCACATATTGGTGTCTAATGTCTCTACTGGAGTGATTTCAGATTAGGTATAGACACACTCCAATTGCCCTATCTTGCACATCTCAAATTGGAGAAAAGACAAGTCAAAGTCATACAAGTGGACGTTTTTGTAATATGATGTATATCCATTAGAATCATGTTGTAAATCACTTGTAATGATTGTATAACTTGTAATTAAGCTTAGAAAAATATCAGGAACACTTAGATTGAATTTTAGAGCACTTTTAATGTAACTTTGAAAATCAATTACAGGCACTTGTTCGGTCGAGTTTCCCACCCTGAAACTCGACCGATCAACCTTGGTCGATTTTCTGAAGATTGCATCGGTCGAGTTGTGCACTCACAGAACTCGACCGATTGGGTAGTAGGCCAGTTCTAGTTGGAATGGTCGGTCGAGTTTCCTCAGAACAAACTCGACCGATCATTTCAATATCGGGCTGCCTTCTACTTGATCGGTCGAGTTACACATATAGAAACTCGACCGAATGCACTGTACGGAAAAGTGCAGAAAAGTGTTTCTAGCCGTTGTGGAGTTGCAACAAGTGAAAATAGATCTGTTGCAAGACACAAAATGGCTAGTTTTCGTTCACAAGTGTTCCCAAAGGCTAAGAGGCATCCCCAGCTATAAATAGGACCCCTTGGGCTTCATTCCAAGGTTGAGCATTCATTGCAAACTCTTTATGAGGTTCCTATTCTATAGTTGAGTGCTTCCTACAGCCTCCTCTCTCTCTCTCTCTAAGCTTAATCACTTGCTACATCCATTAGAGTGAGTAGGAAATCTGTAAGAGAGCTAGTCCTATTTGTATATCTTGTGAGGCTCTCACTTCCACCACCTCCCCATCTCTCATTTTCTATCTTGAAGATGAAGGTTCTCTCTCTTGTCCAAGAGAGGTGAAGAAGAACAAGGGAAGGAGTCCCTTGTTGAAGATCAAGGCAGAAGACTTGGAGCTAGAGTTAGTAAGCCCTTGGACAAGGCAAAAGACTCAAGCTCAAGTAGGTAAGACCTTGGTGAAAAGCTTCTCCGAGTGAAGGTGAAGTCAAAGGCGGAAGATCCAAGAAGAGTGGGTAATTCCTGTAAGGCCGAAGACTTGTGCAAGAGTGGGTAAGTCCTTGCAGAAGGCCGAAGACTCTTGCAAAGTGGGTAAGTCCTTGGTAAGGTTGAAGAATCTTTGTATTGGATAGGTAAGTCCTTTGTTGGTCATGTATTGTAAGTCTTATAAGTGAATATAAGAGTGCAATTGTTGGAAGTCCTAGAGGTTGACCTCTCTAGGCAAGTGGACTGACACACTTCTAGTTTGAAGTGTGGAACCATTCTAAATAGCTTGTCTAATTGGTGCATGTTCAATCTCTCTTATCCTTGCTATGCATGATTTAGTTGCACACAAATTTCCTATTTAGCAACCTTATCTTGTGATATATCTTGAAGGTCTAATGAATTTTGTTTAAGTGCATTCAGCTCTGATACCAAAAGGTATGTCTTCTTTTAAAAGAGGAAGAAGGCATGTCTTACATGAAGAGATGAAGTATGTCCATGTAAAGGGGAGAAGATAAAAGGGAGAAGACATATATGTGGAGAACATATATGAGTAGAAGACATAGTTTCTATAAATGTTATGAAAGGTAACCATGCTGGAGAAATAACATCAATTGAGGGGGAGTATGAAAACTCCATGCGCATCAATTGAGGGGGAGCATATGAGCTTAGTCCTATTGAAAACCCTAGGTTTCTCTAAAGGTATGAATTTACTTAAATGCTTTCAATACATTTATGGAATGGTTTGTCATCTTCAAAAAGGGGGAGAATGTTGACTCAAGGTCAATTAGGTCAATGTTGACTCACGTCTAAATTGACTAAACCCGTGTTTTGATGATGACTAACCATTCCACATATTGGTGTCTAATGTCTCTACTTGAGTGATTTCAGATTAGGTAGAGAAACACTCCAATTGCCCTAACTTGCGTATCTCAAATTGGAGAAAAGACAAGTCAAAGTCATACAAGTGGACGTTTTTGTAATATGATGTATATCCATTAGAATCATGTTGTAAATCACTTGTAATGATTGTATGACTTGTAATTAAGCTTAGAAAAATATCAGGAACACTTAGATTGAATTTTAGAGCACTTTTAATGCAACTTTGAAAATCAATTACAGGCACTTGTTCGGTCGAGTTTCCCACCCTAAAACTCGACCGATCAACCTTGGTCAATTTTCTGAAGATTGCATCGGTCGAGTTGTGCACTCACAGAACTCGACCGATTGGGTAGTATGCCAGTTCCAGTTGGAATGGTCGGTCGAGTTTCCTCAGAACAAACTCGACCGATCATTTCAATATCGGGCTGCCTGCTACTTGATCGGTCGAGTTACACATATAGAAACTCGACCGAATGCACTGTACGGAAAAGTGCAGAAAAGTGTTTCTAGCCGTTGTGGAGTTGCAACAAGTGAAAATAGATCCGTTGCAAGCCACAAAACGGCTAGTTTTCGTTCACACGTGTTCCCAAAGGCTAAGAGGCATCCCCAGCTATAAATAGGACCCCTTGGGCTTCATTCCAAGGTTGAGCATTCATTGCAAACTCTTTATGAGGTTCCTATTCTATAGTTGAGTGCTTCCTACAGCCTCCTCTCTCTCTCTAAGCTTAATCACTTGCTACATCCATTAGAGTGAGTAGGAAATCTGTAAGAGAGCTAGTCCTATTTGTATATCTTGTGAGGCTCTCACTTCCACCACCTCCCCATCTCTCATTTGCTATTTTGAAGATGAAGGTTCTCTCTCTTGTCTAAGAGAGGTGAAGAAGAACAAGGGAAGGAGTCCCTTGGTGAAGATCAAGGCAGAAGACATGGAGCTAGAGTGGGTAAGCCCTTGGAGAAGGCAAAAGACTCAAGCTCAAGTAGGTAAAACCTTGGTGGAAAGCTTCTCTGAGTGAAGGTGAAGTCAAAGGCGGAAGATCCAAGAAGAGTGGGTAATTCCTGCAAGGCCGAAGACTTGTGCAAGAGTGGGTAAGTCCTTGGAGAAGGCCGAAGACTCTTGCAAAGTGGGTAAGTCCTTGGTAAGGTTGAAGACTCTTTGTATTGGATAGGTAAGTCCTTTGTTGGTCATGTATTGTAAGTCTTATAAGTGAATATAAGAGTGCAATTGTTGGAAGTCCTAGAGGTTGACCTCTCTAGGCAAGTGGACTGACACACTTCTAGTTTGAAGTGTGGAACCACTCTAAATAGCTTGTCTAATTGGTGCATGTTCAATCTCTCTTATCCTTGCTATGCATGATTTAGTTGCACACAAATTTCCTATTTATCAACCTTATCTTGTGATATATCTTGAAGGTCTAATGAATTTTGTTTAAGTGCATTCAGCTCTATTCACCCCCCCTCTAGAGCATCTAATCACCCATCTAGGATCCAACAAGTGGTATCAGAGCAGGTCTTCTCCAAGCATACTTCAACAAGTAGGAGAAGATGGGTGACTACCAAGGAGGGAGATTCTCGACCAGCCTTCCAATCTTTGATGGGAGCAACTTCCTCTATTGGAGAAGAAGACTTCAATTCTTCATCCAAGGATCAAGTCTCGAGATGTGGCAAATGGTGAACAACCCATACATTCTACCAAAGACAAACATTGAAGAATGGGATGAAGCCACCTTGATGAAAGCAACCTTAAATGCAAGAGCCATGCACATCCTTTATGCCTCCATGACCCCCACCGAGTTCAACCGGATTTCCTCTTGTGAGACGGCCTATGAGGTATGGAGAAAGCTTTGCATCACTTATGAAAGGACACATCAAGTGAAGGAAAGCAAAGTCTACATGCTCAAAGGGTTGCTTGAGAACTTCAAGATGGGAAAGGAGGAGAGCATAGCCAACATGTACTCAAGGCTCAACACCATCTTGAATGGTCTTTCTGTTCTAGGACATCCTATGTCTAGTGGAGAGATCAACTCAAAGATCCTTAGAACTCTCCCCAAGAGATGGGAATCCAAGGTGACTTCCATTGAAGAAGCAAGGTCGCTTAGGGATATTCCTATTGAAGAGCTCATTGGAAATCTACAAGCACATGAACACACGCTTGACAAGAGGGAGGAAGTAGAAAGACAAGAGAAGAAAGAGCTAAAGAGAATGAAGAAGGCTGAAATAAAGGCTCAAATTGAAGCTATCATGGAAAAAGTCTCTCCATCCTCTCAAGCTAAAGAAGATGCCATGTACTCCAAGGGTAGACTCTACAAAGGCAAGTCCTCCTCCATCCGGTGCTTCACATGTGGAAAGAAGGGTCACTACAAGGAAGATTGCCCACAAGGAAAAAAGACCCATCTTCACAAGGAGAAATGGCACTCAAGCTCAAGTGGCTCCTCCAACTCAAGCTCAAGTGAAGATTCATGTGAAGGATCAAGCTCAAGCTCTAGTGATGAAGGAGAATGTCATTTTGCTCTTGTAGCATCAACAAGTGAAGACTCAAATGAGGTAAATCTAGACTCTTTAGATAAAGAATCCTTGATTGATCTCATTCATGATATTTGTGCATCTCTTAAGTCTTCTCAAAAGAAAAACAAAAAGCTTGCTAAAATTGTTGATAATTTGTATGTAGAATTAAATGATCTTGAACATGCAAATTCTTGCTTGCTTAATGATAAAAATGATTGTATTAGCCAAGTAGACTCTATTAAACTTGAAAATGCTAGTTTACTTGATAAGATTAAATTTCTAGAAGCTCAACCTCTCATGCCTAATTATAATGAAGAACATACTTTAATTGTTGATTCTCTCATGCATGACATTGATGTTCTTAAATCTGAAAATAAAAACAAAGATTTTGTTTTGCATGAATTAGAACTAGAAAATGCCCCCTTGCTTGCTAAAATCAATGGGCATGAATCTTGTTCTAGTTCTACTAATAGAGAGAATGATGTTGATGCTCTTCATATTGATAGAGATTCTTATTTAACTAAAACTCTTTGCTTAGAAAATGATCTTCTACATGCTAGAGATAACATTAATCAATTGTCTTCTACTATTGCTTCTCTTAAGCATGATAATGATAGTTTAAGATCTTCTTTGCAAAGATTCTTAGTTGGTAAAAAGAATCTTAATCAAATCCTAGACCATACTACTAAACAAATTGGTAGACATGGTTTAGGGTATGATAGTAGTCAAGGGAACAACAAAGATAAAGGACCTCCAATATTCCATGGAGAATCCTCTAGTTCCAAGACTATGTGCACATGCAACTATTGCAATGAATTAGGTCATTATTCTAATTGTTGTCCTTTTAGGAAAGCACCCAAGAGCAATAGGATTTGGGTTGCTAAACTAACTCCTCCGGACCCAAAAATATGATTGGGGACCATTTCATCTTTCTTCTTGTAGGTACTTGCAAATGGATTGACTTGAGCTATTGAATTGCAAATTGACTTCTCAATCCACATGAAAGAAGAAAGGTGAGATGTGTAGAGGGTGACAACAAGTGTAAAAGCAATGGTAAGCACAAAGGTAAATGTTTTATTGCTTATAACCTATCCTAACTTGTTTTTGTCAAGTTAGTGTGCACTATACATATGCTTTTTGAGTTAAAAGTGGTTTTTTTGTGATTATCTTCACACTCTTGCTCAAAACTATTTCTAATGCTTCTATAGTGCATTACTAACTTGCTTAGACATGTTTGGATATGGTTTGTATTTTTAGCATGCCTTTAAATATGTTTTTATAAAATAGGTGTGCTTGTTGACAGCTGCTCTGTCGGTCGAGTTTTCCCTATTGAAACTCGACCGATAGGCACCAATGGGTGTTGCCAGCAGTTGTCATCAGTCGAGTTGCCAATGCACAGAACTCGATCGAAAACACTGTGCACAAAATATACATTTGGCTTATTGAGTGAGAATTTCCCTCTCAACTAGATTTTCTCAACCAATAGCCTTATTCTTTGGCACTCTCATTTGGTACCTTTATATATGCATATTGCCATGTTCTAAATTGCCTATCTTGCTTACAACTCTATCTCTCTAATTGCTCTAAATTGGTATATCTATATGTTGCAATTACTTGCTTTGAGTTGTTTTGCAGGTTTTGATGATGATCTCTTTGGATCTCTTGGTTGTGTCTTAAATTTCTTCCGTTGTGCTCTAACTTGCTACATCTATCTAGGTGTATATCTTGTTTTGATACAACCTTGAGGTTCTTAGGGGTAATCATCTTTTGGTAAGGATGCATATCTTGTGAGTTATATCCTTTCATGCTTCTAAAATTGCATATCTCTTTGTTTGGATATATCTCTACATCTAATCATAGCTTGCTTTATCTTGTGTATCTTTTGGTATCTCTTGCTATAATCTAGATCCTACTAGTAGTCCTAACTTGTGATATCATCTACTAGTAGTTCATATACATGTAGTTCTAACCTTGTTTACAAATTGCCATCTTTGATCATCTATATGTTATGCTTGTATCTTATCTCATACATACTCAAGATTGTTCCTTGAATTGCATATCTACTATCTTGAGTTGTTTGCATAACATTGTGATGCAGGGCACATAGAGCTACATTATATGTAGAAATTGGAGTATTTTTGGATTTTATGCAGGTTTTGCTCCAATTTCAGTTTTTGCTGCAAGTATAGTGTGTTTTATGTAGAAACACCCTTCTGAGCAAGACTCATCTCTTTGCCATGAGCTCCGATGATTTTTGGTCAAATTCCATCATCTTGAGGGTCAAAATTGTGATTTATTGTTTTTCTGCAGCACTTTATCTTGCATTTTTGGGTTGTTCAAGTATATGCTTTAACTTACTTTTCTTTCTATGCTTGGACAAGACCCTATCTGTGCTCTTCTACTCTCCTTATATATATTTGTGTTATCTCCTTTCTCTTAACAAGTGATGTTTCTTATTTCTTCATAACCCCACTTTTTGATATGACAAAGGGGGAGAAAGGTATGTCTTCTTTTAAAAGAGGAAGAAGGCATGTCTTACATGAAGAGATGAAGTATGTCCATGTAAAGGGGAGAAGGTAAAAGGGAGAAGACATATATGTGGAGAACATATATGAGTAGAAGACATAGTTTCTATAAATGTTATGAAAGCTAACCATTGAGGAGAAATAGCATCAATTGAGGGGGAGTATGAAAACTCCATGCGCATCGATTGAGGGGGAGCATATGAGCTTAGTCCTATTATAAACCCTAGGTTTCTCCAAAGGTATGAATTTACTTAAATGCTTTCAATACATTTATGGAATGGTTTGTCATCTTCAAAAAGGGGGAGAATGTTGACTCAAGGTCAATTAGGTCAATGTTGACTCACGTCTAAATTGACTAAACCCGTGTTTTGATGATGACTAACCATTCCACATATTGGTGTCTAATGTCTCTACTTGAGTGATTTCATATTAGGTATAGACACACTCCAATTGCCCTAACTTGCGCATCTCAAATTGGAGAAAAGACAAGTCAAAGTCATACAAGTGGACGTTTTTGTAATATGATGTATATCCATTAGAATCATGTTGTAAATCACTTGTAATGATTGTATGACTTGTAATTAAGCTTAGAAAAATATCAGGAACACTTAGATCGAATTTTAGAGCACTTTTAATGCAACTTTGAAAATCAATTACAGGCACTTGTTCGGTCGAGTTTCCCACCCTGAAACTCGACCGATCAACCTTGGTCGATTTTCTGAAGATTGCATCGGTCGAGTTGTGCACTCACAGAACTCGACCGATTGGGTAGTAGGCCAGTTCCAGTTGGAATGGTCGGTCGAGTTTCCTGAGAACAAACTCGACCGATCATTTCAATATCGGGCTGCCTGCTACTTGATCGGTCGAGTTACACATATAGAAACTCGACCGAATGCACTGTACGGAAAAGTGCAGAAAAGTGTTTCTAGCCGTTGTGGAGTTGCAACAAGTGAAAATAGATCCGTTGCAAGCCACAAAATGGCTAGTTTTCGTTCACAAGTGTTCCCAAAGGCTAAGAGGCATCCCCAGCTATAAATAGGACCCCTTGGGCTTCATTCCAAGGTTGAGCATTCATTGCAAACTCTTTATGAGGTTCCTATTCTATAGTTGAGTGCTTCCTACAGCCTCCTCTCTCTCTAAGATTAATCACTTGCTACATCCATTAGAGTGAGTAGGAAATTTGTAAGAGAGATAGTCCTATTTGTATATCTTGTGAGGCTCTCACTTCCACCACCTCCCCATCTCTCATTTGCTATCTTGAAGATGAAGGTTCTCTCTCTTATCCAAGAGAGGTGAAGAAGAACAAGGGAAGGAGTCTCTTGGTGAAGATCAAGGCAGAAGACTTGGAGCTAGAGTGGGTAAGCCCTTGGAGAAGGCAAAAGACTCAAGCTCAAGTAGGTACGACCTTGGTGGAAAGCTTCTCCGAGTGAAGGTGAAGTCAAAGGCGGACGATCCAAGAAGATTGGGTAATTCCTGCAAGGCTGAAGACTTGTGCAAGAGTGGGTAAGTCCTTGGAGAAGGCTGAAGACTCTTTCAAAGTGGGTAAGTCCTTGGTAAGGTTGAAGACTCTTTGTATTGGATAGGTACTTCCTTTGTTGGTCATGTATTGTAAGTCTTATAAGTGAATATAAGAGTGCAATTGTTGGAAGTCCTAGAGGTTGACCTCTCTAGGCAAGTGGACTGACACACTTCTAGTTTGAAGTGTGGAAACACTCTAAATAGCTTGTCTAATTGGCGCATGTTCAATCTCTCTTATCCTTGCTATGCATGATTTAGTTGCACACAAATTTCCTATTTAGCAACCTTATCTTGTGATATATCTTGAAGGTCTAATGAATTTTGTTTAAGTGCATTCAGCTATGATACCAAAAGGTATGTCTTCTTTTAAAAGAGGAAGAAGGCATGTCTTACATGAAGAGATGAAGTATGTCCATGTAAACGGGAGAAGGTAAAAGGGAGAAGACATATTGGTGGAGAACATATATGAGTAGAAGACACAGTTTCTATAAATGTTATGAAAGCTAACCATGCAGGAGAAATAGCATCAATTGAGGGGGAGTATGAAAACTCCATGCGCATCAATTGAGGGGGAGCATATGAGCTTAGTCCTATTGAAAACCCTAGGTTTCTCCAAAGGTATGAATTTACTTAAATGCTTTCAATACATTTATGGAATGGTTTGTCATCTTCAAAAAGGGGGAGAATGTTGACTCAAGGTCAATTAGGTCAATGTTGACTCACGTCTAAATTGACTAAACCCGTGTTTTGATGATGACTAACCATTCCACATATTGGTGTCTAATGTCTCTACTTGAGTGATTTCAGATTAGGTATAGACACACTCCAATTGCCCTAACTTGCGCATCTCAAATTGGAGAAAAGACAAGTCAAAGTCATACAAGTGGACGTTTTTGTAATATGATGTATATCCATTAGAATCATGTTGTAAATCACTTGTAATGATTGTATGACTTGTAATTAAGCTTAGAAAAATATCAGGAACACTTAGATCAAATTTTAGAGCATTGTTAATGCAACTTTGAAAATCAATTACAGGCACTTGTTTGGTCGAGTTTCCCACCCTGAAACTCGACCGATCAACCTTGGTCGATTTTCTGAAGATTGCATCGGTCGAGTTGTGCACTCACAGAACTCGACCGATTGGGTAGTACGCCAGTTCTAGTTGGAATGGTCGGTCGAGTTTCCTCAAAACAAACTCGACCGATCATTTCAATATCGGGCTTCCTGCTACTTGATCGGTCGAGTTACACATATAGAAACTCGACCGAATGCACTGTACGGAAAAGTGCAGAAAAGTGTTTCTAGCCATTGTGGAGTTGCAACAAGTGAAAATAGATCCGTTGCAAGCCACAAAATGGCTAGTTTTTGTTCACAAGTGTTCCCAAAGGCTAAGAGGCATCCCCAGCTATAAATAGGACCCCTTGGGCTTCATTCCAAGGTTGAGCATTCATTGCAAACTCTTTATGAGGTTCCTATTCTATAGTTGAGTGCTTCCTACAGCCTCCTCTCTCTCTCTAAGCTTAATCACTTGCTACATCCATTAGAGTGAGTAAGAAATCTGTAAGAGAGCTAGTCCTATTTGTATATCTTGTGAGGCTCTCACTTCCACCACCTCCCCATCTCTCATTTGCTATCTTGAAGATGAAGGTTCTCTCTCTTGTCCAAGAGAGGTGAAGAAGAACAAGGGAAGGAGTCCCTTGGTGAAGATCAAGGAAGAAGACTTGGAGCTAGAGTGGGTAAGCCCTTGGAGAAGGCAAAAGACTCAAGCTCAAGTAGGTAAGACCTTGGTGGAAAGCTTCTCCGAGTGAAGGTGAAGTCAAAGGCGGAAGATCCAAGCAGAGTGGGTAATTACTGCAAGGTCGAAGACTTGTGCAAGAGTGGGTAAGTCCTTGGAGAAGGCTGAAGACTCTGGTAAAGTGGGTAAGTCTTTGGTAAGGTTGAAGACTATTTGTATTGGATAGGTAAGTCCTTTGTTGGTCATGTATTGTAAGTCTTATAAGTGAATATAAGAGTGCAATTGTTGGAAGTCCTAGAGGTTGACCTCTCTAGGCAAGTGGACTGACACACTTCTAGTTTGAAGTGTGGAACCACTCTAAATAGCTTGTCTAATTGGTGCATGTTCAATCTCTCTTATCCTTGCTATGCATGATTTATTTGCACACAAATTTCCTATTTAGCAACCTTATCTTGTGATATATCTTGAAGGTCTAATGAATTTTGTTTAAGTGCATTCAGCTCTGATACCAAAAGGTATGTCTTCTTTTAAAAGAGGAAGAAGGCATGTCTTACATGAAGAGATGAATTATGTCCATGTAAAGGGGAGAAGGTAAAAGGGAGAAGACATATATGTGGAGAACATATATGAGTAGAAGACATAGTTTCTATAAATGTTATGAAAGCTAACCATGCAGGAGAAATAGCATCAATTGAGGGGGAGTATGAAAACTCCATGCGCATCAATTGAGGGGGAGCATATGAGCTTAGTCCTATTGAAAATCCTAGGTTTCTCCAAAGGTATGAATTTACTTAAATGCTTTCAATACATTTATGGAATGGTTTGTCATCTTCAAAAAGGGGGAGAATGTTGACTCAAGGTCAATTAGGTCAATGTTGACTCACGTCTAAATTGACTAAACCCATGTTTTGATGATGACTAACCATTCCACATATTGGTGTCTAATGTCTCTACTTGAGTGATTTCAGATTAGGTATAGACACACTCCAATTGCCCTAACTTGCGCATCTCAAATTGGAGAAAAGACAAGTCAAAGTCATACAAGTGGACGTTTTTGTAATATGATGTATATCCATTAGAATCATGTTGTAAATCACTTGTAATGATTGTATGACTTGTAATTAAGCTTAGAAAAATATCAGGATCACTTAGATCGAATTTTAGAGCACTTTTAATGCAACTTTGAAAATCAATTACAGGCACTTGTTCGGTCGAGTTTCCCACCTTGAAACTCGACCGATCAACCTTGGTCGATTTTCTGAAGATTGCATCGGTCGAGTTGTGCACTCACAGAACTCGACCGATTGGGTAGTAGGCCAGTTCTAGTTGGAATGGTCGGTCGAGTTTCCTCAGAACAAACTCGACCGATCATTTCAATATCGGGCTGCCTGCTACTTGATCGGTCGAGTTACACATATAGAAACTCGACCGAATGCACTGTACGGAAAAGTGCAGAAAAGTGTTTTAGCCGTTATGGAGTTGCAATAAGTGAAAATAGATCTGTTGCAAGCCACAAAATGGCTAGTTTTCGTTCACAAGTGTTCCCAAAGGCTAAGAGGCATCCCCAGCTATAAATAGGACCCCTTGGGCTTCATTTCAAGGTTGAGCATTCATTGCAAACTCTTTATGAGGTTCCTATTCTATAGTTGAGTGCTTCCTACGGCCTCCTCTCTCTCTCTAAGCTTAATCACTTGCTACATCCATTAGAGTGAGTAGGAAATATGTAAGAGAGCTAGTCCTATTTGTATATCTTGTGAGGCTCTCACTTCCACCACCTACCCATCTCTCATTTGCTATCTTGAAGATGAAGGTTCTCTCTCTTGTCCAAGAGAGGTGAAGAAGAATAAGGGAAGGAGTCCCTTGGTGAAGATCAAGGCAGAAGACTTGGAGCTAGAGTGGGTAAGCCCTTGGAGAAGGCAAAAGACTCAAGCTCAAGTAGGTAAGACCTTGGTGGAAAGCTTCTCCGAGTGAAGGTGAAGTCAAAGGCGGAAGATCCAAGAAGAGTGGGTAATTCCTGCAAGGCCGAAGACTTGTGCAAGAGTGGGTAAGTCCTTGGAGAAGGCCGAAGACTCTTGCAAAGTGGGTAAGTCCTTGGTAAGGTTGAAGACTCTTTGTATTGGATAGGTAAGTCCTTTGTTGGGCATGTATTGTAAGTCTTATAAGTGAATATAAGAGTGCAATTGTTGGAAGTCCTAGAGGTTGACCTCTCTAGGCAAGTGGACTGACACACTTCTAGTTTGAAGTGTGGAACCACTCTAAATAGCTTGTCTAATTGGTGCATGTTCAATCTCTCTTATCCTTGCTATGCATGATTTAGTTGCACACAAATTTCCTATTCACCCCCCCTCTAGAGCATCTAATCACCCATCTAGGATCCAATAGTTTTCTCTCTTCTCCTCACCCTCTTGAGGTATGGGAAAGGTTAATAAGGTCTAAGGAATCCTCCACCAAATTAATGAAAAGCATGTAAATAAGATGTCATGGACATAAGCTTAATAGATTAAGCGCAAATTGAAGAATAGATACATGCTTATGTCGTTTGACATGAGTTGTCATTGCTCTTAGGAGAAACCTAAGGATAGACCTCCTTGCCAGGAGTATGTGTAGATAGAGTTAGCCTTGGAGGTAGAGACCTCTGTTAAAAGTAGAGACCTAGCACATCCTTTGAGGATGATGTTAACCCTAACCCTAAGTGAAGGTTAGAGAGAGATGACATGATGAGATTAGATGTCATGGTAGACTGGGTGTTTGGATGGACATGCCTTTGGATTTCCATACGAGCCATGAGAGGTTGGATGACCTAGCACCTTTGGCAACCCAACCCTGGGAAGGGTCGTGCATGTTTGAGCGAAGGATAGCTCCTTCATGGATGAAGTTAGAGGACAACCTATAGAAACCTTATGGGCTGTTACAAGTGGGATATATCTTGCACACGGAGTACATCAGTAGTATGAGCAGTAAGTCTAAACCGAGGCCAGAAGGATAGGATGGATGGCTTATGGATAATCTTGAGCCAAACATGAGTTGAGCATAGGATTCACCCACATGGGGGTATGCTTGTGAGCATGAGCCTTCATGGAGAGAAGACCTCTAGTAAGTATGGCTGGATGTGGAGTTAGCTCTAGAGAGAGAAAGCAGGAACCTAGCAAGGAGGTTGGAAGCCTAAAACCCCGGGATATGAGGAATAGTGGGGAGTCGAGGATGATGCGACCTAAGTGGATGATATTAGTTGCCTTATGCGTGATCCCTGGAGGCTGATGATATATGGGTTATCTTTAGAGGAAACGAACCCTAGAGAGAGGATGATGCTTCTGGTACCTATGGTATAAGTAACTACCTACTGGATGAGATAAAGAGTGCTTTAGACCCTGAGCAGGTTTAAGTCACCAGTTGTGGGGCTTTATACCTAGTTGGTTGTCCGGGAAGAGGAATCAACTCCGAAGTGTTGCTCGAGTAGAAAGGTCATGGAAGTACATGACATATCTTGGACATGCTCGATTCGTGGTTAAGAGATTGAGCATGCAGTTGGACACCCGAAGGTGAATCTAGGGTTCCTAGGCCTAAGAGGGGAAGCAGTGTATCTGATGTTCATCATAAGATTTGAGGCTCTATAGTTTCGAGCAAGGTACTCCTCATGTGTAGAGGAATAGGAAACCCCTTAAGTTGAGGGTATGTTTGATGAACCCCTCACAACTAAGTTGATCTAATGTTGAGGAAGAGAACAAGTATGACCTAGCATGGTTTAATAGGTGGTATGCTTGTGCCTTAGTAGCTACTGGGTTAGGCATGATCATGTGAATGTAAACCCTAAGGATGGTTGTGACCTTGTTGTCAAGAGTTGTAGTTTCCTCCCATCCTGGGAGAGGACCGTTTGGTAGGGTGTATACCAGTTTGTTGGTTTTCAGGTAACCTAAAGAGGTTTCATAGGATCTTGAGAAGCTAAGTGAAAAGTACATGGTATGAGAAGGAACCTGTAGACCCATAGATAACCATCTCTAAGCACATGTGGACGTGTTACCATGGAGGTAACCGGTATGGGGCCTGATCGAGGTAGGCAGGTTGTCATAACCCCCATGAAAGGGTGAAAGTCAGTCATGAATGCAGAAAGAGATGATGAAGTATTGGGTAAGGTTCTAAGTTGAACATGTATTGTGTTAGTCTATCCAAGGGTCAGTTAGGGATAAGATCGATGGAAGTAGGAGTTGCCTAATTCCCTAGTTGCACATGACCATAGGGTCGGGAGGTAACAACTATCATTGTCTGAGGGCCATGGGTTAGGAGATTGATCACCTTCATGAACTCATGGGACCCAAAGGGCGGATGAGTAGGGAACTCTCTGGATGCATGAGGGAAGAGGGATGACCCCAAAAGTGTTGGCACCCTAAAGACCTAGAGGAGATGACCAAGGATTATGATTGGACCAAGTAAGATCGAGACCAGTTTCCCATGGAAGTAATTTTGATATCATGATGTTTGTGATGTAGAGACATAAGTTGCACATTTTAACTTAGATTTGAAGGTATACTGGCAAGGTGGGATGTACCATCTCTATTCTAGGAACAGGAAGAACTCTGTATATGGACTGCAGCCAAATGCTTATTTCCTCTTGTTATGGGAATGAGAGATAGGACAGTACGCATGCCATATACAAAGGATAAATATGATGTAAGTTGGAACGTTGCTACAAGGTATAAGGATAGAGATAATAACATACCTTGTGGAGTGAATGATACATGGATGGTTTACAAACACTAAGAGTATTAAGGAGATCATCTTGTGAGGATGTTTTATCATGAGCTATGTGGAACTTGCAAGATATGCAAAGTTGAGTTTGATCACCATGTGGATGAGCTCCGAGTTTCTTACTGAAGACAAACTTAGTGATGAGATGATAAGTAGAATACCTGGAGGTGTATGTCTTCAACTTTACCTAATACATAAGGATGTGAAGTGGTAATGGATGCTCTGGTTGAGATATAGCTGCCTAGCTAGTTTAACAGGAAGTTAGAAGAAGTTGAGGTTGTTAGGCTAACCTTAAGATGAGGAAAGAGATAAGTTTGTCTATCCCCCAGATATATCAATAGCGGTTAATCAAGTAAATGATTGTTTGGTTAGCTAGCCTAGTTTGTGATATAATGAAAGGATGGTTGTAGAACCTCAGATGTACTTCTTTGGAAAGGAAAGTGATGAAACCCTGATGGAAGTGGTTTAGGGTTTCCGAGGTATCAAGCTTCAGGAATCAGGACATACAGAAGATCATGGTTTTAAGATCACCAAACACCGTGATACTACAAAGATAGTAAGTGATAGTAGTACATGGGATGCTTAGTATGGAGTTGCATGTGATAGGTGACCATGCAAGCTAGGGGTGAAGGACGAACACCAGTAACCCAGTGCTTTGACATAGAGGATAAAGAATCCCCGAGAGGGAATGGGAATTCATCACTACAGATGTGGTGGTAAGTCTTCCCTAGATCAAAGAAGGTCAAGATGCAATATGGGTTATGGTAGATTGCCTTACCTAGATGACATGAGATAGAAAGAATGCTATCAAGGGACAGATTTGGTTGAACTACTTAAGAGAGAAAGATGGTTCAACTACACCATGATGTGAGTTCAAAAGTTCTTGAGTAGGACCTAAAGGTTCACTTCCATGAGGTAGAAGTGGATACATGAAGAACTCAATGATAGTACAGTTTATCACCCCTAACTAATGGTTAATATGAACCAGACTAGAGGGTCTGATGAGAGCAAGTGTGCTTGTTCAGGGTGATACAAAGAGATAGTTCTTAAGATGTGTTGTTAACTACCATAGCCTTTATCGGGATGAAAGAAATTCTAGAAGGAGGTTGTGTCGAACACCACTTCATTAAAATGATGTTTGTGAAGGAAGCCTTGTGAAGGTCAGGAAAGAACCACAGTGTGTGAAGATGAAGTCGCTTTGATCGTGCAATGGCTGAGAGAGAGCCCAGTGGTGACATGAGTCACGAGCTGATGCAAAGCAGACTGACATGCAGTTCACTGTGGGAGAATATGTGATGTGAAAATCCGACCCCTCTAGGCTACAACTGAGGAAGTTGAGTCCCCAATATATGGGTCCATTGGAGATGGATTGGTGGAGATGGTTGTGTTTAGCCTTGCCCCTCAGGATAACATGATGTGAAATGTGTTCCATGAGTCTGATCTAGAGCACTATGTGAGGTACCCAAGCCATGTGTTGAGCCTTGAACCTATTCAGATTTTGAGAGGCTGAAATGTCCTGAGTCATCTATGAGGGCATGATATACCAAGGTAAGAAAGAACTCAGATGGAAGAATATGAGATGATGAAGGTTCTTGGGAAGCACCATGGAAAGGGTGAAGCCACCTGGGAGCCCTGATGGACATAAGAAAGGCTTATCCTATTTGTTTGCTTGCTTGATGGAATTTTGAGGACAAAATTCTTATAAGAGGGGAAGGATGTTATAACCCCAATTTTTGGTGAGAAATATAATTTCTCATATTAAAGATATTGGAACAAATAAATAATACAATTTGTTGTGAATAAATGGATTTCGTTTACAATAGCCTTGATGTTTGTGTTGTGGGCTTTATTGGCTATTGGGCCCATCAACAAAGAAATTCAATTAATAAATGAATATTTGAGTTTTCAAGAAAGAAAGGTGTGGAAACCTCTAGAAGGCAAAAGAACTTAATCCAAAGGTGGATTTCGTGCCACATGGGTTCCTTGGATTCCAAAGAGTCCAAAGTTGCAAAGAAAATGCAATAAGAAAAGAAAAGATCAATTAAGTATTTCTTTATTAAGAAAGAAATTGAAAATAATGGTAAAATATGGAAAATAAGTGAAAAGAGGTATAATTGAGTTATCAGTGGTGAAATTTCATATCCCAAGGATTCCTAATGATAAAAGGAATACTAATGAGGAAAGTAAAAGAGAAATAAAGAGAAATCTTCAAAAAGAGATATTTTAATGAGAAAATAAGTAAGATAATAAGAAAAAGGATGAAAGAAAGAGGCTAAAGAAATATTCCCAAGATGGGATTTCGAGCCATTAAGGTTCCTTGAGGTTCAAGGAACTCAGAATAATAATTTAATAGCAAGAGAAAGAGAAAATAGGTGAGAAATATATATAATTGAATAATATCTTTCACCTAAAGAAAAGGCACGTTTTATTTTATATAATGAGCCCAAATTTTGTAGAGAGGTATATTAAGTCATTATTAAATTTCCCTCAAAATTTGGGATTATTTGGACGTGGTTTGGGAGATATGATTTTTGGAAGTTTTCATATAGTGAGGAGGATAATGGATAATGTCACGATTTATTATACAAATAGGATTGGTGGTTTATTAGATGTGAGTGATGAGGACCGTTGATCTTTGGATTGGACAATACTGAACTTATCACCTTCCTCACGTCTGGTTAGGAAAGAGGGGAAAAATACATGAGGATTTCCGAATTTGTTTGCTTTTCCCACAAGGATCGGGAAACCATGGGAAGTTTCCCATTGTGTTTGCGATACCAAATCGAACCAGACAAGCCTGGCTTTTACCCCCTTTGGATGGGTATCGCAGGTTTCCCCAATTTGTAGGACTCCCGTCAGATCTGTTGGGGCAAATGTGTATATAAGGGAGATAACTCATCCCTTGACTTCTATTCCTTTTCCATACTCCCAAGTTTGCACTGCGGCTCGTCCATGGCTTCGGATTCATCATGAGTGCCACTGGAACAACCCCCTTCATCAACATCCATCGTCGAGCACATGGCGGAGCATTTGGAGACCACCATCCCGTTCAGTAGTACCTGACGGAGGTGCACCGACCTTCATCGGTAGCTGGGGAGGTGAGGCGCTCGGAGTCAACCCTGGGGTTGACCGCGGGCAGCTGCTGGTTCATAAGCGGAAGCGCTGATGGAGGGATCTAAAGTGCGGGATCTTGTAGTCGTCAACCAAGGTGGAGGCTCTACAGCATCGGTGCCCCACATCGGAGGAGGCGACGACGTCGCTAGATCAGCCTAAGGTGGCGCCGCGGGTAGGCGAGGAGGCCGCCGCCCAGTCGGATCTGCCATCCCCTATTTTACAGAGTAAACAGAGGACGGGCCTCCCCGTTCCGTGAAGACGAAGAAGGGGTGCGTTCGGGTTATTGGGTAACTGGATCAACATGAAGATCCGCGAGCCAAGAAAGGTTGCCAGAAAATGAAACAAGGACACGTGGCACTCTGCCATTGGCCAAGAGGTACTGTAATTTATAAAATTTGTAACTAATTACTAGTAGCTCGGATGGATACATGTAATACATGGGTTTTGTATAGAAAAATACCAGAAATCCAATAAAAATATTATTATAGACTAGTTTTGATTCTAGTTAGAAAAGTATACAAAGTTAGTAACTTTAATACTTTAAGTGCAATCAAAACCCTAGATGATGATTAGGAATGAATTCAATTACTTAAGTTGATATTATGAATCAACATTTAACCTTTTCACATACAATGGATAATATGAATCTGATTTGAGTTTAAAAACCCACGATTTGTGTAACTAGGGTGTTATGACTAAGAAAGTGCAATAATGGGCCTAAAAGCCCTAATGATGAGTAATATGACTATAATGACTTTTATTTTGAGGATATGGATATCTTAAACAAATATTGATATGAAGTTTAGTTAAGAAGCCTTGGAATAGATAACTTAAAAGGATAAAGTTTTAATATGTAAAAAGGATGTTTTAAAGTCTCATATGAGTGAAGATATACTTGAAAACCTAGAAACCCTAATCTAGGTGTTTTTGACTTTAATAAGCTATGTTTTGAAATCTTATGTATAAGATGAAGTTAGAACTAATCGTAAGCCAAATTGGTAATAAAGAATCTTAGATATGAATGACTAAGTAATTAGGGTTTTGGAACTTGGAAATAGTGTTTTAGGGTTTAGTTGACCTAAAAGGTAAAGGTTAAGAGACGAATATAAAGAACATTAGGGAAAACCCTAATTCAGCTTAGGCACACCCTGGAAGGGAATTCCAATTCAATAAAGTAGGAGCATGATGAACATATGAGTAATTAGATTGCACATGTTTTCCAGGTTTCTTGTTGTGCCTGTTTGATTGGGATGACTGGTTGCCTAGCTTGTTTGGCTATTTGATTAATTGGATATTCTACTTAAAAACTTTGAGACTTCCAAATCAGGTATGTGGTTAATTATGAATAACCACTTTAGTTTCCCGACAGATTCCCAGATGTTTAATCGCATTGAATGCAACTAAACTATTTGGATGTTCATATTGCAATTATAAAGTGACTATGACTATCACAATTTAATTTAAATGTGTATTTCCACACCTACATGCCACCCTGATGGAGGATGCCATAAAGGTCAGGCCCAGGAGGGTAGACCAATGGGCACCATGAGAGGTGACCCTAGACACCAAGCTTGGGAATGAGAAGGTGGTCAATGAGGCATGACTACGGAGCACCATGAGAGGTGACTCCTAGGCACCAAGCTCGGGATTGAGAAGGTGGCCTTAAGTCAAATCTTGGGTTAGGGCAAAAGCAGTGGGGATTGTCACATGGAAAATGTAAATTGACTTGCTAATTATCTTGATTGCAATATTTAAATTGTTAGACTTAATTGTGATATTTTGGTTGCCTCCACATACCAGCAATATGTTGACCGACGTTTTGTTTGTCGGCATTTTAGGCGTAACCCTGAAAGCACAAACAGTAAAGTGACACATCGTGAAATTAAGAAATAAAGTGCAAGGAGGATTAGATGGAGTAATCCCAGCTGTGGATAGATAGATTTCCAAAGTTTTTAAAGGTATGCAAAGTTTTAATTTTATACCAAATTCCAGTTAGTTAGTAGAATTTCATAATTATTATTGATTATTTGTCGAACCTTTGATCCTATTAATTGAATAACGGCTATGACCTTCGGGTCTCCCTTAATTGGGGGTTACCAGAAGGTAGGGTCGTTACATAGTGTCCATCATCATATATAGAACCAAAGTGTCTTATGTACAACATAGACCAAACAAAACAATGTGGAGAGACTACAAGTTCAACATGACTATTCTATTACCATAAGAGATTTAGAAACCCATTTATTTACTACAAGACCCATGTTAGGATGTTGTTTTTTGTTGTAGGAGTTCCTTCATCCTTCATATTGCTTGATTTACATGTTGATCACCTGATAGGGAACAATACTAGGACACAAATTCAATGTGGGTGCATTGGTATACTTTGCAAAATGAAACTTGCAAGATTATGAGATTCACATAATATAAGACTGGAAAGATAACAAGAAGTAAAGACCAAGGAACAACAAACATAAGAAACATGTAACAAAGTTTTCAACAACATCTTTTAGGTGAATTTAACCATTGTACTTAACAACATCATAAGGCCTTATATTTGTGTGACAACTTCCAAAGGAAGAGTCTATATGGAAAACTAAGGCATAGCCAATAGTTGCAAGTTTCAACCATGAGGGGCACAAATGACCAAAGCAATGGGACACCCTATATTCAACCGAGAATTGTGCTCCTCTCTTGGTAACTCAAGGAGGAGTCACTATGCCTTATGCCCACATCCCATGAGTTGGGTAGGACACAAGGGTCATTGTATAATGGTTTTCTACATTAATGTTTGAGGGTGATGTTAAACATATATTATATATCAAAAGTAGGAAAAGGATGTCATAAGGTCACTTATGTCAAACAATATTCATAGCCAAGCATTTAGACTCTACATATATAACTAGCAACCAAGTCATAGAAATAGCAATAATCCAAGAGGAGTAAAAAGTGTACCTTGTAAGTGTAGAGTAAAACTTAGCACCAAGTGCTCAAGATAAGGCCCTCAATGTCAACCTAGAGTACAAGGATAGATCCCATATGAGTATGGAGTGGTATTACCCACATGGACATTCTCAAGCACTTAGGTCCCTTTTTAAACAAGCATGGTTCTAGTCATATCAACATAATCACCAAAAGTGCATTACATGGTGCACAACATCATAAGGTGCCTTAGGCTAAGAGAACGTCCATGTCTAGAGTATCATCAAGGCAAAAACCAATCTGATTTAATAACATGAGTGAGGGAAATTCATATCCTTAAGAGAATGGTATCATGTTAGGTCATTATAGGACATGATTATGCACTACAGTGAGCACTTAAGATATTCTGATACTAGTATGGCACAAAAGTGTGAGATATTGATTCTAGAGTGCAAAAGACATAATAGTGGCTACTGATTTTAAGGGTGATAACATTTCATAGGAGTTAGAGATCCAAATTTCACAAGTTCTCAAGTTACATCATTTTAATACTCAATAAGGTGACTTATGAGTCATGGTACATGAAAGATGGAATTAGATAGAAAGTAGGTATCTAGGTTATTTTAAACTCATGACCAGGGGGTAAAAGTTACCGAGGAACTATGAAAAAGGATTATTAACCATTATGGTCACATCAAAGCATAGATGATGAAGATTATATGACTAGAGATCAAGCAATGTCATTAAATAGTAAATCAGGGGAAATATGAATATAACCATGATAAATCAGTAGTACCATGAGATAGGGGGTGTTTTTCTAATAAAAACCATATATTACATCACATGATTTGCTTCTATGGTTAGGGAGATATGTAGGTCTGAATATTAGGCATAAATATGATTTTTGGTGGTGAAATGATCCTAAATGGGCCAAAAATAGGCGTCTGGAGCGGCTCCAGCTGCACCTGGCCTTCATGGCCTTAGGGCCTATAGCGTGGAGACCTGGGATCTTGCCCTAGATCTCCAGTCGCTACCCACCATGGCTCAGAGTCTCACAGATGGTGTAGACTGCCAGTTAGCATTTAAAGGAGGGTGGTGAGCGCTGGTGGACACCGCCCACCGCTGCCTTGAGAAGCTCCGCACTGGGCACAACCAGCATCATGTAGTCACTCCCTGCTCATTGGAGTAGGGTTTGAGTTCGAGCTTCAAACCTCATGACAACCTCAGACGTCATCATCCACCCTAGCGGAGATCTCACGGACGTGATGGCATACCTAGATGTTTGCAATGTAGTTTGGGGTAGAAACCCCCAAAGTTTCTCCAGGGTGGCGGCGCCATGGCCAAGGGAGGAGGAAAACGGAGTGCTAGGTTTTGTGAAAATGAGAGGAAAATGGGTGATACGAGTTGGGGAGAAGTTTTATAGGCACATGAGGGGTTGATTGGAGGAAAGAAGGCGCACAAAGGCTCCTTAGGTTGGCTCCATGGAGGGGTGGGTAGGTGAGTCTATCGCCATTGGCGCTAACACTCTACGAAGGTACAAGACGAAACATAACCCTCAGATCTTGGGCATAATCCATGGCACAAAAGATTAATGGTCATGATTAGTCGAAAGTAGCTAATTAGATTGATGACATGGCAGGGGGTGCCCAATCTAATAGGGCTGACGCTCCCAGTTTGGGCCCATTAAGCTTAAATTTGTTTCAAAATACCCAAAAATCAAGTTAATTCAATGAAATTTTAAAATGAGCATATCTCTCTCATCCTAGCTTGAAATTGAACAAAATTACATGTGTCAGAAACCTTAGAGTGTCCTCTACAGAATGATAACAAAAAAAGTATACAATGAGATGCATACATGATATAAAAATGGGATGACAAAGGATGATGCATAATAAAGGTGCAACATCAATTTTATATCAAAAAGGGTGTCAACACTTCTCTTGTCAGCATGAGAATTACCTCAAAAAGCATTAAAAAGAACTATGACCATGAAATTGAGGGTCAGAGTGAGAAATTAGAGCACATATAAAGTGCATAGAACAGAAGATGACCTAATTATATATCAAAACACACTCAATTATGAAATTAGAAGTGAGAACAAGAATGAGGTTCAAAATTTGAAGTCACATACAAAGGCCTAGGTTATCATAGTTGTCCTCCTTAGCGACAGACAAATGACCTCCCACCTCTAGAGTAGTTCACACTAATTGCGTAGAACTCATGTCGTCCTGCTAGAATGATCAGGAAGGAGTTGTCCCTCCCGTTGGTGTACTAGTCACCAACTTGCTCTCCCACAACAATGATCTCCATCACTCTCTCTATTGGCTATCCATCCCTAGTCGGGTAGGACTTTCTTGGGCTCTCATGGTTACCACAACCAAAGAGGACAATGTTTGTAAGAGAAACTATTTCTCAATTGCATATGTTGTGTTCTGGTAAGCCCCAATACCCCTTTATTTATAGGTGGAGATTTGGTCCAGGTTCCCAGTCTACGCTAGAGTGGAAGGGACTGGAAGATCTCAAATTTTCACAATAATTTTGGAATTTTCACAACCAGCGACAGCCCAGACAGTCGTATGGAAACCCAGATGGTCGCCTGGCATGCCAGGAGATTGCATAAAAAATCCAAATGGAAAAAAAGATGGCTAGCCGTGGCAGTCATATATTTCGGAAGATTTTTTCTCATTTCTCTTCAATTGACCAATGCCAGAAGGGAATCCTCCTCGGGAGAAGACAGCCACAGCCCATCCGAAAAAAAACTCCCCCAAGTAATACTTGATTGAGGGATTTTATATAAATACATTTACATATCCAATCACCACATATTTATAGTATGTATCATATGTGTGATATATTTGTTGGTTATGTAAGCCCAAAGAGCCAATCATATGATGATATAAATGGCATATAATGTAAAATGATTTGATTAATCAATAAAAGGAAAGATTCCAATTTATTTCATTTAATTTAGTTATGAGATAATGATGTAACATTAAAAATGTCTAGAGAATTATCTTACTCAATGACGTATGTATTCAAATTACTACCCTTGTCGATGAGATCATACAGATGGTAAGAGTACATATTGTCATTATGTCCCTGATCAGTTGTTATTTTGTAGGGTTGATAGACAATAATAACACATAAGATCATAGAGTGAGTTGGTTGATGACTAAATCTCATTAGTCATGATATGGCAATATCAAACAAAGCACATAGATACATGTTAGATAATAGTGTATCATACAAACCCACTGTGATATTGGCACATGACATCCATTATAATGGAAGTGATACTTAAGTTTCACAATGATGGTGGTGGTTGTGGTTCTTAGACATAAAATCACTACACTCATCACATGTCGTTGGGTACACTTTGACATCATCAAACACAGTCCTGAAACATGATTGAGTGACTTTGACACGTATGTATTGACTATGTGTGATAGATATGTAATTTTTCCCCCTTATTGGAGTGTGATATATTAGGCCTCTTGATTAGCGAGATTGAGAAATACATGGCCATGTACATGTGTGTCAATATGTGACATTGAGCTTATATATATCTCTGACAGTCTACTCTTAGTTCATGAAACAAGATTAAATAATAACGAGGGTGAGTACTCCATGCCTCTAGTTCAATATGGATATCAATGATAAAGGAGCTATACAAACACTGCAACACCATACACAGATTGTAAGTTGAAGTTTTTCCCCAACTTTCCATTTACATGGGTAGCATTGATGTGCAACTAGGAACCACTCTTTTAATGTGATGTCATAAGTTGTTATGGACATTCACTACCAACGTAATATGGGACCTATAAGGTCACACACATAGGTCTCGACCTACAAGAGGAGTTCAGATCTTGAAAGATAATTGAATTAAGTACTAAAGTGCTTAGACATTTGATTCAGGCAACAAATAGGCTGATAGCACTACCAAATGCCTATCTCAACTGTTGAGATGGCCTTCTGGAAGTGCCAAATGATTGTCTCAATTGTTGAGATGGGCGTCTAGGGAGTCAAGCCTATTACGAGTTTGAATTGGCTAAGGAAGTGAACCGACCAAACCAACTAGCTCGACTCGAGTCACCAAACGACCATCTGGGTGACTGAGATGGCTGTCTCACATGGGATACATGGTATGGTTCAGCCGAGGGAAGGTTCTAGATATTTTCTAATTTATTTGAGTTGCACATTACTTGTTGTATAAGGAAATTAATATGACATATTAATTGGAAATGAATTGCCAATTTTGTCTACAACTGGGAAACAACAAAATGGCCATTTGGACTATGTGTGATGATAGTTATGTGGGCCTACCAAGTAGGATGCATTCCTATCATGTTGGCTTTTGTGTCAGACTTAACTAGGTGACCTTAATGAGATTAAGTGCCTAGAAGCGTACAAATGACTTTGGTAAAGAATTGTGCATACCATCTATCCAAGAATTGCTTAAGATGAAATTGACAAATGTTTCCTACCTTAATAATTGGTTATGGACATTGGCATTGGCTGGGTAATAATTCAATTGTTTTGGTTCTTAGCTCACTAGAAGGTTGTGTTGCAATCTTCCAAATTGATATGTTAGGTTATCAATTTGAACAAAATAGTGAGAGTGATAATTAATTAAAGGTGTAATTAAACATCATCATTTTTTTAAATAAAATTAAATCATAATTGTTTTGACAAATTGCAAAATTTTCTTATAGAATCAAATGGAAACTAATAACACATTTTTCTTGCAATCAATCCTTGAGAAGGAAAAGTTGAATGGGAATAATTTCCATGAGTGGTTCAGGATGTCGAGAATCATTCTCATGCAATAGCATAAGCTCTATGTCCTGGAGACACCAGAGCCAAATGAACCTGCTCCTGCTACACCTAAGGCTGACAGGGATGCTAATAAGAATCAATCTGAAGATGTCGTAGATGACAAATGGATTATACTATTCTCAATGAACTATGAGTTGCAAAGACAACATGAGAATGTGGATGCTATTGAGATGGTAACACATCTCAAGAACATGTACTAATATTAGATAAGACAAGAGAGATATGATGTCTCCAAGGCACTCCACAAGTGCAACATGACAAAGGAGATCCAGTAGGTCCCCATGTGTTCAATATTATTGGGTATGTGGTGAACCTTTCTAGAATGGGATTTACCTTGGGTCGAGAGTTGACCATAGATGTGATTATGCATTCACTTCCAGATTCATACAACCAATTTGTCATGAACTACAACACAAATGATTTTGACAAGTCATTGTAAGAATTACTTGACATGTTGAGAACAGCTGAAGCACATATGAAGAAATACAAACCCAAGTCTGTGATGATGATCAACAGAGGAAAGGGGAAATCCAAGGGAAAAGGAAAGGGTAAGAAGAGTTATAAATCTAGCCAAAAGCCCAAGTCATCTGCACTCAAAGCAAAGGGAGGGGTGACCAAGGGAGGTAATTGTCACCACTGTCACAACCTAGACACTAGAAGAGGAATCACCCTCTCTACCTGGAGGAACTTAGGAAGAAGAAGGAGAGGATGGAGATCTCCAATTTAGATATATACGTTATTGAGATAAATTTGTCTACTTATTCATCTTGGCTACTAGATATTGGATTTCGATCTCACATATGTTCAAATATGTGGGATCTGAAAAGAAGTAAGCTTTCAAGTAAGGATGGGTTCGAACTACTTGTTGTGAATTGAGTAGGACTTTCTTCCATGTCGATGTTCCCCTAGACATAGGTTTCAAATAGATCAAACTTAGTTTTAGATATTCAAACATACATGAAATTATTCAACATAGTCCCAGCATCAACATTAAGCCTTAGGCCTTGGGGAAACATCCACATAATGGGTGCTACAATAAAAGGATAAAATCCAATTTAGAATATAGAAAGAATGATATTAATTCTACAGTCAAAGCATAATCGTGTAACATCATAACTAGTTACATTAGATCAATTATATGCAACATGATCACATCTTCAAGGCATATGATCATAAAAGAGCATAAGGTAGTCCATGTTGGGATTTAGTGCTACAAGTATGACAAGTTTACTTATTTAAAGTCTTAAGATGGCTCATGTAACACTAGAGCATGATACTAGCATGATTAGAGTCCAATAATCAACATATGCATTAGAGAATGTTAGGTGCCATGAGTATGTCACAAGTAGTCAAAAGTCCAAATAGGCATGTTACACGAAATTTTGTGTCATAAGATAATATGAGCTGATTGTACGTGAACATAGAGATTTGTACATTAAGGATCCATGTTTGCATAAGGGCTAAGGATCCATATATATAAGTAATCTAACATAATAGTTTAGGGCATTTTCGTGTACAAAGGTAAATCTTTTAGATCATATGAGTTATTCAAGGAAAAGAAGCACAAAAGCCTTTCTTAAACATGGCACAAAACCATATTAAGTTCATGATTTTAAAGTGGATAATTATATGATATCAAAATAGGCCAAATGTTCCATCGTGATAGGCTAAATCATGCAATTACACAGAAAGGGGTAACTTTTAGTTGAAGGAGGTCATTTAGAATATACATATATGATCCACAATATTATTCATGTCAAAAATAAGTAAAGTTACTGACATGGAGGTATCATCATGTTTTGAACATCTTTGATCAAGATTGAGCACTTAGTTGCATTAAACATTCTTAAAAGAGATAAAGAAAGTAACTTTTGGAAAACATACATCTATGAATTGAACTAGACCTTGGAACTATTTTTATTGGATAGATCATGAGTTCTTGATCAAAAATCATGTATTATATGTTTATTTGTCTATGGGAGTCATAAGATAGAATTTTCTAGAGATTCATCTTGAAAAGATCCCATCTAAATCATTGAATCAAAATCCAAGGGCTAGGGAGGGGGAGCCTTGGGTGGATGCCACCCTAGTTGGGCCTACCATGACTAGCCCACCAACATGGGGTCGAGGTGGAAATTTATTGGATCTCTAGCAACCTCCAATTGCTCCTAGCCTCCTTCAGAGTTGCAATCCATGCTCTGTAGTTGTCTCCCACAACCACGAGGCTATCACCCTCCACTATGTGGTTGTCACCTATCATTACCCACTGTTGTGCACTCAGGTGTAGAGAGGAAGGCCAGCCCCCTTCTAGCCCTTGAAGATCTAACTAGGGAATACATCCCCTAGATGACGCGTAGATGTTATGCAAGTGATCATGAACAGTGCTAGGGGTCTAGGCCAAAAGAAGATTGCAACCCGACTATCACGGTTCAGTGCAGCCCACTGAAGTTGGTGTCAACCTTCCCAAAGGTTAGTGGTAACCAGAGTGGATATGCCCAATGGTGAATGTGGGCCTACGACATGAATAAGAAGGGGGACGAAGAACCAAATCGGGGTGTCAGGGCACCTGAAAAACTAAGAAAAGAGATGGAAAGAGAAGTGAAAGAAGATTTATAGGTGGAAAGGGGACCGATTGGCATCAAAGTGGTGGAAAAGAGTGTAGTTGGTAGGGTGAAATGGAACATGCTTCATCTAGGGTATGGAGGTGGAATAAGGTGTCCAAACTATTGGATGTAGGGCTTAATTTGTGGGTGCTAGATCTAAAGGTTGATATCCATGGTCCACAAAATTGTGGAATGCAATAATCTAAACATTAGGAGACAAATCTTTAAAAAAGAAATGATCGAGAGTGGTGGGACACACCCAATTTTGGGCCCAATATGGATGAAATTCGTTTAAAAAGAGCTAAAATCAAGATTAAAACAAGTATATTTCACAAGGGAATATGTCTCTCATCCTAGCTTGGAATTGAGTGAAACTTGGTGTTTTGAAATCATGAGAGTGCCCCCAACCCAATAGCACAAGGTTAGTGAAGAGAGAGGCATATAGATGTGATTAAAAGGGAATGAGAAAGTTTGATCTGTAATACATGTGAAATCTTGTTTTCATATTAAATTGAGTGTCACCATTATCCATGTGGACACAAGATAAACTCAAAAAGGACCAAAACAACTCGAATCATGAAATTTATGGTATATGTGAAAAAGTAGTGCTAAGACAAAGTAGGTAGCATGTGCATTAGGGGAGAGAGAAGTCCATATTATCACACACCACCTACTTCTTATACACCCCCTAGATAGTTTTCAGGCTCTATATAAACTATCTCTTACAAGGACGTCACAACTTGAGGGGCCCTTCCCATCATTGAATTTGAAGATTTGAGAATCTAAATCACAAAGCAAGATATGCATACTTCTATAGTGGATGGTACGCCTAATCTTGTGTTTGAGGAAAACATCTATGATGATTTGATGAAGCCATGGTGTTACTTGATCATTTTAAAAGTTTTGGCAAGGAAGATCAATTTCCTAATGCTCTAGTATAAAATCTGCCAAATGTGGAAGTTGGTCAGCAACTTCTGAGTCATCGACCTAGCGAACAACTGTTTCCTAATCTAAATTTCATAAGAAGATGATTATACCTCATAGGTGGACCATGGCCAATGAGATAACTGGACGAGTTACCGGCAAGTAAAAGCATTGGTTCCATTGGTCTTACCTCAACATCCAACCCTTGGAAAAAAAATTCTCAATTGAATATCATACAAGGATGATAGTGGCTTGAGTCAGAATCCCAAATCTCGTATTCAATGACATCTCCTTAAGGAAGTGAGGGACATCCTTGGCAAAACTATTAAGGTTAATACTTACACTAATTTGAAGATAATAGGAAAATTAACACCTATTGTCATTAAGTTGGATTCAAGGAAATCATTTATTCTAAAAATTTTGATTCAAGGAGAGTACTACAAATTGTAGTATGAAAATATTCCATGTAATTGCATGTTTTGTGGGAGGATCGGTCACTCTGAACAAGAATGTAAATTGAAGGTGGAACATGCAACAAAATAGACCACTCTAGGGTCTGGGAAACATGAGGATCAAAAGATTCCTCCACATCATTTAAGTGACTTCTTAGAAGCTATGCATGCAAAACCTTTTTAGAGAAGACAATCGAGGTAAGGAGGGAAAGATGAGAAAATAATGGTTGAGTCAAGGAACAAACTTAGCATCCTAGACCTAGATAGTAGTGAAAATGATGGATTACCTGATCTGGAGAAAGATGTTGAAAGGGTATATGGTATTCACTAGACATAGAGAAAGGAGACCCACAAAAAGAAAAACTAAGGCCATAATCAAAATGTCTAGAGAACTTGAACACCTTTGAGTATTGTGGAGAAACTTCAAAACATTAAAAGAAATTAGATGTCAAACTCTAGTGGAAAAGGAAAAGGAAATGGAAAAGGAAAAGGAAAACACAACTTTCACCAGGTCACGAGGATAGAAGATGACAACATTGTCACAATCCTAGTGGATAAGCACCCAAATATGGGGAATTTTTTCTTCAACTTTGGAGTCTCCACACCAAGTAGTGTAGGTGGTTTCACTAGGAGAAAACTATTTTTTAAGGGAAGTGTTGGAATCCATCTGCTCAATTAAAATATCTTACATCTAGAATTTTTGTTTGTGAGAACTAGATTGAGAAAGAGATGTAAACATACAAGGGAGATGTTTGTCGATAAGGAGGATGATGAGATGAAAAGTGGAGAGGGTGAGAGGACCCATCAATATGCCATCCAATAATTTTTTTCCACTTGGAATGTTCATGGCATCTCTAGAGCATGTGTCTAGAATATGATTTGTGACTTGACTGGGTACTATAGATTTAATCTTCCTGTTATGTTGGATGTCAGAGTGAGTGAAACAAATGTTGATAAAATAATGGGATTTGATAATTCCTATATAGTTGAAGCTATTGGCTTTGCAGGAGGCATCTAGGTTCTATGGAAAAATAGAGTAGGGGAGGTGGAGCTTGTTGCTTTCCATAAATAATTCATCCACTTTCTAATAAATGAATCACATTTGGTTACTTTTATGTATGTCTCTACCAAGTAAATCCATATATGGATCCTTTAGAATCACCTTACAACCATTTCCAATGCTACCACTCTTCCTTGGGTGGTTTTGGGAGATGTTAGTGTTGTGTTGACAACTGATGATAAGCTTGGGGATGAGCCTATTATCTTGAGTAGTTGTAGGGAATTAACCAAGGGCTTTTTAATGTTGGTTTGGAGGTCCTTGATGCCTCTATTTTGAAGATGAATTTCAATCATTGTATTCTCCAAAAAATACTAGATCGAGCTGCTACCAATGAGAAATGGCTTGAAGTTTACCCATCCACCCATGTAGAGGTTATCCCCAGAGTGAATTTGGACCACTCTCCCATCATTGTCGATACAACCACTGGGAATCAATAATGACACTTCCACCTTAAGACTAGTGTATCCAAAGAAACAAGCCTTCTTTCCAAAATATCTTTGTTGATGCTTAGGACAATAATGGACATTTCACAGAGGCTCTGAATGGACTAAAGTCACAAGTAGGGAAATGGGACAAAGATAAGAGGAAGAATGCTAGAATATAGGTCATGTGGATTCACTAGGATATCAAGTACCTCCAACAACCACTTTTTCTCAATTACACTAATGACCTAGACACATAAATCACTAGGCTTCAACTAGCCTACACAGATATTCTACATTAGAAAGATGAGGTGTGGAGGCAAAAATCAAGATGTGATTAGCTACAAGCATGTAACTCCAACACTCATTATTTTTAGTCT